>CM076582.1:1003686696-1004286696 GCA_034641835.2 Pinus albicaulis | reverse complement strand
ATCTGCAAGGACCAATTTTTACTAAGTTTCCACATCATTCCATAGTTCCTCAGTTGCATTCTTGACTATGTTTTCAATTTCATTCAGATCGTCTTCTGTGAGGGTCATGGCCTTTGTCCCTATTTTCTTGGATCCCTTTCCTCTTTTTGTGCGGGCCTAGGGAGGCCTGGGATCCTCTCTTAGTCCCTTTTTTTGAACATGTATGTGTCGCAAGTTCCTCGACACCATCACCGTCTTTATCCTCTATCTCCTTCTATAGGTCAATGGTTTCACTCATCGTGGTTGGCTCTAGATTTGTCTCTGCATCCTTCTCCTACGGATCTTTCTACGTCTCCTTACCCATATCCTTCTGTTGATCCTTATCCTTCGTCGTGCATGACTTTGTCGGAGTTTTGATAGGCACTAAAGAGGATGCACCGCCAGTGTATCGCTCTTCTAACCATAGGGCGGGCCAATTTTTCATCACGTGTGCAAGGTCATCCTCCATGACCATGTAAGTTAGCTCGTACCAACCACCCTCAACATCCCCTTTTGCGTAGATGTGAATATTATGGAAAGTGGCTTTAAAATCCACAATATGTTTGTACTACTCATACAACGTCGATGATAAGTGTGACTTGGACTGCACCGCCTAAAATACCTCTGAATCAAACAATACCCACAAAAAAATTGTTCCCTGTGATTCGGGAAGGAACCATGGAGTTCCACGCTAATGCATAACGCACAACTTCACACAGATCCAACTCGATATATGGGAACTGGACCTCAGCTGGCACCCTCCAACCAATTAGCGCAATCCGAAGTAGCAACCAAGCATAGTAGAAATGGTTCCCCTCCTCCTGCGCCTCGCGCACATTCTCCAGGAACTCCGTGCACATGTATTGAGCCCAATTATACTATACTCCCTTCTCGCAGGGCCTAGCTAAAGAAATTACGTGGGATAGGACTTCCTTTGGACGACACTTCCTCATCATCTTGCAGGTGAGGATTATCATGCCAAATGGTACTGCGGGGTCACTGATTTCACTTACAAGGAATTCGTGAGCATTGCACGATAAATTATAATATTTCTTGACTTTGTATGCAAATTTATTCTCCTAGCCTTGTCCTCCAAAGGTTGCCACATGGTCCTCCCCCTGACTGGGCAGGTTGGTTATATGATGTATCAAATCGAAATCAATTGGAATGCACTCTCTGAGCCACAAATATTCGTCGCGCACTAGGGCGAGTAGCTGGCGCACACAAATATCATTGACCACACTGCATCCAAAGTGCGGGACGTTCAGTAAATTCAACTGCCCTGCAGACCCAACGCTTAGGGATTTTTCTCGACCTTTATCACCCCTTCGTCATAGGGTACCGACTCCAAGTAAATTTAGGGTGCGAGCTAAGGGAACTTCTCTTGGTTGGTTAGGTCTAGTATTCCATCTTAAGCAGGGGGATTTTCGCAAATATATCGCCTTCAAATAACACATCTTCAAAGAGCAGAGGGGAACTGATGTATGATTGGACCTTGTCCAGGTCCTTCGGGACCTTTACATATGCTTTGTGAGGTGCCATATACTTGGGTAATGTGAGATCAGATCTACCTCTACGACCTCATCTTCCTCCATAATTTCTTCGGGTAGGTCGGCCATAGGTATCTTTTGGCGCTCGACGGTGGTCGACCGAGGTTTCGTGGTATTTTGGCGCGATGAATTTCGGGACCCCGAAGACTGTCCCTTGTTATATTTCTGCGGCTGGGGTGCAGGCGCAAGGGTTTCAGTGACCAACACAGGGGTCTCAGTGGCCTACGTTGCCAAGGAGGTAAGTTCAGTAACAATCATACTTGGCGGAATTAAATACCCCAACCATTGGTTGCAGAACTCTTCGTAGAAAAGAGGATTGATTCAAGACATAATCTTTAGAAAACTCACAAATATAAATGAGCACAAATCAGTTGGAAATAAAATGGAACTAATGCAACCCTTTCTATCACATTTATAACATTTGCGTGTCTTAAACGGTCTCCTGTTCATTAATGTAGCCCCATAAATGCTAAAATGGCTCCAAATCTGGCATAATCTCCTCATTAGTTGTAGTTTATTAGCTCCTCCAAACATTAATAATGTTGTATAGTCTAGATTAACTATTCCAACGACTATATTATGGCACTTCAGCGACTTGGTCACCCTCTTAGCGCAGCGTCTATGCGACTATTGCACATGTATGTGCATCCGCCATCCTGGTCACGTAGACCAGCTTCTCCAATGCTTAAAATTATGTTTTATGGTCTGCACCCTCTCACAACTGTCTGGGGTGCTAAGAAACTCCTCCAACCATTTAGTCATTTGGTGCGCGCAGAGATAGGGATATCCCTGTATGGTTTCAGCCGACTTCCATTTACATACTCAGGAAGGTTGTCACCTCCTAAAGTGGCCAACCAGACCGCACCTCCCTATGTGATCTCCTTAACCACATAGGGTCCGAGCCAATGCATTTTGAACTTCCTTGGGTGGCAGGCAAATTTTCTGGCATATAAAAAAACCAAATCATCTTCCTTAAAAATCTTTTTTCTAATGTGCTTGTCATGCAAAGCCTTTTCGTGCGCCTTTTTCACCTGCTAATGGAAACCTGCAATGAATCGGTCCTCTTCCAGCACGACCGACTGAGACAATTTGTTCTTCCATAATATCCTGCTCATCCAAGTTAGTAATCGCTACAATGCGCAAACTTGGGACAATATACTCCATTGGCATAACAACTTCATGCCCATACACCATTCTAAAAGGTGTCTTCCCTGTCAAATTCTTGCATGTGGTCCTATATGCCCACAGAACCACATGTACGCGCACATCCCAATAATTTCGGTTAGCATTGAAAATATTAGTGATTGCATTCTCCAATATATTATTAAAAGCTTCCACCGCACCATTTTTCGGAGGGTGATACGGTGTACTATTCTGATGGTGTATCTTGAATTCTTCGGTCAAAGCTTGAACTGTTTCATTCACAAAGTGGGTTCCTTGGTCACTCATCAAGATCTTAGGACACCCAAATTGTGTCAAGATATTTTCGAAAATGAAGTGTGAAGTTTTTTCTGCGCTGCAGTCCTTTACAGGCACAACCTCAGCCCATCGGGTCACATAGTCCGTCGCAATGATTATATATTGCGCACCTGTCTTATTTCCTGGAGGGTTGATGGGTCCGATGACGTCAATGGCCCATTTGTAAAAATATTGCAAAGTAATTTGTGGGTGCAGCAACATGTCATCTCTGAGCGAGGGTTTCCCTGTCCGCTGACATACGTCACAAGCGCGACAATATGCATGTGTGTCATTATACATGGTAGGCCACCACAAACGAGCCCGTAATATCTTCTACGTGGTTTATTTTCCTGCATAATGTCCTCATGCAATACCTCCATGAGCTTATGCTAATATATCTTGTCTTTCAAATTCCAACACATATCTCCTTAATATTTCATCCGCCCCCATTTTGTGTAGTTGGACAACAATCAAGGTAAAATCAGCTACGCGCATGACCAACTATTTCTTCTGTTTCACTGTATACTTTGTGAGCGCACTTCCAATGTTTAGAAAATGAATAATATTAGTGAAGTGATCATCTACTACCTTAATGGAAGATAGTTGCACGTCGGGTAATCCTTCTTCCAAGTTAGTGGGCACTTCTCCATTTTCAATGCGCGACAAATGGTGTGGCCCATCGTTCAGTCTCCTTGGTTTCACAATTACTTCAAAGTCATACTCCTGAAATAATAACAACCATCTGCAGATCTTCCCCCCCCAACATAAGCTTGTTGACCAGGTACTTCAGTGTAGAGTGATTAGTAAAAATCTTAAAGTGACCTCCCAACAAATAGTGGCGGAATTTCTACAGTGCGTAGACCATAGCTAATCCTTCCCTCTCCATGTTGGAGTGTTTGCGCTCCGCACTTGACACTTTCCTACTCGCAAATGAAATAGGGTGGTCAGTATCCTCTGGCTCCAGGTTGTGCTAAGACAAATCCTAATGTGATGTAGGATGCATCGACGTGTACATGGAATTCCTTTGTCCAGTTTGGAAAAACTAATATGGGCGCAGTGACCATCTTCTCCTTAAGAAATTCAAAGTTCTTCTGGAAATCCGTGTCCCAGAAAAATGAGGCATCCTTCTTCAGCAACTTCTCCATCGACACAGTGATCAACGCATAACCTTGAATAAACTTCTGGTAAAACCCTGTGTGCCCCAAAATTGAGCGCATATATTTTATATTTGTGGGAACCTCCAGGTTAACAATAACAACAGTCTTTTCTGGATACACCATCAATCCCTGCTGACAAATAATATGACCGAGAAAGATCCTGAAAGGGACGCAAAATATACACTTCTTCAGGTTGAGTGAGATTTGATACTTCAGACAAGTATCCAACATCAGGCGCTTGTTTGACACATGCTTCTTTAATAATCTAGATATAGTCTAGTCATCAAAGTATACTTCTAAGAAATTGTGGATGTATTCCTTGAACACAACTACTACTACGTGCAAGAAGGTAGCTAGTGCATTCTTCAGACCAAATGGAATCACTGTGCATTGAAGGATCCCCACTCTCTTGTAAAGGTTGCTTTGCTTCTATCTGCCGACGCGATCCTTATCTGATGGTATCTAGAGAATCCATCAGTGAATGAGTAGGCCTCCTGCCCACCCACATTGTTCAGTATTTCATCAGAAAAGGGAACCATTTGTTGGCTTGAGGGGTCCTAAGCCATGTTCGAAGTAATCCTGCAACCAACAAGACCCTCCAACTACTGGCCCTTTCGACAGTGATTCGCTTACGTAGACTAAATTCTCACCCACATAAGTATGGGGGGGTGTTGGAACCAGTTTCCACACCCTGAGGGAGCTTTTGATGGGGAACCAATCCTTACTTAAAAAATCTACTTCCTACTGCCTTGCGTGCACTTCTCAGAACCATATATAATTGCAGACAAACAATAAAGCATTTGCACAGTCCTAGATAGTGATAAATAGACTTATCCCTTGTGCATTCACATATTATTGCAGAATAAACCCTTACGCAGACAGATTATTATACCTCAAATATAACAATTAAGAAAAATGAGGCTCACGCATAGATGCAATTTACAACTTGACTTATCAATTACATAAATATATATGCATTCAACAGAACATATCCAGATTTATAATAAGCAACAGACAATGCACATAAAAAATCTAAGACATTTAACCATAGGAATCATATAAAGTTCGAGTTCACCAAAATTGCCTTCTTTATTAACAGTTCTTTAGTTCAATACAATATTTCTTCCTGCGCACACAGCAACAGGTTCCTTGCACACAGCTCAGGATTTAGGTCTCCGCGCACACAACCAGTAGGAGCCTTTCTACCCAAACAAAATTCAGATCAACTATTCACACATACAAAATCATAGCTTAAACATGAGATGAGATATTCGACTCTTACATATTTACATCTTTCCAAATGTGCACATACCATGGTTTAAGACTCATGGTTTTCCCTTTTACCCGTTACAATAATTAAGGGACTTTGACCTGCCCCAAAGCCCCTTGAAATCTGAACACAGTGCTTACAAACAAAAAATTAACCAAAATTATCCAAAATTTCTTTACCTAGGGTACCCTGCTCCCACAGGCATGTTGGGGCTAACGGATGCGTGGTGTTATGAAGTACCAGAGCCTTCACCCAATTGGAATTCCCCTTGAACCGCCTTACGCTTGTTGCTGCTACCATTTTGATGGATCAGTTCCTCAATGCTCTTGGACAGGTCATGTACTACCTTCAACAAATGTTGAGCAAACTCCTCCTCCTTATTCCTTCTGTCTCCCTCATTGTCCTCCATGTTTCTTTCCACAACCTCTGGTTCAGTTATCACAGGATCCAGAGTAATCTGCAACTGCCTTTCTCTACTCATGTGCCTCTGTCTTTGGTAAGTCATGTTGCGCCTATCCTCTGGTGTCATAGACAGGTGCTGCTCCCATAGCTGAGCCAAGTCTATGAGATTTGATACCACTGTAATATTCCTAGGGAAATTTTATTGTAAATAACAAAGCATGCATAGACATAAAAACCACGAAAAGCAAAGACATAAATCAGTCCATGAATTTGCACCAAAAACTACAATGCTGAACCATTTTATTAAAAATAAAGAGGGTACAATGTGGTGCTGGAAAGTGTGCAACATGTATATGGATAGTAGGGATACTACCTAGGAAAGCAAATTTTTGTTAGAATTTTTTAAGCATGGGATGTCCAAGATCCATTATGGACCTATGATAGTTTATTGAAGGTTGTTGCTTTGTTTTGTTTAGCTCTGTGTTGTAGGAGTGATAGTGTAACTACCTTTAGTCTCAAATATGAAGACGGATTGGAAGGCCCCTCCAATTTTTTTGCTTGTATGCATCAGTTGTAGTTTATTTTGAATGAGAATGGGCCCTAGCATCCTATCAAAAAACAGGTTGCAACATTAGAATTCTAAAATTTGAGTTGTATGTCTCTATACTTTTGCAAATTAGAAAGTCTGAGTCAAATTGAAAAGGAGGATAAATTTGAGATGTACGTGAAAACATGACTTCAATCTAATTATTAGGTAACATTAATTAATGATTCGGTTATTTCTACTAGAAGCTTCATGTTTATTTCATGAAGACCAGGGATGAGGTATTTAGTAAGTTTCGAGAGGTTAAAGATTTTGTAGAAAAATAAAACATCTGACAAGACGAAAGTGTTGAGATAAGATAATGGAGGAGTATATACCTCCAAAAAGTTTGACACTTTTTGCAGGGAAGTAGATATCAAGAGGGAGTTGATTGTGCCTCACAAAACACATCAAAATGTGGTTGTAGAGATGAATAATAGGCCCATCATAGATACATCTAAGGCAATGATCCATGACATAGATATGCCTAGTTGTCTTTGGGCATAAGAATCTTGTACACAAATATACAATTCGAATATGTGACCTCACTAGATATTGAAATATAAGACACCAACAACATATTGTATTGGTGAGAAACCATAAGTATCACATTTTGGTGTTTTTGGTTGTCTTGTATATATTCATATCGTTAGGGAGAAAATATCCAAGTTGGAACCATCTAGCTTGAAGTGTATTGTAGTGGAATACAATGAGGCATATAAGGCTTACAAAGTCTACATTTTGTCTAAATGGAAGATGGTTTTCAGCTGAGATGTCAAGTTTGATGAGGATGCATGGTCCTTTAAGCCTCAGTGTCATGCAACAAATATTGGGGAGGAGGATAAGCTTGCTTCCTCAAAGGTTGTTCCAAAAATTCCAGTGAAATCAAATTGAAATTAGTTAGATACCAGTACATTGGAGGTACAAAGACCATTTTTCCTTCTAGTTCAGTTAGGGGGCATGAGTGCTTTACCTAGACAGTCTAGGGGGCACAAGAGAAAGTAGGAGCAGAATTGCGCACACATTATGCTCTTGATGTTATGGAACCTAAATCCTAGACTGTTGGGGAACCTTCTATTATGGTTGATATCAATTCCACCTTCCTTTTAGAAATGAGACAGCTTGTAGTAGGAAATGAAGTTGATGGAGATCTATTTGGACTTTTTCTAATAGGAAAGAGGTCAACCATGGAAGGTTTCCAATGCCCCACACTCACTATTGTAGAATCATTTTCGACACCACTAGTTTCATTGGGACATGGTATTATTGAATTGATGACTTTACACAGTTACACCTATATTTTTCATGATGCTCATTCTATGCATTTTCAAAATCCTTATGGCTTCTTTCATGTGAATTTCTTTCCCCAATCCATATAGTCTCTACAGTCACTATAATTGTTTTAGCTTTATGGATATCCAGATATTCCTTCTGAAGTAGCCTTTGAGCCTTAGCACATTTCACTACAGCCATTTTAGCTACAACTTGTGTGGAATATGTGGCCTCTTTAACCCTCATTTTTTCATTAAAATCAGAATATGGATAAGCATGTATTGAATTCATGCTTGGCAAGTTATACTTCGAGAAAGTACAAGAATCATTCCATTGATCACCAAAAGTCGTTTCCCAAGAATGAGACACATTGGTTTCTATTTTCCATGTCACAATGTGATATTCCATCCCTTTATGTGTCATTAGAAGACACAAATATTTTCATCCTCTTTTATTTCCTTTGACTTAGCTTCATCGTTTGCTTTGCTAGTAGTCATTATTCATCTCAAGTCTGAAATCCATAGAATCCAACTATGTGGTTGTTTCTAATGAAACTGCAGCGATGCTTCCAAGTTGAGAATGAATGTAAATGTGTGGATGAATAAAGCTATACACATAACCTAATACATCTAAATTATTTTCATCTCCAGTTCTCATCCTACCCTGCTCCCTGGTAGCTGGAAAAATTCCACTCTAATGATATTTTATATTAATTTGCTTCCCTACATTGAATTTCCTATGAGGTATCTATTATTTTGTCTTGTTTGGAATTTCCAATCCTCTAGTTTTTAGAAAAAATGCAAAAAACAATGGTCTTTCTAGAATTAAATGATGCTTGTTTGATGTTGGTGAATTTTGTGATTCACTAATCTATGACTCCCATTCCTTTGTTTGTTGTTTTTACCGCTCCCAAAAAGAATGCTGAAAATGTTGAACCAAATCCATGTCTTTCCTCCACCTCTTCTCTTTCCAATGAGAATGAATGGCTTTCACTACTTCTGTAAGTGAAATATACCAACAAAAGTAAACTACATCACTATTCAATAGCTCATGTTGGTGTGTTAAGGTAGCCTCCTCTAGTAAATCCATAATTCTCTCAAATGATTCTTCCAATACATGACTTGGTTGGAAACCTTCATCACCAACTTTAATTCACCAATCTGATGCTCATCTTCAATGTCCATGTCATACATGACATGGGAAGTGTCCAAGGCCATTTCAAATTCACTCTCCAACGGTCAGATATACCTGAAGTAGGGAAGAAAAAATTATAATTGCAATCATAATCCTCTATCTTTTACACTTTAAGTATTGGTATATTCCTCACTGAGGTAGGTCACAAATTCCAATTGTGGTGTTCTTAGTGCAATTTTTTCAATAGAGTTCATTGCTTCCTATCAAGAAAATCCAAGCTCCAATGCTTCCCACCTCTCCATATCATAGCATACGTGTAACGATTTGTTGTGCCCAATTAAATAACATGATGTGCCTTATGGGTATATTTTGTAAATCCATATAGTTTCATAGCAAGCATCCAGTCATTATGATATGAAGCCTTGAGCACAATTTTAGCACCACATTATTTCCACCATCTTTCAAATTACACAACTAGGATGTTTTCATTACAAAATACATAATCTAAATGCATTCTTAGATGTGAAGAATTATTAGATTTCTTCTTCTTCATGTCTTCCTTACATTTCCTTGAAGGAAAACCTCGTCACATATGACCTCTTTGAAATAAATATCATCAAAATTATCATCAAAGGTTATATTTGAAAACCCACTGTGACACTTTGGAAATATCATCATAATCATCACCCAAGATTAGATTTGAAAACCCATTCTAATGCTTTCTACGTTCTGGGAATCCATTATAAAAATTTCGAGCCCTGTTGTCTTGCCACATTGTGACTGAGATGTTGTGTTATTCCTATCCCGATCCTAAAAGTTACTCTAAGTTGTGAATAAGTTTGCACAAATAACTTGTCTATTTTGTTTTGTATATGTCTCAACTTGTGTATATTTAACACAACCAATTATAAATTTTCCTATAACAACTTCCTCTCCACCATACATAGCCATGTGAGAACACTCTGCTTCAAATTGAATTACTGAAGAATTCAACCCCTGAGCAGAATGAGGCCTTGAACCCCTAGAAAATTTCCATGATCCTCTATTCATCAAGCTTCTATGAAGTTTAAGGGAAATTTCCATGCATAAAATGATAATGCTTATCTTTCTTTGTTGGAAGTCTTGTAGCATTTCCAATCACATTAAGCTCAGAATATGATGATCGTGGAGATGAAATTACCTAGAAATCAACAATGCTTATAGTGGAAGCATCAACGTATACCTTTGAATGCTTATTTTCATCCTCTTTGATTTACTTTGAATTAGGTTCTTATTTTTCTTTTGCTGACATGTATTATTCATCTCAAGTCTGAAATCCATAGAATCGAACGGTGTGGTTGTTTCTAAAGAAACTGCAGTGATTCTTCTAGGTTGAGAATCATTGTCAATGTGTGGAGGACTAGAGGTATACAAAGAACCCAAGACATATAAATTATTTTCCTCTCAAGTTCTCATCCTACGCTACTTCCTGGTAGTTGGAAAAATGCCACTCTAATGATATATTACATTAATTTTCTTCCCTACATTGAATTTCCTATGAGGTATCTATTATGTTGTCTTGTTTGGAATTTCCAATCCTCTAATTTTCAAACAAAAGTCAAACAACAATGGAATTTCTAGCATTACATGTTGCTTGTTTGACGTTGGGGAATTTTATAATTCACTAATCTATGACTCCCATTCCTTTGTTTGTTGTTGTTATTTCTCCCAAGAAGTAGGTTGAAAATGTTGAACCAAAGCCATGCCTTTCCTCCACCTCTTCTCTTGCCAATAAGAATGAATGGATTTCACTACTTCCACAGGTGCAATATCCCAACATAAGTTATCGACTTCATCACTATTCAATATATCTTGTTGGTTGTGAAGGTAGACTCCTCGAGTAAATCCATAATTATCTCAAATGATTCTTCCAATTCTTGACTTGGTTGGAAACCTTCATCACCAACCCTCATAATGTTTAAGTCATCAAGCCACTCCTCATCCTCAGTGTCCTTGTCATACATGACACAGGAAGTGGCCAAGGATATTTAAGGCTATTTAAAATTCACTCTCCAACTGTTTGATATACCTTGAAGTACGACAAACAAAATTAGAATTGAAATCATAATGCATTATCTTTCACACTTTAGGTATTGGTAAGTGCCTCACTAAGGTAGGTCACAAATTCCATTTGTGTCATTCTTCATGCAATTCTTTGAGTAGATTCCATCGCTTCCTATCAATATCAAGTAGATAGGAAGTGAGGGTATTGGGTTCGGATATATTGTTTAACTTCATTTACCATAGCGGAAAAGGGTAATCAATGTTAGTAGTAGAATAATATGAGGTTCTTCCTTAATTTAAGAACAAATGCAACACAACTTCCTTAATATTTCCAAGGTTCATAGAAAAATTAATCAATATTGTCCTAACTGGTTGGTTAAGTATGGATGGTTCCTCGAGCTCTTTCGTAGCCAGAAGGATAGTGACAAATTACGTTTTGGACAACAAAGGAACTAGATTTTTTTCCAATGCACTTTTAACTAGTGCTCTGATCAAGTATAATGCCAATAACACTTTCCAATTGTTGAGTTTTAGAGGTTCTCTTGTAGGCATGAGATCTGTGTCTTTAATAGTGAGCTATGTGACCTTGATTTGTTCTATCAGTTGGATTGTGATTTTTGGGATGGAAGGAAGTGCCTGAAACTAGTATGGCAATAAACACTATGCCACCCTCTAAACGTATATTTATTGTGAAAATTAAAACAATTGTTATTGCTTTAGGGATTGACTTCTTTCATTTGTAATAATTAGGAGAAAAATTATATTTAAGTGCAAAAAAAGAGTTTTATGGTTTGGGTGTCATTGGTTTGGAGATAGGGTACATTGTAGGGGGAAGTTTGGGTACAAATATGGGAGATAGGTATATGATGTTCTGCAAGGCTTGGTTTGGGCCAAGTGGGAAATAGGAAATTTTCTTCTCAGTGACCATGGTGATTGTTAGGTAAACTGACTTGGGATTACAGTCAAGTTTGACCGAGTTAAACAATGATGGTTTTGGGGCACATGGTATTGTGTGTTGGAAATATGATGCAATGCGTTGTCCTTGATGGCAACCTGCTTGATGAAGTTGTCCTTGATGGAAACCTACTTGATGAGTTGCGTTTTGATAGCAACCTATTTGTTAAAGATGTAAAATGATGTATCTACAGATCAGTTCAGAAGTAGCAGAAAAAGGAATTTCAGTAAGTGCCAGAGAAATGATAAATATAATATATCACAATGTATACGCTACTTTTATGAAGGCAACCCGCATATGGATTCAATGTATACATTACTTTTGTGAAGGAAACCCGCGTATACATTTAGGACTAGTATATATGCATCTAGTTTGAAGAGAAATCGCATATACACGCGGATACGAACGCTCCAAGTCGCGTATGCCTTTTGCGCTCTAAAAACTATGATACCTAGGGGCATTACCATGGTATTAGCCCACTGTATTGAGCGCTGAATTATCTATTTGATCCCGTCCAGGAATACCATCAGCGTTTGAGTGGTTTTGACTCAAGGTACTGATAAAGGCTAAATCTATATAAGAAGAAGAAGATCATAGTGCAAGAGGTGGAAGAGAAAAAAGGACTATTGAGGAATAAATCTCTTTAAGAGATATCTGCATGGTTGAACTCTGTTTCTGATAGATTTGAATCTATGATGCACCTATGGATATGATTAAGGTTCAAGATCTCTAGATCTAGAAATGATGAATCTCTAGGCTGATATGCAAAAGAAATGATGAAGAACTGGCGCAAGTCTGCTGATGATAATGAAGAAATCTGGGTGAGTTTATAGATCTGGTATATTCTGCAAATTCTACCATTTATAGATCTATACGCTAGTTTGTCTTGGTAAGAGCGCATATATACGCGGGTTCTCTTAATAAAAAGCGCGTATGGAAGTTAGGGTTTCTGAAGCTTATTTACAGATATTACTTCTGTGATTTCTGTTTTCTCTCTGCTGTCGGTCAATGAAGTCTTCTTGAAGTTCTGGGTTGATTGAATATGGAGTATGCTGCTGATTTGATAATGAAAAAATCTAATCACTGATTGAGAAAACATGATGAAGGATGAGTGACTATGTAAACAGTTCTGCATTGCTGATAGATTGTCTGAATTGAAAGTTTTAGATCTGAATATGAGTCTAAACATATTCTGAAAGAAAGCATATACTAGTTGGTGAAAGGAAAAGTGCATGTATACGCGGAATCGATAAAGAAAAGTGGCGTATTAATTCAGAATATAAAAATGAGTATGCACTGAAGCATACGCAGGTTGGTGTGCAGAAAAGAGCGTATGTACGCAGGTTCAGTAAATAAAAATAGCGTATGGTATCTGAATTAATGGTTGTTCAAGGTTGAATGTGTATCTGATTATCTACTCTGAAGTCTGGGTTATTTCTGATATTCTGGTTACAGTGGTATTGCTGTTCTGATTGAATTTTTGGGTAAAGTATGGTTGTTGATGTTAAGGGGTTGTATTGAAGCTGTTTTGATCTAGTATGAAAATCTGATGAAAAGTGGCCTACAAGGTATGTTGTGTGGAAGCTGTTGGATCCAGTATGAAAATTGATGAAACGTGGTCCGCAGTGGTGTTGAGGGTCGAAGCCTTCAGTGAGGGGGTTGTATCTCCCTTCCAGTGGTAGCTGGTAAACGAGAGAAGGGGGTAGTAGCTCCCTTCCAGGAGAGGCTGGTAAACGAGAGAAGGGAGTAGTAGCTCCCTTCCAGGAGAGGCTGGTAAACGAGATCAGGGGGTTGGAGCTCCCTTCCAGTAGTGGCTGGAGAATGAGAGAAGGTTGCAGCCTTCTGCAGGTGGGTGCTTGCGTGCTGGTATGAGTTTGCGCCGGTACAAAATTGTAAGAAGTTTTCTTTATAATAAATATTGAAGACAGAGACGACAGCAGCGGTGGTTTTCTCCCAAATTGGGTTTCCACCTTAAATACTGGTGTTCATGTGTGTTGCTTATGTGTGATGGTTTATTCTGTTATTACTGCACATGCTTACTGCTTACTAAACATCTGATGAATGAATGATGCAATGATCTAAGTAAATAATTAAATGCATAATAATATCTCTAGACATACACAAGTTTTCTTAAGGATATCCGCGTGTATACGCGAGTTGGGTTCCGTAAAGTAGCGTATGGTTTTAAGAGAAAGAAAAAGTAAAATTTTTTCAGTCAGCTCTAAATACTGATTCACCCCCCCCTCTCAGTATTTCTCCCAAAAATTGGTATCAGAGCCTGGTCCTTCTGAAGGAGCTTGATCGCTTGAAGGAGATCCGTCACAATGGGAAGGAAGCAAAAGAAGAGGGCTACTCAAGGAAAGAAGATATCTCAGAAATCGTGTACGACAGAAAATGAAGATGATGCAAAAGGTATTAATCCTTGTTCTTGTGATTCACTTCCTTATGCAAGCAATGGTGAAGATAGTGAAAATGATAGTGAAAGTAACAGTATGGGTCTAAAAGCAAATCTCAAGATTAATGTTGAAGATCAATTTAAAAAGAAGGAATCTATCTACAAATATATGATCTCTAGAATGAATGGACAGATAGAAATGTATCAAAGACTGCAGGATAAAGTAACCAATCGAAGTGAAAGACTTGAAGCAGAAATCATCTCTCTCAAAACATATCTGGAAAAATCAAATAAGAAGAATGAAGAACTTTTACAAACTTTTGAAGAACAAGAAAATGGGTTGAAAGAAGAGATTTTAAAATTGAATGATCAAGTAGAAGAAGGAAGAAGGGTCGAAGAAAGTATGAAAAAGAAATGCCAAAGATTGGAGGTTGAGGCAAACATTTTAAAAGGTAAATTAGAAGAAAAAGATAAACTCTTGAGGTTTCAAGATAGTACTAAGATTTTGGACAATATTGTTAGTAGTCAAAGGTCTCCTTCTGTTAAATTTGGTCTTGGTTTTCATGAAACTGTTAAAGGAGAATCTAGTTCAAAAGAAAGTGCTAAAGATTCGAAGGATATCAATGCAAAACCTGAAGTGTTTAAAGAAACAAAAGGTCAACCGACAATCATGAAATCTCAAAAGAAATCATTCCCTCCTACATATAGAAGAATCAATCGATTCTCTCCTTTGATCAATAATGTTGAATGCTTTAAATGTCATAATTATGGGCATGTTGCAGCCAATTGCAGAAGCAGATTGTTTCAGTCACAAACAAACATATTCTACACAGAAAGGTACTCAGGTTTCTTTAAGGGATATTGTTTTTCATGCAGCAAGTTTGGTCATAAAGCAGCTGATTAAAATAGAAGAAATAATAGAAAAACACATTATGATCCCTATGCTTACTTTTCTGGTCACACAAGATGTTATGCTTATAACAAGTATGGACACGTAGAAAAAAAATGCAGGATGAATAGATCTGAGAAATTGGATAATTTCCAGCACACAATAAGAAATTTCAAGCAAAGCTGGAAAAAGAAGGAGGACCGGTCAAAAACGTAGGGGATAATAATCCTACTGCAGTCTTCCGCTTCTAAAGCTTACTTCTCATAATGACTGTAGGAGTGATGTGAGATACATTATAGGAATCAGTAATGTATCATCACAAGGGGAGCAATATATGGTGATTCCCATGGTTGGTTTGGTAATTTTGGTTGTGTTTATTTCTAACAGTGCATCTAATGTGACAACAAAAGACAGGTACAGAATGTATAAATCCAGGAGAAAATGGAGCTGTGAAATTTTCAGTATTTCATTTTTCATACGCGGGTTTCATGAACTAAAGCCGCGTATACACGCGAGTTCCGTTGGATACAGAAGCATATGTTTTTCTGATAAGAAAAACAGTGAGTCAGCTCAAGGACAGGAGCACAGTTTCAGGGGGAGCATTAGCCTTGCTGAGAGTAATGCATTATTGGCATTATGATGGTTCTAAAATATGATCTCTCTCTTGAGGTCTTTTGGTATTGGTTATAAAAAGTCATATTTGTAATTTGATGAAAAGGTTATGTTGAGACCTATGATGTAAATTGTTATATTCAGTCATGTAAGGACTTCTTCAAATTTGTAAACCCACTTGGTTGGGTAGTTGAGTCAAAATGTGTAAACCCACTTGGTTGGGTACTTGAGTCACATATGTAAATCCACTTGGTTGGATCATTGATGTAAGTATGAGTCATTGGTGTTAGGAAAGGTCATAGAGTCATGTACTTCATTGAAAAATATGTTTGAAGATTCAGCGTGAACTCAGGGGGAGCATGGTAACTTCAGTGCACATCAGATCTACAGAGCTCTTCTTTCTACAAGAGAAGAAAAACCTTGTTTTGGTTTTGATCCACCCTTTTCCCTTGATGTCAAAGGGGGAGAGTATCATGGTGTTTTAATAATGGTTATAATCAATGTATCTATCTGTTGTGGTGATCAAACACCATCATGGTTGCCATCAAGTCCAAAGGGGGAGATTGTTGGCAATATGATGCAATGTGTTGTCCTTGATGGCAACCTGCTTGATGAAGTTGTCCTTGATGGAAACCTACTTGATGAGTTGCGTTTTGATAACAACCTATTTGTTAAAGATGTAAAAATTATGTATCTACAGATCAGTTCAGACGTAGCAGAAAAAGGAATTTCAGTAAGTGCCAGAGAAATGATAAATATAATATGTCACAATGTATACACTACTTTTATGAAGGCAACCCGCGTATGGATTCAATGTATACACTAATTTTGTGAAGGAAACCCGCGTATACATTCAGGACTAGTATATACGCATCTAGTTTGAAGAGAAATCGCGTATACACGCGGATACGAACGCTCCAAGTCGCGTATGCCTTTTGCGCTCTAAAAACTATGATACCTAGGGGCATTACCATGGTATTGACCCACTATATTGAGCGCTGGATTATCTATTTCATCCCATCCAGGAATACCATTAACAGTGAAGTGGTTTTTACTCATGGTATTGACAAAGGCTAAATCTATATAAGGAGAAGAAGATCATAGTGCAAGGGTGTGCATGTGTAAGGGTTGTTAATAACTAAATATCTTTAAGAGATATCTGCATGATTGAACTCTGATAGATTTGAATCTATGATGCACCTATGGACATGATGAAGGTTCAAGATCTCTAGATCTAGAAATGATGAATCTCTAGGATGATCTGCAAAAGAAATGATGAAGACCTGGCGCAAGTCTGATGAAGAAATTGAAGAAATCTGGGTAAGTTTATAGATTTGGTATGTTCTGCAAAGTTTATCTTTTACATATCTATACGCTAGTTTGTCTCGGTAAAAGCACATATATACGTGGGTTCGCTTAATAAAAAGCGCGTATGGAAGTTAGGGTTTCTGAAGCTTATTTACAGATATTACTTCTGTGATTTCTGTTTTCTCTCGGCTATCGGTCAATGAAGTCTTCTTGAAGTTCTGGGTTGATTGAATATGGAGTATGCTGCTGATTTGATAATGAACAAATCTAATCACTGACTGAGAAAACATGATGAAGGATGAGTGACTATCTAAACAGTTCTGAATTGCTGATAGATTATCTGAATTGAAAGTTTCAGATATGAATATGAGTTTAAACAGATTTTGAAAGAAAGCATACGCTAGTTGGTGAAAATAAAATCACGTATATACGCGGAAACTCTGAAGAAAAGTCACGTATTATTTCAAAATATAAAAACTAGCATGCATTGAAGCATCGCGAGTGATAAAGAAAAACAACATATGGTATCTAAATTAATGGTTGTTCAAGGTTGAATGTGTATCTGATTATCTACTCTGAAGTCTGGGTTATTTCTGATATTCTGGTTACAGTGGTATTGTTGTTCTGATTGAATTTTTGGGTAAAGTATGGTTGTTGATGTTAAGGGGTTGTATTGAAGCTGTTTTGATCCAGTATGAAAATCTGATGAAAAGTGGCCTATAAGGTAGGTTGTGTGGAAGCTGTTGGATCCAGTATGAAAATTGATGAAACGTGGTCCGCAGTGGTGCTGAGGGTCGAAGCCTTCAGTGAGGGGGTTGTAACTCCCTTCTAGTGGTAGTTGGTAAACGAGAGCAGGGGGTAGTAGCTCCCTTCCAGGAGAGGCTGGTAAACGAGAGCAGGGGGTAGTAGCTTCCTTCCAGGAGAGGCTGGTAAACGATATCAGGGGGTTGGAGCTCCCTTCCAGTAGTGGTTGGAGAATGAGAGAAGGTTGCAGCCTTCTGTAGGTGGGTGCCTGCGTGCTGGTATGAGTCTGCGCCAGTACAAAATTGTAAGAAGTTTTCTTTATAATAAATATTGAAGACAGAGACGACAAAAGTGGTTGTTTTCTCCCGAATTGGGTTTCCACCTTAAATACTGGTGTTCATGTGTGTTGCTTATGTGTGATGGTTTATTCTGTTATTACTGCACATGCTTACTGCTTACTAAACATCTGATGAATGAATGATGCAATGATCTAAGTAAAGAATTAAATGCATAATAAGATCTCTGGACATATGAAAGTTTTCTTAAGGATATCCGTGTGTATACGCGAGTTGGGTTCCATAAAGTAGCGTATGGTTTTAAGAGAAATAAAAAGTAAAAAGTTTTCAGTCAGCTCTAAATATTGATTCACCCCCCCCTCTCAGTATTTTTCCCAACATTGTGCACCCATGGTTTTCAGCTCATGGTATTGCATGTAATGGAGCCTATAAAAGGCTCGGAGGACTTCATTTTAATGTAGGCCTGGATGTGAGGCCGGTGAAGGCTCACTTGGCTGGATTGGCCAGGGTTTTGGCCAAGGCTAATGAAATTTCATTAGGATAGGTTTTCCCCGGAGTTTGGGGTTTTTCTCGATTAAACATCTGTGTTTATGTTTATGATTTGTTGCTGGTTATGTTTAATTATTCCTCTCGGTAATTTTATGTTCTCTGGTAAATGTTTCCTCATTTGGTATCAGAGCCATATTTGGCTTCAGAGGACGCTTTTGTAGCCAAGGGTTTTATTGGCCTGTGAATGGAGATATGATTTGTTGCATGAGCTGGATCTGGTGTGGACCTACAATTGAGAACAACGAGGTTGCATGTGAAGAAGTCAAATCTAATCAGATCTGGTGTAGAGGTATGGATGACAAAGAGTCAAGCATGGGGCAACCATGCAACTACGCAAAAGAGGCGGAGGCGGGGAGCAGGCACTGACACTACAGGAGGGAAAATGCACCTAGCTACACAATTTTCCTTAGGAGCCACCAGAACAATTGCCTAAAGATCGAGGCGGAGGGGGAAAGAGTGGTGGATGTGGCAGGGCTCGAGCTCTGCTCCTCATCATACTTCCAGAGCTTCTGGATCAACAAGAATGATTCAATTGGGTTGCCTGAATCTGAGCTACAGAGTCTTAGGGTTGGAGAATATTTAAAGGTGGGTTCAGAGAGATACAAGGATCGATCCTCGAGTAGTTTTACTGAAGAAATTCTAGATCGTGCCAAGACGGCTTCCTGGGCCTCGCCATCTAAGAATCAACGAAACTGCTTTGAAATCGTCAACAACGACACCACAACGATTATTTGGTTGTGGCATACAAAGGTTGAAAGATGAGCTGTGAAGTTTTGCGAAGGTCTTGGAAGTTGCTTGAGGGCAGTGAATACAATGCCAAGAGTGAAGGATATGGCAGTGAAGGCAGTTTTAGGATCTTGAGGCGGTAATCAAAGCCACAACCGTGCACAAATAAGAATGCGTGAGGAGAGCTGTTGCAGCGGCAAAATAGCAGCTATAACCAGAATAATGTGTTGAATTCAAGGTTTATGTAATTGAGATGACGTTGTGGGCCAATAAATGCTGGCAGTGGTGCAAGTACGGCTGTAAAAGGAGGACGCGGGGCATGGATGTGAGCAGGCACAAACTAAAAATATGAATATGGATTGGTAATTCTTCACAGCGCGAACAGGAGGAAAAGGAAGTACTCGATTTCGTGAGGGCCATGTCGAAGAGTAAAATCATGGATCATGGTCGATGGTGGAGAAGGGAAGCTCCACCAAGAAGATAATCACAATGGCCCAACATAAGCGTAGAGGGCGTAGTTTCAGTCATGTTCGTGGATCAAGCAACGATGAAGTTGCAAAGGCAAATTTCAGCATGATCGAGCCATGAGATGGGTTGTGCATAGGTCGAAATCCATTGATAGTTCAAGGAGAACATGTGCACGAAAAGGCTCACAAATTGCAAGAGAGGATGTGTTAAAATAGCAACAATTAAAAAATATATATATATATTTATTATAATGGAGTTCATTTTTGCATGTAAATGGGCATACTGCTATAAGACCTGGTATGGCATGCGTATCCCTGGGTAATGACTGGTAAAGTCTGGGTTAGACTTAGGTGATAGGGGAGACGCCAAGTTAACAACTACCCTGGGTAAAAATTTTGAAGGGGGAGAAAGGGCTAAAGTGAGCGGGGTTGTCTCACTTATCAATTTTGGCTGGATTTAGTCAATAATCCCCAAGTCAAGTTTAAGGGGGGAATGTTAGGTAAATTGACTCAGGATTAGAGTCAAGTTTTACCAAGTTAAACAATATGGTTTTTGGGCACATGGTATTGTGCACCCATGGTTTTCAGCTCATGGTATTGCATGTAATGGAGCTTATAAAAGGCTCGGAGGACTTTATTGTAATGTAGGTCTGGATGTGAGGTCGGTGAAGGCTCACTTGGCTGGATTGGCAAGGATTTTGGCCAAGGCTAATGAAATTTCAGTAGGATGGGTTTTCCCTGGAGTTTGGGGTTTTTCTCAGTTAAACATTTGTGTTTATGTTTATGATTTGTTGCTGGTTATGTTTAAGTATTCCTCTCGGTAATTATTTATGTTCTCCAGTAAATGTTTCTTCAATGATCAAGAGAAATATGATAGAAAAATATAGTGAACTCTTGCATCCTCAAGTAGTATATGTGAACTTCATATTTAATAATATTTCCAAGGCATTTAGTTATGGAATTATGGTCTACTCTTCTGCATTATTGTTGAATGCTATCTTGCCTCGATTTTGCTGCAAGTGGGAAAACTTCCCATTTTGATATTTTTTTTATAAAAAAAATCAGGCATTTTTTAATTAGAAGAAGAGTATTTATATTTCCTGATAAACCAGTTGTATGTATATGAGTATGATAATGAACCACTCATCTTGATCATTTTGTTGGTTTCTCCCATAAACGATCTTTCCTTTTCTAGATTTTCACATAACTTCACTTCTAGATATTTTTACTTATTTTGTCATGACATAGACGCTACTTTTGTAATCTCAAAGACACTTATCACTGTTACAAACACCATGAAATACTTAAAAACATAAATTTCTTTATAAAGTGTAGCCAAATTTTCAAAATTCTGTGGTTCAAACGTCTTTTCCTCTGTCTCCTGTGGTTCAAAATTTTAATTAAAATTGTCTTCATTGAGTGTCACTTGGAACATCAGAGATGCTCTGTTATTTCTCTATTGTGTGCCTTAGCTTCCCCAAATTATGTCCACTCTTATCCAGTTTCAAGGTCTACAGTATGAGTGGATAATCTGCGCATTCATGTGTATATGCGCCTAGAAGTTTGAGAATTCCATCTATGATGGAGGCTGCTCCATTGGCCATTTGACCAAATTATCATTTGTATTTTCTTTAGATATGAAGGAACTTCATAGACAATACTAGTGGTAGTTTGGGAGAGCACATCTTCTATGATAACATCACGATTTTCACTTATTCCCAAGACATGTTGTTAGGCTTATTATGTTTGGTGCATGGTATACTTTCAGGCATGCATGTGAAGGCTCCTTCCTACATTAGACTGGATATTTTCTATTAACATTTATTTTAAATTTTACTATACTGGGTGCAAATCCTGGCGAGGGTGGTGAAATTCACGGCCATATAGTTATTGGTGATATTGCTATTACAAGAAACTCAACTACCGATGTGGGGCATATTAGCCCTCCACATCATCATATTTATTCCATTGAAGATACCTAACACAACTTATTTATGATTTTAAGGAAATTATAGAGCATTGACTTAAAGGAATAATTTTCGTTTTATTTTTTAAAGAATATGTACACATTTTTCTATTATGCACTATTTTATTTTTATTCGGTTCTTACAGTGGTCTAAGAATTTGACATGCCTTGGGATATCCTAGAAGGAGATGGGTTAGGAATTCCAGTTGAATATTAGAAGGCTTTGTTCCTGAAATTTATATGTAGTTCTATCAACTAATATGCGCAAAATGCATTTCATAATTTATGCTTATATACTAGTAGGGCCATTTTTTTTTTTTTTGACATGAAATTTATAGGCACAACTTTAATCTAAACTGTATACTATAATTTGATGTGTTTTGGATGTCTGGAATTTGGAGGCTTCTTTGAGTATTATATTTCTTCCCAATCTCGCTTTTCTTGAACCAGACACAATTTCCGATGTTTGTTAGCCTGAACAATGAAATGCACATCTTGTAAAAGTACCGTCAACCAAAGTTGGTCCAAACCATCTGCCTTCCTCTGAACCAAACATTGGGGGAATTTGCATGTTGTAAGGTTTCATGTTCAAGATATGATGTTTACACTGTTGGAAGGTGAGAAATATGTATTTGACTATTTTGATGGATTTTTCTACAGAATCCTAATCCAGGAGCTATAATCAACATAAAGCTGGTCTTTGAAGTTGGAGATGGGTGATAGCAAGTGGTGTAGTAAAGGGCCATGCAAAAAATGTATTTATTTCAAGACATGATGGTGCTACTGGAGCATATTTATCTCACTAGACAAGAATAAAAAATGTTGGGCTGCCATGGGAACTTGGATTAGTATAGACTCATCATATATTGGTGAATAATGACTTGTGTGGTCATACAATTCTACAAACAGATGGTCAAATGAAAATAGGAAGAGATATTGTCATAGTTTCTCTCCTTGGTGCAGAAGAGTTTGATTTTAGTACATCACCCCTTATCAGTCTAGGTTGCATAATGATGCTAAAATGTCACAAAAGCACATGCCTGGTTGGTATTGCTACTCAGGATCCAATTTTAAGGGAAATTTTTTCAGGAGAACCAGAACATGTCATTAATTTATTCTTCATGCTTGCCGAAGAGGTTTGTGAACTTATGTTTGTGAAAATTTTAAAAATTGTAAAGGATATGGTCGACCATACAGATTTGATAGATATGGATAAAGAGGTTATAAACAATAATGAGAATCTTGAAAATATTCATCTTTCTTTGCTACTTCGGCCTGCAGTGGAGATTCACCCAGAAGTTGCTTAATATTGTGTCTAGGCCCAATATTATGGTCTAGATATGGCCTTGGACCAAGAGCTAATCACAATTTCAAAGGTAGCTCTAGAGAAAGGTATACTTGCTTACAAGGAGATGCCCATAATGAATGTCAATATAACTTTTGGTACAATTCCTAGCCATGAATTTGCGAAAAGATACAATATGACAGGTTTTCCCATAGACATGGTTCTTGTAAAATATTAGGCACTCCAAGTTAGATCCTTGGGGAATTCCTCTGTTCATGTGTTACCCTAGAGTTGGAAGGGGAAATAAGTGATTATGTTTGTAAGGGTTTATCATGTTACAAGATCGTGGTTTACCCTCCTAGAAGAAGCCAATTTGATCCTAAAGAAAACATTGTCATTGGGAATGTTTCTCTATATGGGGAAACAAGTGGAGAAGCGTACTTCAATGACATGGTAGCAGAGAGGTTTTGTGTGAGAAAGAATTGGTTGAAGGAGAAAGAGATGATGGATGTGAATACATGGTTGGTGGAATTGTGGTCATATTGGGAGAAACTGGGAGGAATTTCATAACATTTCATAACACAGAGATAGCCTAATATAGAGATACCCCCCATAAGCGTAATTTTTTTTTTTTGAATGTTAACGATGGTCTGTGCTATCTTTTTTTTTCCATAACTTCTTGCTACCACTAAGCATGTCTCCTTACCCATGAATTTTTTATTGTTATTCTTTTCACCTTTGTTTATGTCCAACATGACACTAGATGTTTAACTGTGCAGGATCCATGCAGATCTGATGTTAAAGAAGCTAGGGAAATGTGTCAAAATTCTGGTGTGAAGGTAACAATTGAAGATAATATCATGTGTGCTTGAATCAATAGTGTTCTTGGAATGGTTATTGCATGACAAGTGTGTACATTGTACTAAATTTGTCTGTTTTTTCGTTCACCCAACAAAAAATAGATGATAAAATACCCTCTATGCCACTAATAAAATATTAGAATGTTGAGTAAAAACACCAGATATATGGATTTATGGTATTCCCTATAACTGTGTAGAAGATGGTTTGCAGAAGATCATGTAAATTTTGTGGCATGAAATGCAATGAGAAGTTAGTATAACACTTCATATTTTCAACTTGCTGTTATATATGGGTTTCAAGAAACATGCTTGCTTAAAATATTTTGGATTGGTTATTTTCCTTGACTTGTACAACCTTAATTTTGTCTTCTCATTCATTCATTTTTATAGGTTTGCATGGTTACTGGTGATAAAATTTACACAACAAAAGCTATAGCTCTTGAATGTGGCATAATCCATGTAGGATAACCTATAGGAGAGAATACAATCATTGAAGGGAGGGTATTCCGCGCATACATTGATGAACGAGAGAGACTGACTATTGCAGACCAAATTTATGTGAGTATGGATGTACAAATCATTCCCTACCAATAGGCACAGACAAGTGAAAATGGGAAAAAATTATGCCTACAACAACTTCTTGAAAATAAAATTCTAATGGGAGGGTCACCATTTTGTTGGAATGCAGGAAATGGGAAGATCCTCACCTACAAACAAACTTTACTTGGTGCAAGCACTGAAAAACAAAGGTTATGTTGTGGCAGTCACTGGAGATGGAACAAATGATGCTCGTGCACTTAAAGAAGTATGTTTTCACGTTGCATATTGTTGCGAATTATGATTATTTAAGCCAATATTGCCTTTGCAAGAATATTTCAAGTTATATATAGTATAAAGTTATATTTATAGAACTTATTTTATATATTATCTGGCATTCTAGGCAGACATAGGCCTCTCCATGGGTATCCAAGGAACACAAGTTTCCAAGGAAAGCTCAGATATCATTATTCTAGATGACATATTTGCCTCTATTGTGAAGGTTTGTTACAAATATGGATATTTGTTTGGCCTTGAAAGGTGTGTGTATCTTTTCAAAGTTACATATTCCTTACAGTTGTTTTCCCATGGTTTTCAGGTAGTTCGGTGGGGTTATTCATTTTATGCAAACATTCAGTATTGATTCAGTTTCAACTCACTGTAAATGTCACAACACTTGTAATTAATTTTGTTTCTTCTATTTCTATTGAAAATTCAACAAGATTTAATTTTCCCTTAATTAAATTGGACAATAAATTGTAATCTTATCTCATAATCACTTGTAACAGTTAACTGAGTCTGATAGACTCAGTTAGCTCATGAAATTCGAGTTGAGGGTGGTTGGCGAGGCATGTAGAGTGATTCTATTTATTTTAGAGGTCCAAGTTGCAGTTAGTGTATTAGTTTAATGCATGAGAAATTAGTTAACTCAATTAAGTGAGTTAAAGTCAGTCTAACTAGTTGTAACTGATTGTTGCACTAGTGAGAGATTAAGTGAATTAAATCAACTTTAATTCACATGTAGTGATATCTCAAGTGACTGACGATTTACTATTAATAGCTTCATGCATGGTAGTTTTGATGAAGACCCAGTTGAGACAGAGGTTAAAGGGATGTTAACTATCAGTTGTATTATTAAGGGATTGCGGAGCGCAATGAAAACCACCATTTGGATTTCCATGATGTATTGTGAAATTTTTGAAGGCTAAAATTCCTAAATAATAGGGATTTAATTATCTTAGAATTGCGCAAGAAAGGCAGGCTGAAAAGAGGCAGGAAATTGGCTAAGTGTTGGTCGATTTTGTTCGGATCAATGTGAGACAGTTGGTAGAGTGCAACAGACTCTTGTGAGAAGAGTGCATTGTATTGTTTCATGATTCCTTGGTTGATTATACAATAAATATAGAGGGGTTTTGAGCAACAATCTTTCCCTAGGAAAAATATTTGTGTTGTGGATTGATTTGCTTATTTCTCTTACTTGGTGTGATTATGCGATCGTGTCTAATTTCCGCAAATTAATTGTAGAAGGATTAAATATCTTGTTCTAGAATATTGCATGGTCATATTGAATCCATTAGTACACATATTGTTTGTATAATTTCTACATGGTATCAGAGCGCCAAAAATCACTATAGTGGAGAAGAAATTGAGTTTGTGTTGAACAACATTCGAATTTGCAAAAATATTCTTTGGTGCGAGAGGTGGATCAAGATGGATTTCAATGGATTAATATTGGAATATGCACTCGAGGGAATTTCTAATTATATTGCATGGAAAGGAAAAATGGAGGAAATTCTGGAGGACAGCGGGTTGAAAGAATTTATCAACACTGATATTCCAAGCCCTGTAGCAGCAAACGTCGCTCTTCTTGATGCTTGGAAAAAGAAGGTTTCAAAGGCGAGGAGGATCTTATTAGAGGGAGTTCAAGATCACATTGTCTCGATTCTCCATGGCAAGGCGAATCCATATGCAATGTGGAAGGTCTTGACATAATGTTTCAAAAAAACAGTGACCACAGAAAATTGGCATTGAAGGACAAGCTCAGGAAAATAAAAATGGAGAAAGGCGACACTATTATGAAATACTTGACCAAGTTCATCCAATGTCGAGGTGAGCTTGGAAGTGTTGGGATTACTGTAGCAGATGATGACTTGGTGAGCCTAGCACTTCTAGGCCTTCCAAGAGCTAGCATAATTATCAGGACTCTATCAATGGGAGGGAGAAGCTACTAGATTTGGAGAAAATTTGGTTGGATTTGGTACAAGAATAATTTAGGTGGAATACCGGGGAAGGATCCTCATCAAAGATAGATGATGAGGAAAATTGCGCCTTGGATGGTAAGGCAAAGAAGTGGAATGGAAAGAAATCCTATTCCAAATCAGAGACCGGAAAAGAAGGCAAGAAGCATGACATGTCCAGAGTGAAATGTTTTCGCTGTCACGAGCATGGACATTATGCCACTATTTGTCCACGGAAGAAGAAGAAGAACAACAAGGCTTAACGATCTACATCGGATAATGATTTGGCTTCACAGTTCGAGTTGGACTTCTCACTCATCGCATGCATGGTGTCTAGTGAGATGGGATCTTTCCACATGACGGGAGACAAAGAACTCTTTAGTAGCTTGGAGGAAAAGGATCTTTAGATGCACATCGAGATGGGTGATGACAGGAGGTATAACGCTACCGAGATTGGTACAGTTACTTTCCAGAGATAGTTAGGTAAACTTTTCTTATTAAAGGATGTCATGCATGTACCAGGCTTGAAAAATAATTTAGTTTCAGTTGCTATGTTGGAGGATAGAGGATATGATGTGGTTTTCAGTGAATGGAAATAATTCCTTCATCACAAAGCCACAGGACAGGTTAATAATATTGGGGTTCGTGTGAAGAACCTCTACAAACTTTATGTATATGGTTGTGCAACATTTATGAGTAAAGAAAATAGAGTGGTGAGCCGGGATGAGGGTGAGTTATGGCAAAGGAGATTGGGCCATCTACACCACAGAGCTTTTAAGGTCATGGAACAGTTTTCTAAGGGGCTTCCGAAGGATACCCTTGCGCAAATAGACACATTCAAGGGATGTATCATGGGGAAGTATACAAGGGAAAATTTTCACGAGAAGGATAACTGAGCAACAGAAATCCTTGAGAGAGTTCACTCAGATGAGTGTGGACCATTCTCTACAGATTCTACAACAAAGCAAAGGTATTATGTGATTTTTGTTGATGATTTTTCTAGAAAGTGTTGGATCTAATTCATGCAGAGGAAAGATCAGACGTTCTAAAAAATTTGTGAGTTCAAAGCACTGGTTTAGAAAGATACAGGGAATCAGGTGAAGGCTCTGAGGAGCGACAATGGTGGTGATTACATCTCCAATGAATTCAATAACTTCTGTGCCAAAGAAGGATTTCAGAGAGCGTTTATTGCGCCTCATAATCCACAACATAATGGGGTTGCAGAAAGAAAGAATAGAAAAATTGTGGGTGCGGCACGAGCTATGTTACATGATCAGGGCCTACCGTTGCATCTGTGGGCAGAAGCATGCAACACAACAGTATTTTTGAAGAACTGTAGTCCTCATTGGATACTTGGCATGAGTACACCAGAGGAGGCTTTTTCTGGTAAGAAACCTGATGTTTCATATTTTAAAATTTTTGGCTCATCTGTCTATTGCCATGTGACCAAAGATTCCAGAAAGAAGCTAGAACCAATAATAGAGATTGAGATATTTTTGGGGTACACTTATACTCCCCACAACTATCAGGTGTATTTTCTGAACAACAGGATGACAATTATCAGAAGGGATGTAAAATTTGATGAGGAGAAAGCTATGTGATTGTCCCTTGAGAGGGATCTTGATTTGCATGCAGATGAGGAACTCTTGGTTCCAAAGGATGAACCTCAAGATGTGGAGTAGCCACATGAGGAGGATCATGGAGTGGAAGAAACCACTCATGTAGAGCCATCCACCATACATGGTAGGAGGCACACCATAGAGTCTGAGATATTGAGACATGATGCAACAGAACATGTAGGAGCACCTACATCACAACGTAGACAGAGATAATCATCAGACAAGTATACTAGATACATGGCTCTTATGATCAAGTGTGTTGTGACAAAACCATCCTCTTTTGAGGAAGCAGTGCAACTACCAACTTGGGTTGACGCCATGGTTGAGGAGTATGTCTCCATCATCAGGAACAGTGCATGGGAAGTTGTCCCAAGACTAGTCGGGAAGTTAGTGGTTGGATCTAGATGAATCTATAAGGTGAAGCAGGCAGCAAATGGGAGTGTGGATAAGTACAAGGCTATATTTGTAGCCCGGGGATTCTCACGGGTTGAGGGGATTGACTATGAGGATAATTTTGCACAAGTTGCAAGGTACTCATCGATTAGATCTATCCTTGCACTCTCAGCCCAGATGGGGTGGGAGATACATCAGATGGATGTGAAGACTACATTTCTCAATGGAGTTATTGAGTAAGACATGTACCTTAAGCATCCATAAGTTTTTGAGACCTTTGATAGGGATTCGCATGTGTGCACACTCAAGAGAGCATTGTATGGGATGAAGCAAGCACCTTGTGCTTGGTACACCAGGATTGACAACTATTTCACTGGGTTGGGCTTCACGAAGAGTGAAGCAAATTCAAACCTGTACCAGATTGAGGTTGATGGTAAGCTTCTAATTATTGTATTTTATGTAGATTATATTATTCTGACAGGTGATGAGCAACTCATAACTTCTTGCAAAGAATATCTTGCAAGAGAGTTTGAGATAAATGACATGGGACTCCTTCACTATTTCATTGGTTTGGAGATATGGCAGTGGGATGGGGAGCTATTTGTTTCTCAAGGTAGGTATGCCAAAGATATTTTGAGGAAGTTCCACCTAGAGAGCTGTAAACCCATGGAGAATCCTCTTGTAGGAAACTGGAGGAAGGAGGATGCTACTTCAGGTGAGGTGGTGGATGCTACTGTTTACAGGAAACTTGTGGGTTCACTCATGTACTTGGTGAACACATGACTAGACATATGCTACGCAGTTAACCAGCTTAGTCAAGCTATGGTTAAGCCAACCAAGCTCTTTTGGAAGGCGGGGAAGCATGTATTTAGATATCTCAGGGGCACTACAGAGTATGGATTATGGTGCAACCATACAGAGGTAGTGAAGCTTCAAGGCTTCGCCGATGCAGATTGGGCAAGCAGTCCATTAGACAGGAAGAGCACATGAGGAGGGATCTTCAGCATAGGATCGACAATAGTTTTTTGGTATAGCAGGAATCAAAGATAAATTGAACTCAGTTCAGATGAGGGAGAGTACATGGCAACCAGTCAGGCGGTATGTGAGGTCATTTGGATGAGGAAGATACTTTTTGGTTTGTTTGGTCATCAGATGGATCCGATGGTGATACATTGTGATAGCCAAAGTTTCATAAAGCTCTCGGTTAATCCAATATTCCATGACAGATCCAAGCATATTGACACCTGGTACCACCATCTCAGAGATTGTGTTCAGAGACACATTATTTTACTTCAGTACATTCCCACGGAGGATCAGGATGCACATATTCTAACAAAGGTGCTCGCCAAGAGAAAATTCGAATACCACACAGGCAGGATTGGGGTCAATGATAATCCCTTTCTTGTTGAGAGGGAGTGTTGAAAAGTTAACAAGAAATGTGTGTCTAATTTAATTTTCCCTTAATTAAATTGGACAATAAATTGTAATCTTATCTCATAATCACTTGTAATGGTTAACTGAGTGTGATACACTCAATTAGCTCATGAAATTAGAGTTGAGGGTGGTTGGTGAGGCATGTAGAGTGATTCTATTTGTTTTAGAGTCCTATTTGAAGTTAGTGTATTAGTTTAATGCATGAGAAATCAGTTAACTCAATTAAGTGAGTTAAAGTCAATCTAACTAGTTATAACTGATTGTTGCACTAGTGAGACATCAAATGAATTAAATCAGATTTAATTCACATGTAGTGATCTATCAAGTGACTGGTGATTTACTATTAATATATGCATGCATGTCAGTTTTGATGAATACCCAGTTGAGACAGAGGTTAAAGGGATGTTAACTATTAGTTGTATAGTTAACGGATTGTGGAGTGCAATCAAAACAACCTTTAGGATGCCCATGATATATTGCACAGTTTTGGAAGGCTGAAATTACTAAATAATAGGGATTTAATTCTCTTAGAATTTTGCAAGCAAGGCAGGTTGAATAGAGGCAGGAAACTAGCTAAATGTTGGTCAATTTTGTCTGGATCAGTGTGAGACAATTGGTAGAATGCAGCAGACTCTTGTGCGAAGAGTGCATTGTATTGTTTCATGATTCCTTGGTTGATTATACAATAAAGATAGAGGGGTTTTGAGCAACAAGATTTCCCCAGGAAAAATATATGTGTTGTGGATTTATTTGCTTCTTTCTCTTACTTGGTGTGATTGTGCAATCGTGTTTAATTTCTGCAAATTAATTGTAGAAGGATTCAATATATTTTTCTAGAATATTGCATGATCAGATTGAATCCATTGGTATACATATTGTTTGTATATTTTCTACAATTTCATTTGGAGATGTTCCTCTAACCATTGTTCCGGATAGTTTCAAAATAAATAAAACTATGGGTCATCTCTTACCTAGATTGTTCCCTTTATTCTCATGGATTTGGACCACTTGACTTTTCCACAACTTCTTTGGGCAACCTTATCATGGATGCACTTAGATCTCTTGCATTGGCTACTGAACCACCAACTGATGAGTTAATGAAACAACCTCCAGTAAGGCACAGGTAGGAAATTATTGTCAAGTGCAATTCCTTTGTTGAAAGGATGAACATGAAACTACTTAGTTTGAAAGCTATATAACTATAAAATTATTGAAAATTATAATAGTTAGATAATATGGACTAATAGTGAACAACTAAACATGGTTTTATTCAAAATGAAGAACAAACACGATATATGTGTTAAACCCACACTACATATCTACTGATATCAATAAAGCGTGCACTTAATGAAAATGTGATCTTAATGACAGCTAGCATAAAGCTATGCCTTTGAATAAGAAAAATTCAAATGTTTCAAATCCATGCTCACAAGTTTCTGTAACACCCCGTTTTGATTTCCCTAGTATGTACATGTAACAATGTCTAAAGAGTTGTTGTGAGTTGCATCATGGCAACATTATCAATTTTTAAAATGAAGAAGATAAATTATGAACTATGTAAATGTATCATGTTTATTAATGAAAAGTGTTGAACAACTGAGTCAAGGGTGGATATGATCCCATGAGTGGGAACTATTTAAGGGGTGCAAGGATTAACCTTTTCTGTACTGCCAGAAAACCTCGCCAAAGCTTTGAGCCAAAATTTAAATTTGAAATGTTGCCTTATCTTTTTTCTCCACTCCAAGATTCATTAAATGAAGAACTTGGTAGCTGAAGTACCCACGTCCCACAATTATGGAATTTTGGTGGTGGTTGAATAGTTCTTTCAGAATTCAATGGAAGTATGGGCAAGTACCCAACCCGAATTTCAAGAGTTAACCCACAAGTGGTGTGGGGGAATGGGAATTTTTGTGGGGAAAGAAACATTCAATCAAGGTTTTCGACACTCATGGAGAGTAAACGGATGCACGGGTGCCTAGGGAGTGAAATTCATGATTTGAAAGCTGCCCATCTCGAGGGGGATTATTGTTGTTACTTTCTGGGCGACTAAAGATCAATTTTTCTACCCAAATTTTTCTTAAAAAGTGCCTCTACCCAAAGGAACTCTATATTTGAAACAATAAGCTAAATATATACCCAAATGCAAAATGCAATTGGTAATTCCAAGTTAGACACAAGTAGCATGAAACATAGGTAAGTGTATTCATGTCTAACAAGATGATAAAAATCCAACTCAATTGGACTCGAGAAAATAATACAATCAAAGATAAGAATCTACGAAAGTACTTAATATTTAAGGTTACTTTGAAATTATAACATAAGCTAAACTAACGAATAAATGAAAGAGCATGATCAATTAACGTTAGGAATAACACTAAGAACCTAAATCAATATCAACATTATAGATGAGGGCACAAGTAGATGACAAGGGAGGAGAAGTGGCACTCATGTCACCATTAATGACAAACAAGGAACCAAACTAAAGTGTGATGATTCCATTTTGATGAATCCAAAGAGGATCATCTTAGGGTTGAGAATGCAAGTCTTTATCTCAACGTAGTGTTGACCCAAACAAACTTTACACTAGTCTAAAGGAATCTCAAGTTTCTACATCTAGGGCTTCCAGGTATAATTGGGTCTAATAATAAGGCCATCCCTCAACTACGTGAAGTGATATAAAATTCCTCTTCTATTCATGCAATTAGTTCTAAAACAGTGAATAATGTTGTCCCTTCCCCAAGCTATGCACCCTCAACACCATCTACTTAGAGTCTCAGACACATGGTGATGTGTTGTCTATGGAAAGTGTGTTGCAGCGCAACGCTAGCTCATGAAAGCCTCTATTTATGTATGGATTAGATGGGATGCTTTCTTCCCCATTGAACCAATTGGTAAGGATATTAAAATTTGTTTACAGTTCTGTAAATAATTTTACTAAGCTTAAATTGAAGCTTATTTTGCATGTTTCCTAGAAAAGTATTCTAAAAATTGTTGTGTGTAGTCTCATGAGCTCTCCATTTTGGCAATATGATGATAAAGAAATTTAGTTGCAGGTCAATATGGATCGCTTTGGGGAGGCTAGATTGGATGACATTATGGAGTAATTTTTATGCGATGATACAAATCTATGAGATCTAGCAGGGAGATGCATGGATATCACTAAAGGTATGAGAAAAAGGTCGAAGCTAGAGCTATACAAGTAGGGAGATTACTACATCACTATAAATGTTGCATCAAGCAAGAAATAGAGAGACAATTTGTAAATATTCTATCATTTTTTGAGGTTCTACTGATATGTGTTGGAATCCTTTTGCTTAAATTAAATGTTATACATACCAATCATGTCAACACATAACACATTTTTTTAACTTACAAGGTTTTCCTTTAGTGAGTTTGGTTGATTTTGAGCCAGTATGAGTAAAGTTGTATGCTGCCACTTCTCTTCTGATGGTAAATTACTAGCTAGTGTTGGTGAAAGATTATGTGGGAATGTAGGAAGTCTTTTCAATCCTTCAAGTATGATTCATTTGGCACTTTTTTTCTATTTACTATTTCATGTCTTGCATTCCTCTTCAAAGTCTTATATTTCATCGATAGTGTGTGATATTGAAATGTCTCATTCTAGGTAGTATGAACATGTGAAATCATATTATTACACCAATTCAGATTGCTTGAAGGAGAGGCTAAGAAAAATTATCCTTTTTTCTCCCTTAGGGTCATTCACATCAATTAGTAATTCATTCCATTGAACCAATGGTAAAAAGGGAATCCTGGGGCTTTTATTATTAGTCTGTGAATTTGTAAGGAATAAGTATATTTCAAGCAGAACAAGAGAAAAATCAATTAGAAAGACACACTTTGTTTTAATGGTTTCTACAACAACCCTCTTTATATATGGCTTTCTCAAAATGTCTATTAGTAAAACCACAATGTTTGCTTCCAAATTTAGCCATTTTTGCTACCAGATTTAGGCACATTTGCTCATTTAAGGAATAACTCTACAAAAACTTAATGATCTATTATGATCATACATTTTTCATTTTTAATGGTACATATAGGCATTCCCCATGGAGCATATAAAACTTTTCTCCAATAAAATCTGCTACTAGGGCCTCAAGAAAGGATAATTTTTCTTCTCAGGGATTAGAAGTGAGATTAGAAACACCACAGTTGTTATGTTTGTATTTAGGTGCTTACTGAAAGATGATATATCATGCAATATGCATCAAGCTCATCTATATGTGGGATGCAATATGCATCAAACCCATTTGTATGTCTCATATAATGTCCTCTCTATGCTCCTATAGGTCATCGATGCAAAATATCAGATTACCTTTATATGAGGAGTACCAAACTCAAATTTTCCAAATGTATAACCTCGATAACTATGCTACACAACACCCCTAATTGTGAAGATAGATCTCAAATATTTAAATTTCTCTATAGATGAGCTACCTTCAATTCACGAAATAACTCATATTGCATTCTATGGCAAAGGTATATTTTCTAGCTTCTTTGTGGCTAGAATTTATAGCACTAGAAGTGATATCACTACCATTATTAGTCATCAAGTCATTTATGTTTCCTTCTCTAAGGAATTATTTCTTCTTTGAACTAGATTGAAGGCACACTATCTCCAAAATAACTAGTTGAGATCTTAAAAAAATCAGTAGAGGAACAGGGCTCAGATTTCATAAATGTGAGGCTGGAAGAAGAAGAGAAAAATGTTATCAAACCATCTGCTAAGAGAGGAGTAGGATGCAACATGTTAAGTAGTACTAAGAATAGATCGAGTTATACTCTTACAAATCCTTTTATCAACCTTGAAGCATGTCAATCATATAACATAAAATTGATATATATATCTATATCTATATATATATATAACTCAACAATGTATACGATTAGGGCTAATTCTGACTTGAAGTATTTGTAAGACATTTCTAATTTAAAGACTCTTCCTGGTGACATATTCCTCTTCTCCTTCACTTGATTTTTTGGATGGCTATGGCATCGACTCCTTGGGTGGTGTGCTTCGTAATGTAGAAGAAGCACATTTTCATAGCTATGGAAGGTACTAGAAAAATGAACTACAATTATATGAAATTCCATAAACATTTTTTCAAATATATTTCTAACTTCTTGATTTTGCTAAGTGTCTAGAAAAGAGACATTTGAAATTTTCCAAGGTGACAAATGTATTGAAAATTTGTAGTGTTTTGTCAATATTTATAGTTGTTTATCAAGATTTAGCAAAAATCTTATCCTTTTTTGATTGATTATTAATTGATGGATTTGTTATTTCTACTTGTTGCTCTTTCTTGAATTTTTTGTGCCAACTAGTTTGAACTAATTGAGGATCAAACGTTGGTGGTATTGCTGTAGTATGTTAAATTTTTATTTGTATTGAATAAAGTATTTGTTGTAAAATATCAATCAATGTGTTATATCTTGGAAATTACAAGCATGGTAAATATGGGAAAATTATTAGTGTTTTGCATGTAAATCTGTAAAACATGTCAGAACTACTCTTATTTTATATTTTCATTATAATGAGCACTAATGTTTTGAGTCTGAGTGATTGAGGATGGCCACATGTGTTCCATCAAATTGGATTTTTGGTGTTTGAATTCAGTGTGGATTTTTCATTCAAGAATCACATAGAAACTAGAATCTAAAAGTTACATTCCAAGATAATCTTATTTGGGGGATTATTAGTGGTGATTACTACATATTTTCGATGTTGGAAATTTCAAGAATCACATAGCAACTGGAATTTGAAAGTTTCATTCCAAGATAATCCTATTTGGTGGATTACTAGTGGTGATTGCTACATATTTTCGATGTTGGAAATCTGCTCCAAATCATACCTAATATATTGTACCATACGCTAGGAACACACTGGGAAGAGAATTATCTTTTCAATTTATCCACTTATACTGCAGTGATCCATAAATATAAGAAAAACATTAATAACTTGATATAGACTAGTTGACTTATTCATATGTGATAATGGACCCAAATAGTAGTTCTTATCTGACGAAATGCTCACTAGACTTGGGCATTCTTGACATCATCGACCTCTAGCCTTGGACTTATTCACTTAGCCTTCTACGTTATCTGGTTATATATATGTATACAAGGTTATCGTATTATTGTATCCTTTTTACTTCATTTGATTTTATTCTAGACTTAGCTTTCTCATTTTCTAGGAGTTTTGTTTGCACTCACACATTGTATAAGTAATCTACATCTTGAGCTTTTTAGCATGTAACTTAGTTGGCATGATTGTGCCTAAGATTTCCTTGAAGGTTGAATACTAATTTTACTAATGTATTATTTTCTATGGTGGTGTTTTATTTACTTTTTTTTTATTCAGGTCATCTAGCCACATAGTGGCCACTATTCCCCAACTGAAGAAAACTTATTCGATTTTCTTGCTTTTATGGGGAAAATGGAATTGAAAATATTGTTGATGTTGAGGTATATATCATATAAATATTTTATAGTCTACTTTATTTTATATTCTAGTTTTCATCGTTTTTCATGTCTTATACTTTGCATTGTATATTCTTTCTTTTTCAGAAAATGAACTCAATATTGATGGTGAGAAATGGGAATTGAACAAACAGGAGAAAAATAACACTGTAGTGACAAAATTAAAATTAAAGGGAGAGAGAAGAGAATTGGTCTAGTGGTATCCGTAGAGCCAATATCTCGCAGAAGACACAAACATAGACTGATCATCAAGTCTTCAGAGTCAGTGAATTCACTTGCAATGCCTTGGAAACACAATGATAATGTTTTGAAGTGGAAACAATATTTCATGTGTAAATTGTAATCCAACCAATATTAAGTTGGAAACTCATATTATAATACTTTAAATTTTATATAATATAATTAATGTGGTTGAAATTATTTATAGTTGCACCTGATATTATTTAGTATTGTAATTAATATTTGTAACTTTGTGTTTTCATATTACATAAACATGTACATTGTGTGATAATTTTTTTTTAAATTTATTTGAAAAATCATACTAATTAATTTATGTTGATTAATAATGAACACATAAAATCAATCTAAAACTGCTAAATTAGTAGTTTATGTTGATTAATGATGAACGCAAATAAGATGAATATACGACTAAATTAGTTTCTTATAATGGTTGTTAATGAAAGCAAATGAAATGAATATAAACTACTAGATTAATCATTAATATAATGAATATGAAACTGCCAAAAAAAGATAAATGACTACTACAAATGATAAATTTATGATTACAAATAACGACTAAATTTTGCATATATATGAATATTAGTAGCTAATTTACAGTATCTTATAGCACGACCAAAATTTAGTCATATTTCTTTGGTCATTAATTGGTTTCGAACGACGACTAAAATTTGCATATATATGACTATTAGTAGCTAATTTATAATATATTATAACACGACCAACATTTTGGTCATATTTCTTTGGTCATTAATTGGTTTTCTTGGGTAATCATTTAGTAATATATTTTGCTGTATATTTGGTCATTAATTATGCCAAATAATGACTAAATCAATGACTAAATTAATGACCAAATTTATGAATAAATATATTACTAGACAATAAATTGAGACAATTAATTAATGACTAAGCTAAAAATGACTAAAAGTTGGTCGCGTTATAAGATACTGTAAATTAGCTGTTATTGGTTACCGACTGAAAAAAAAAGTCGTTTATATGCAAATTTTAGTCATTTTTTTAGTAACAAATTAGCCATTTTTTACTAGTGCATGCCAATAGGTTGTCATAAATCATGCAATATCGATTCAAAACTTCATCAAGTCATTCCAATGATCATAATACAAGTAATTGGAAGTCGCTATGCTCATATATCATTGTCATCAATGAAAATCATCAGTCTTCAAGTCAAATAATGTCAAACTCTTGTAGCACAAACTTTAGACATGATGATATGTATATATATATATATATATATATATATATATATATATATATATATATATATATATATATATATGTATATATATATATATATATATGTCATGGTCACTTGCAAACACAAGTTCAGTCCTTGGGTTCATATTATAGCGAACATTGAAACTTCCTTGCTCTCAGATCTTTCTAAAATCTGCTACACATCTGTAGAACTGACATCCTCTAGGCGAACATCTTATTTTATGCACAAAACTTCATTTTTGTGTCCATTAGGCATAGTTTCACCCCTGGGCCTTCCTATGTGAAAATGAGGATTTGAGTGGAATGAAGCCATCTTACCTCAGTTCAGACCTCTATTGTAGATCAACAATGTCAGATACCCATAAGTCATACTTCAATATAAGTACAAAATATGCATATAATGAAAATGTTAATATGAGTAAGAATATCTAGGAGAGATTCTTCCTTTGAAAGAGAATCCACTTCATTCATCTTCTTTCATGTCATCAACTTGTATTTACTAGAGTCATGCAACAACATATATGTTAGATCATAAAATCAAACATATATCCATAGTAGTCATAACATGCTCATGTCAAACACTAAATCATCACATCATGACATCAATCTTTCATCAAGGGTTATATTCACATGATAGAGGAAACATACATGTGAGACATCACACTTCAAAGATCATGAACACAATATCAATTCTATCAAGTTAATCCATCAAGTTAGGGCACTAAGTTTTACCATATGCCATAATTAATGATCACATAAAAAACATAACCACAGTTAATAAGAGATTTAGAGTATCAATATCATAGTTATATCATGGTTACCATGCTTATCATGATCAATAGAATCAAGACATGCCATTCAATAAAATGTTACCAGAACAACCAGAGTGTCAACCCTTTCATTATGCTCATCACAAGCATTAATACCATTGTTTATATAAATCAATAATGTGACCTACTATATGAGATCCATCATATCTTATGCATGTCAAGTGTCAAGAGTATCATTTACTAGAGTCAAGGTGCTAGCCTTCTTCATAGAATTAGGATCTCCAAAAACAAGATATATTAGCCAAACATCAAGTTCTACCACTATATAAGATCAACAATAAGTAGCCTCATAGAATCAATAAGTTCATCATGATCAAAATGTTCAATACGAGGTGCACCATCACATTAACCATGAATTCAAATTTATTTCATATGCATGCATGTAAAATTCGAGAAGGAGATATTCTTATCATACCTTAGGTATTACATTGCCATTGATACTACAACTGAAACATAACATTGAAACAATATACCTTTCATACCTTTTAGTATTCAAATACTCGTGCATATTCTTTACTGATATAGGAAGTTGGTAGTGCTTTGTCACCTTTTCATGAAGTTTCTTTTTACCTCTTTCCAGGTCTATCTTTTATTTCTTACATCTCAAATGATCCTCAAGAAGGATCCACTTATCACATCTCATCAAGGAGGTTAGATACATCCATATAATAAAATATACATGCAAGAAGTATAAGAAATTATCAAAACAATAATCAAGATAAACAAGACACAAAGAAACATCATAAGGAATACTTATCTTCAATAAGAGGTGATCCTCTCCATCCTTCAAGAGCCATCAATGTCCATATTCCACATAAAAATGTTGCCTTCAACAACTAGGCCTACTAGAGACTATCCCATCTAAGGATTCATTAAATCTATCAATATACATGCAAGAAGTATAATAAATTATCAAAACAATAATCAAGATAAACAAGACACAAAGAAACATCATAAGGAATACTTATCTTCAATGAGAGGTGATCTTTTCCATCCTTCAAGAGCCATCAATGTCCATATTCCACATAAAAATGTTGCCTTCAACAACCAGGCCTACTAGAGACTATCCCATCTAAGGATTCATTAAATCTATCATAAGTGCTTGAACATCTTGACTTTTACCATCTATGGTTTCATATGTCATATCTCAAGTCTTTTGCATAAACCAGGGTTTCTCTCAAACCCTAAACATCAAATATTTATGCACTAACTACCTAGGGTTTCCTTCATAGCCTAGAATTATTTTAGGTCTCCACCATCCTCTTCTTGTTTCCATCAAAAGTGTTTCCATGGGGGTGATATCCATGGATTTTCTTCAGACCAACTCTAATAGCATGTTAATTTTTTATAGGGATATTTCATTTCATCATTATCACATTAACTTCACCCCAAAGCATCATTAAACTTTTCAGATTTTCATCATTATTCATCAGCATATGAAACTATGTAGAAAGAACAATAACATCATCATTAATGCATTGGAACATAAAGGAACACAAGAATAAAATCATGCACACATAGAGACACCAAGATTGGTCGGAGACCAGGGAAAAACTAACTATGGGGAAAACCCTTGCAAATTTTTCTTCTAATAGATTGTCATAAAATGATTCAGAAAAGAGGGTACAATTATCCATATCTTCATAACAACTAGAATATCCATGAAATGCATCTAAACATCTAAATTATGATTATGATGACTTTAATATACTATCACAATTTCTATCTTACTATTTCACATTGTTGTCACTGAGCGGAATCTTCAGAGTACTGTAGTTTCATCTTAGAGTCCTGAATGCGTGGAGGAGGAGTTGTGCGAGCATCTATGTAAGTCATGGACGCTCCCAAGTGGACTATGTGCATGCGTCCACGGACAAATACACTCCAATCTACTTCAGACCCCTGAATGCACCCTTTAGGTTGCTTTGTGTGCATCCAAGGCTCCCTGGACACTCCATGGGCCTCTCTATGCATGCGTCCAGGGACTAGAATGATTGATCTACCTCAGAAGCCCTAGACGCTCCCTCCAAGCTATTGTGTGTGTGTCCAAGGCTCCCCAGAGGCACCCATGAACATTTTGTGCTTGCGTCCAGGGACGAAATGTCTCAGTTCTGTGCTAACATCAAAGAAACAAGAACCCTGTATTCGTGGGAGCTTTGACCATGTAGTTTCAGACCCTAGTGCGAACTTCATTCGTCAGACCTATGTGAGCCAATACAATAGAAGAGAAGAGAAGATATAATTATCAATGTGTCCAAATGTGATCCGAACTTATGTAGGAAAGAAAGAGAATACATATATAAACATAAACATAAAAGTGTATCAGAAATAAAACTTCATTTCATTAATATCAAGAACTAAAATATGCTTACATACAGAATGGAAATAAAATAGCTCGGGCAATGGTAGCTTATCTCTCAGAAGCGATGTGGTGGCTACATGCCTATAATGTTATAATGAGGCTTAGTGGCCTTTTTATCATTGAGAGACAATGAGAAATCCTAAACATCCAAAAATATAACCCTAGGAGATGAAGTGCCAAAATCTTGTGGGCCCCATTGGGGTAAGTTGGAACATCAACTTCTTGGGGTCGTAACTTTGGCATACGATCTTTGTTTGGATATCATAAAACCTCATTTCAAATATATCGAAGATAAGGTAAAAAACAAATAGGTTAACCAATTTGTCAATTTTTTTCTAAAAACGTCTTTTAGTCCCTCAAAATGGCTCTAGAATTTTAGGATCCAAAAAACTGCCAAAAATAGTAAACTATGCTACAATTAAGGAAACTGAAAAATTAAAAGAAACAATGGTGGGGGTCCAAGTGGAATAGGCAGGTGGCCACCAATATACACCTGGATCAGTCCTCCCCCTTAGGAAGAAATGGTCCCCATTGCATTGAGTGCCTCCATGAGATGGCCGGAAAACTTCTGCTGAACTTGATCTCTAGTGAGCCACTTGCCTTGGTGCAGGATTTGGCCAACTTTGACAACCCGATACATTTGGATCTTTTGCTGGCAAGTTTTATTGATATGTGTGTCCATGATCTAATCAGTTGTGTCATGTTCCATGCAGTCAGGGTTTATCTCTGTTGGTGTGAGTTGTTCTGTAATGTCATATGTGTCCAGTAATGATGGAAAGTATGGTTGAAGGCGGTCCACATTGAACATTGGGTGTACACTAAGGAACGGTGGAATGATGAGCTCAAATGTGTTGTCTCCTACAACCTTGGTGATGGTGTATGTCCCATATCGGAGCGAGTAAATCTTGCGGTAGGGTCCAGTGAGGCGCTCCTTCTGCAAATGTAGCCAAACTTTGTAGCCCACCTGGAACTTGTGTGGCACCCGATGCTTTTCATGTCGTTGATTTTACTTAGCATTGGATTTGTCCAATATGTCATGGACCTATTGGTGGACGTGATGAATGCAATCAATGAAGTTGTTTTCCTTGTCATATTCAGATTGGACATGAGCCAAATCTTCTTAAGTAGCTGCAAATGGTATGGCCACATCAATGAGACAGTGGATGGAATCCCAAACCCACCTAAAAGGCGTTGTGGCCAGTTGAGTTATGAAGAGCTCAATTGTAGTTTTTCTAGACATAGGGAAGGATATCATCCCATGTACAAGGATGCTTCGAGTTGTACATGCACAGAATGTGTACGATCATCCTATTGACGACCTATGTTTGGCCATCATTTTTGGGGTGGAAAGTCGTGGACTTAGTGAGCTTGGTATCCAGCATCGACCAGAGATTGTACTAAAATTTACTTAGGAACCTGTTGTATTGGTCTGAGATAATGGATTGTGGGATCCCAAAGTGCACCCAAACTCATTCAAAGAAGAGTTTAGCAGTGTTTTTTGTTGTGATACTCTTCTTGCAAGCCACAATAATGGCCATCTTAGAGAATCTATTGATGACCATGAAAACACACTCATTGCCATGCTTAGTATAAGGAAGGCCCAACATGTAATCCATGGAGATGGATTCCCAAGGTAGAATAGGAGTAGGCAGAGGATTATATAGGTCTTGCTTCTTAATGGTTGGTTTGGAAATGGTGCAGGAAGTGGAGGATCTGATGTACTCCCCAACATCTTATCAAAGGTTCGGCCAATAAAAATAATTTTGCAGTACTGCCACTATTTTATCTACCCCAAAATGTTCAGTGACCTGATTATAGTGCACTTCCCAAATCATCTTGGCACGCTCGCTTGAAGAACACAGAGGTGTCCCAGGTGGAATAACAATGCATCCTGGAGGTGATAATTTGGAACTTGATTTCCTTCCAGGAGCGTTTGGTATGTGTTTCCAAATTCTGGATCACTCTTGTAAAGATTCATCCACCTCAAAGTCTCGTGCCTACAATAGTCAAGCACAATGGTCAGTGCCATGACCAGAAGTCGGTTGAGGAAGTGTGCACCATTTTTGGGTTTTCCCTTCTTGTACTTAATATTTAGACAAAATCGATTCAGGTATATGGACCATTTCTGATGCCGATCTTTCTAAAACTTCCCTTGTGTTTGTATGAACTACAGGGGTTAGTGGTCTGTCTGGATGACCGTTTCTTTCCCCATAATGTAATGCTTCCATTGTTGGCATGCATTCAAAATGGAGTACATCTCTTTGTCATAGGTGGGATACTTTCATACTATGTCTGAAAGTGTCTCGCTGTGATATGCCACTAGATGCCCCCGTTGAGTAAGAACTGCACCAACAGCATAGTCGGAGGTATCTTTCTTGACTCAAATGGTTGTTGTAGGTATGGTAATGTGAGCACTGGTGCAGAGAAATTTTGATGCTTCAACTCGGCGAATGCCTTATGTTGGAATTCAGACCAAAATAAATTTTCTTTCGCCCCTCCCTTGGTGACTTGACTCAAAGGCTAAGTGATATGAGAGAAGCCCAACACGAACCTGCGGTAGAAGTTGGAAAGACCAAAAAATTTACGAAGACATGTTAGAGTGGTTGAGGTTGGCAAATTGCGCATGACCTGTATCTTGGCTACATCCACATGCACACCCCACTCATCAATGATGTACTTGGGATATTTAAACTTGGCCATGCCAAAAGTGCATTTCTCCAAATTAGCACACAACTTGTGTTTCCACAATGTTTGGAGGACGTGTCAAATGTGGTCGAGGTGCTCTTCCTAACTTTGGATGAAGGTCGGGATGTCATCCAAATACACCACCACGAATTAGTTGGTGAAAGGTCAAAAAATGTCATCCATTTACCTCATGAAGGTTGTGGGGGAATTCGTCAACCCAAAAGGCATGACCAACCATTCAAAAATGCCCTCCTTGGATTTGAAGGCAGTCTTCCACAGATCATAGGGTTCGATTTGTACTTGGTGATAACCATACTTCAAGTCGATATTGCTAAAATATTTTCCCCCCTTTAGCTGGTCGATCAGGTCATCAATCCGTGGAATCAGATACCGATTCCATATAGTGTTCTTGTTCAGTACCCGATAGTCAATACAGAGTCTCCAGGTCCCATCCTTCTTCTATACCAAAACGATCGAGCTCCCACATGGCGATGAACTTGGCCTAATGTGCCCTTTATGCAACAACCCCTGAATCTACCTATTGATCTCATAATTCTCCATAACAGAAATTCAACAGATCATCCCATTGGGTAGTATCATGCCCGGAGTAAAATAAATGGAGTCATTGAGCTGATAGTGTAGAGGTACCCCTGCGGGAGAGGTGAAAATGTCCTTGTACTCCTCCACGACCTTGTCCATATGTTGTTGTCATGCGGAGGAGACTTGTATGGAGGTCGTGGCACAATCTTATTCTAGCCCTGAGGGCGAATCATAAGGAAAACCAAATTCCCAGTCCATGAGATGATCTTACTGCATTCCTTTGCAGTGATCAAAGAGACGGCAGTAGGTAGTGCTACCTCCGGTATCCTGTACAACTTTTTTCCCAAAGTAATAATAACAATGCAAGGCCTAGATTCATACACAACATGTTGCCTACAAAATTATGGTTGGCATAATAATACATCACAAACTTCATGAGGAGAAACATCACACAGTACCTCATCCGTGAAGGTCTTGATGTTGTAGGGAAGTCAACACTGCTAGTTGACACGAAGATCTTGTCTTTGGTGAAGCCACTCGATGATATATGACTACGGGTGTGGTATGGTCGGTAGGTCTAGCCACTTCACAACCTTTGCTGAAATGAGGTTCTTTTGGCTCTCGTTGTCGACAATGAACTACAGAGGAGAACCATTCACCCATTTCTATGAGTGGAAGAGGTGCTCCGCCTCCTCTAGATCTTCGGGATCATCCTTCGGGATCTTGGTGGTGGAAACGGTGGCACTGGGTTCTGCATCAATAATATTCTTCCATTTTTCATTCCCCTTATCAGGTTCTGACTCAGAGTCATAGAATGCATCTGATTCGGAAGCCTTCAGCTCATCCACCAGTGATGGCTTGGATCAGAACTCACTCGTGTTGTGAGTGGAGATCTTATGGAACTCACACCACTTTCCTGTGTCCTTATTTGTCTTCATGGTGTTCTTCTTCTTTTTCTTGCGGCTTCGATGGGTTGTCCTAGGTCACCCTACCTTGGATTTGCCCCTCGTTTTGCGTTTTGGGGGTGCCTTTCCCTTACTTCAGATTCACAGATCCAAAGTCCCGCTTCTTCTATTTAAAATTTTGCTCGATTTTGACAGCGTATCGATAGTTGGCACCGAGCGAGGAGATGTTCAGGAACTCCATTTTTTCATGGACGTACTTATGAAAACAATCACGGTACTTGATTACCAAATTATACTCAGAATCCTTGATGCCCAGCTTCATCCGAAGGGCATGAAAACCATTTGTGAAATTTGACACATCTTGGTCCCTTCCCTGCTGCAGCGTGGTCCACTTTATGTATTTGTATTCATAGCTACTGATAGGGTAATACCGTTCCTTGATGGCATATCAGAAATAATTTCAAGTAGGTGTGACTGAGAACAGTGAGGGTTACCCCTTTTTCTTTTGATCATAGTAGTTTTCCCACCAGTCCTAGACATGGGGGGCGACCTTCAGGAGTGAAAAAATAATCTTTTCCCGGTTGGAAAAGTCATGAACTGAAAAATATCCTTCCAACATATTTAACCATTTATCTACGACATCTGCACCTATCTAGCCTTCAAATATGGGAATTTCAAAGTTAGCTTGTACCTTAAAAGGAATGACTCCTCCATAGTGGCCTCCAGATTAATATGCATCGCCTATGGGTATACATTGAAGGATTTGGGCAAAGTTATTCATCATCACATTTCTCTGTTTCTTGAGGGCCTCCTTGAGCAATATTTTGAAAGGATCCCCTTCTCCTTCGTCTTTATTTTCTTCCACCATGGGAGCTTGCCGGGGTTTGCAAGGCTGATCTTGCAAATTTTCAACCAGATCGAGCCTAACTCCTTGTACCCTGACCTCATTGGGGACATGTAAAGAAAACCCGAGAAAGAGAAGACCACTCTTATACCATTGATCGAAACTTATGTAGAAATGTATTAGAATACATATATAAACATAAAAGTATAAGTGCAGCAGAAATAAAACTTCTTTTCATTAATACCAATAACTGAAATATGCTTACATACATAATGGAAATAAACTAGCTCTGGTGATGGTAGCTTATCTCTGAGAAGAGATGTGGAAACTCCATGCCTTTGAATTGTGTTACAATGAGTCTTAGTGGCATTTTTATCATTGAGAAACAATAAGAAACCATAAACATCCAAAAACCTAACCCTAGGAGATGAAGTGCCAAAATCTTGTGGGCCCCGTTGGGGTAAGTTGGAATGTCAACTTCCTAGGGTCGTAACTTTGGCATATGATCTTCGTCTCGCTAACATAATACCTTGTTTAAAAGAAAGAGGAGGCTGAAAACAAACTTGAAATCTAGTTTAGGACTTTTCTAGTCTCTCTGTTTTTCCTAAAAACGTATTTTAGTCCCTCAAAACGGCTCCGGAAGTTGAGGACCCAAAAAACTGGCAAAAATAGGAAATTGTGCTACAATTAAGGAAACTGAAAAATTGAAAGAAACAATGGTGGGGGTATAAGTGGAATAGGTGGGTGGCCACCAATATCCACCTGAATCAAAATGAGCTTGAGGTCTCTTCTATTTATAGGCTTCCATGAGCGTCCACTTGATGTTGAGGCCGACCTATCCATTGTAACATGTGCATAGGGTTGACCTAATCCAATATACATGAGTGGGTACATAAATCCAAAATACAACTCTCTCTTATCCAAATGAGGTGATATTTAGGTCAATTTTGGTCCTCTCGAAAAGAGGAATTCAATGAAATCATCATATTTGTTATATGATCCTTCCAAGGTGGAATTTGACTGTAGTTTCATAATTTGAACAACACCTATCTATATTTTCGGACCATTTTCGAGGAGGCCTTTGAATGGTTTTCATGAAATTTGTAGGACTTGTAACCATCTTCCATAATTTTTCCTTATCTTCGAAAAGAAATTATTCGAACACATAACCTTGTTTTGTGACTTATGTTAGTCTAATGTCTACAACATTCGACAATTATATAACATTATAAATTTATAGATTTTTGTTGAACGATTGAAGAAAACCACCTCAAAGTAGAAAAGAATAACACCATGACTCATATTTCATATATTTACCCTAAGGATTGCAAAGTGTTTCAAATTTTATATCCCTATGCTAAGAAAACTAATAAAATAGGTGTGGTTCCCCAGGAAAAGTTCATCAACTATATATATATATATTTGTAGTAAAATGACTCCACATGCATAATTGAACATGGTATTGAAAGGAGAAACAAGTAGTTGAGACTCTACCATACATAAGTAAGTTATTGATATTTTTTTATTTGTAGATTGTCATGGATATTTGACTAGAAAATTCATCACAACATATCTACTAAAATATATTTGAAAATATGATATCTACAGTGTGAGGGTTAATTTTTCCTTATATTTTTTTATTCATTACTTATTGTGTTATTTTTATGCACACAATAGATAAAATACAGAGATATGCAACAATGAAATATAATTCATAGACCATAATGAACATTATATATGATCTAGGAAACCCTTGTTTAGTCAATTTATTGTCTTAAATTGCTATCATAAATTATTGATCCGAGTTGGTAACCTTATGAAGTGCAAGTGCATTATATATGCTAGAGGCCTTTTCTTACTTAAGTCATTGTATTGATTTTATATGTTTAAATTTGTTTTTAAGATTTTGTGTCTATATTGAATGTCTAAATGGAATTGAGAAACTTAAAACTTATGATTTGTGAAATGAAATCTAAATTCAACTATCCAAAACTATGATGAGAATCATATTTTAGCTTATTTAATAGTTAATGATTGACTTTGAGAAAAAAACTAAAGCTTAAGAAACAAGAAGAAATTCTAATATTTTTGTATGTTTTTGGAATCTTTATGTCAATGAGATTTAAGACAAGATATCAATAAAACGTATATGAACTTATTGAAAGAAAGATTTTAATGATTGAGAAATATAATTTGCAAGAAGGAAGAAAATGAAATGTTTAAAAGAAGAAAAACTAATCTATGATAAACCTATTTTTACATTAAAAGAGATTAAGCTAAATGAGTAATCTGAAGTTATATTCAGTCAAAATATGTCGACCACTATGATATATTATCTCTAAGTCTATTCAATAAAGAGCATATATCTATCTTAACGTAACAATATAATGCAAATGAAGATAAAAACCGTGAAAGAATAATAGGAAACTTGATTGTCTATACTATGGAAATCCAAAAGAATATTTGCAATGAAAATAAAAGCAAAGTATATGTCTACATTGTGAAAATGAAGCATATGTTTAAGCTACGAAGCGAAAATGTTAACATAGTGTATCTATGATATCAATTGCAATAGAAAACAGAGCAAACAGAGTGTATATCTATGTGGAAAAACACAACGAAAGTATGAGAAACTTAAACTATGAAATGACATAAAAATCATGTGCAGGCTCGAAATATATGCTTTGACATGTACATGGATATGTGATACCAACTTCTTTGACTCATATAATACCAAGAATTGTTGATAAGAGTGGGTTTTTGCAACTTAATGATTGTATGGAACCACAATTAAATATAGTTGTGATGCCCTTGGTCCACTTGCACATTTGGATCACTTTCTATTTCTTCTTCTACCGTTACATTAAAATCTTCTTCTTTTTGTTGATTACTCTTTTGAACACATAGAGGATCTGATTGTAAAAATGATGGAACATTCTCAATCCTTGATTCAGATGTCTACTCTTCATCAAGTGCAACCCATGATTCTTTGGTCTCCTCATTTTAATCTTCTTTTTTTGAATTTTTCCTTCATTGACATCAAGAGAATCTCTTTTTTGCAATATTCTCCATGATTTAAGGTGAATACCATTCAAATCAAGAGGAGTTGTTTGGAAGTATTGTAAGTGGGTAGAGCTACTTCATTATTTGGGTTTGGAAATGGTGGTACAAGTACTTGAGTGGGAATGAGTCTTTGAGATGGATGTGTTTGAGGTTTTGGTTGTGGTGGAGGTGGATGGTATGGATAACATGGAGTTAGGTATGGAGGATATTGAGGAAAATATTGAGGATATTATGGATTTCTCCCATAAGTTCATTTCCAACCTTATTGTAAAGATTGGTTTTGGGGTTGAGATGGCCAAGGTTGCTAAGGAAAGGGTGTGTTCCAATTAATTTGAGATGGATGTGCATAACCTTGAAATTGTGAATTAGGTTCTTGCATCATACCAGGTTGACTAGGTTTTCATGGTCCTCTTGGAGCTACATAATAGAGTTGTTTTGGTACTTGACTTGCTCCATTGTCTTCTTGGTAAAATTCCTTAAACCTTGGTAATTATGGACAATATTTTTTAGCATGGGATTATTCATGGATAACACAAATATCAACATATTATTTTTGTTCATTTTTCATTATTAACATTTCTACTTGTTCACTTAGATTGCTAAGATTTTTTTTTTTAAAGTTATTAAACAAATTTCCAAGTTCATCTTGACTTACCGATCTTGATGTTCATTTACTTATGATTTCCCTTCCTCTTGATATGCTCTTTCATATTCCACAAATTTCTTCAAATGATGATTTGTATACATCACCTCTACTCATGAGATCAAGGAGATCAATCCACTCATCCCTAATTTTTCTAAGTAAGAGGTTTTTTAGTGTGTCAGATCTTAAATGATGTAATTTTTCCCTCTTAACATTATACATAAATTTGTCTATTATATCCTCAAGACTCTCATCTTATTTTTTATTCATTTTTCAACTGAAATTAAGAGAGTTTTTCATTTAAGTTAGCATACAAAGGTAGGAGATTGGTATTTATAACAAAGGTGGGAGATTGGTATTTATATCAGATCTTCATAGAGATCAGGTTTTATGGTTGTGAATTTTCACCCTATAAGCTATCAATATTTCTTCCAATGATAATTTTCACATTGGAGTTCATAAGTTAGAGCTTGAATAAAGATGAAGTTCATTTTTTTCCAAGGAAACAAAAGGCTCAGTTTAAACTAAAAGCTCATATTAGCACCTTCATAGCAAAAACCAAAGCATTTGATAAAGAAGTAGAGAATTTGTTAACCCATATGAAGTTTAAAATGAGTTTCAGTTGGCCTTATGATCCTTTGGGAATCATTTTAGCTATTAGACTTGAGCAAACGTTTTCTCCTTCTATTCATTTTTCAAAACCATAAATTGAATAGTATTATAATTAAGAGGTTTGGGAGGAAAGAAATTTACAGGAAGTTGAAGAACATGTGTCAAGTCAGACAAAATTGGAAACACCTCTTCCAAATGAAAAGGGGCTAAAAATAACAAGTGAAATAATTTATCCTACTATTTCAAGGTTTAAGTCAATAAAGTTCAGAATTTTCAAAAGAAGAAAGATCAGGGAAACAAAAGAAGAATCATCTGAAGTTAAAAATATATAGGTTTCAACTACAACGATGGTGTCAAGCGAGCCTGTGTTCACTCTATAGCATATTGAAGAAACATCAACTGATGCATCTGCTTCTCCTTCTTCTAGTGGCCAAATATTTTTTTCTAAATTCAAAGAGATGAAGAAAAACAATGAGCTTCTAAAGTCTGCTACATATTCTCAATTTTGGAAACAAACATCCTCTAACAAAAACATATTGTTATTTGCACTAGATCTTGAGAGAGGAAAGTTCCAATTTCCATTTCTTGAGCCAAAGGTTACAATCCCAAATACTGCAGAGGACTACAAAACCTCGTTGTTTTCTTTTATACAAAACAAATTCACCCTGTAGATCAGATAGATTTACTTAAGAAACTGGGTGAAATGATATACTCTTACTTGACAAGTTCTACCATGGTTGTTTCAATATTACAAACTTATTTGAAAAAAATTTACTCTTAGTTTAAGTTAGAAAGGATGTCATCATTGGCCACAGATACAAGGATACAAACTTTAGAAGATATTATCATCAAATTAGTATTGGATCATAACAATGTTGATGCAGCGCGGGAGATCATAAAAAATAGAAATGCAAACATCCATGCATTGTGAAAGAGATTAAAGTTACCAATGATAGAGCATCCTCAAGATCAGGAGGCGGGAGAACTTGAAAAAGAAAAGGAAAACATGTTGTATATGATTGTGGAGCAGAATCTGTAAATACAAAAAATGGAGGAAGATATGGAAAAGCTATTAAAGGAGAAAGAATAAATGTTAGTGCGGGAGTTTTAGTAGTGGAGACAAGATAAAGAAGTCACGATTCAACAAAGAAATTATTAAAAACAATTGTTGATATATCATTGAGAAATGTAGAAATTAAGAATTTAAATGCATCATTGCAAAAGGCAGAGGAAAATAAGATAAAAGAAGGCAATGCATACATTTCATAGTTGCAGAAGAATTTAAAGCTTACAAAGAAACTTGAAAAATATTTGGATGAATCAGTGAATGCACAAAATGTATCAAAAGTTAAGGAATAGATTTGGATAGACATAAATTATGCAATTTCAGATTTCTGGTCGTCCATAGAAATCATTTTTGAACAAGAACAACTACTGGAGAAAACAAAAAGGGCTATTGAAGATATCAAAGAAGAGTTGGACCATAGAGCTCGAGAGAGAACGAGAATCATCAAATTCCTAAATTTTAAAACCAAGGAAGGGTTAAAAGAAATGGGAATTGAATATAGAACAAATGTGGTCCTTCAAGTAAGGAAAGTGTTGACTAAGAGGAATGCAATGTCGCAGTTGGAAAAAAATGTGAAAATTTAGAAGTTCAAATCAAGAAATTTCACAAAAAGTTCTTTTTTCTTCAACAGAAAGGAATCCCATATGATTGAGGGATTCTCGAGGTGAATTAATTCAACAAGAAGACTATCAGAAAATATTACATGATAGAGCAGCAGACAAATCAAATTTTTCTATAGTTAAGGGAATTATTAGTGTTCAAAGTTTATTGTAGTACTTAGAAAATTATTTGTTTATTTTGTATGAAATTCATCATATTTTTTTCAGTAAACCGACTTTTAAAAATTATACCGAGGTAGATGAGCCCTACAAAGAGTTGATAAAGTTTTCATGTACAAACGATGATCAACGAGATAAGTTTGGTTAAATTTTCAATTGAACAAGAAGCAATTTTTCAGGCAAGATTTCAGCAAAGAGAAGAACATTCGAGAACACAATTAGGAGATGCAGATTTGAGGCCAAAATTTAGAAACAAGATCCTTGATTAGTGTTCAAATTCCACTTTATTAGTCAAGGATTTATTTTTTAAGCAATTTTGTTATAAAGATCCAAATATTTTTGGATAAATATTTACTTTTTCATGAAAAAGCTGTAATAGATTAGGTATTTTTGAAAAAAAATCTATATGTACTTTGTAATTTGAATTAAGAAAGGTTGATACCTGGATCAAATTGAAATATTGGTTGTAATTTTGATATTCTGGAGATAATCAAAGGGTTCTAGCTTCAACTTATAACAACATTTGTGTTCATGTGAGTTTTCTTTGTGTATAATTATTGTCATTATTCATATTTTTAAGGTAATACAAAAGCATTGGGCAAGGCTCGATTGAGTGTCAACCTCCCTGACAACCCACTGCAAAGTTATCATCTACACTAAGACTAGCTTGTTAAACAATTTTTTCGGATTAGTACCTTTGCATCATTAAATTATTTCCTTATGTCACCTCTTAAATATATTTATGTTGGCTATAGAGATTCTTCTATATGCATCTTCCATATTGGATAATTTAGTATTCAGGGAGGATATTAAGTTATCATATATTTTCTTATTTCATCTACCACAAATCATTAAAGGATTGTATGTTGTTAAGGTTGGAAACAACACTTTGTGAAGTCTTTAAGAGTTAAGAGATTATAAACTAATATACATAGTTTGAATCTTTGATCATCCACATTTTAAACAAGTCCTCACTTAGATGATTTGGCATAGTTATTGAGCCTAGAACTATCTCTAATGGTACAACATGACCAATATGAGTCGTCTTGGTGCAACCTCTCTTAGCTTTAAATACTTAAATTTGGAAACAGTAAATATGGCCTGTAGAATTAATGCCCCAATTCATAAATTGGATTAATGGATAACAATGGATTTGGCGTCAAATCAACGACTTCCCACGACGAGGGTTTTTACCATTCAACAATTAAATGATTTTACCCATAAATATTGGGGTTCATTTGGAGGTTTATTACTATTTTAGTGTGGTTTTTTCCATAGTAACTGTGTTAGTCTGAGGGTATGAAAGGTGAGCTCGTTGGCTAGTTCATGGGACAATTTTTGGGCTTTTCTCCAGCCCGTGTGTCGGCCTACTGGTAAGTTGATTGTGGTTAATTACATAATCGAGTGTGTTTTGCATAGATTAATACCCTTTGTGTTCCTCATCTCAAGCCTATTCATACAATTAATATTCCAGACAGTTTTCTTTTAGAGAGGGATTTTCTATTAATTTGATTAGAGAGATCCTTACCTATATGGTTCAAAACCCTGTTATGGCTTGGGGTTTCAGTCAAAATTACAAAGTTATCCTGGTTATAGAGGAAAAATTCAAGAAATAACCCTTATTTCAACGTAAATTAAAAATGGCTTCTCGCAGTGTGACTCTATTCTTTTCCAAAACTCGTATTTGGTTCTAAATCTTTCATGCATATTTCTCATTCCAATTTTAATCGATGTATGGGTCTGAGGTTAAAACCCCCGAGCATCTAAAGAAAAATTTCGATGGTATTGACCAAAATTTCCTTAAACACCTCTCTGATCAAATACTTGTTACATGTGCATGGCACCTTTATTACTCATGTGCATCCAAATGAAACCCTCACTCTGCATGCGAAGGGTGCTCATGTATTTCACTCATTGAATGACTCAAACCCTTCCCTCCATTGATATTGTTGAGTTTACCTCCATTTTCCTTTATTATCTCTATGAGGCTCAAATCCTATCATAAAACCCTACCTATAAAGAAAATATACATAAAAGAACAATTTGTAGCCATCACAAGGAAAGGAATTATGATTATAGTTTATAAATGATCAAAAATTATGTCAAACTTAGGCATGAAAGAACCAAATCTTTGGATTTTGTACAAACTCGTTTTTTAAAGGATATATATACAAAATAAAATAAAAAAATGAATGGCTTCAATTCAATTCATAAAGGTGAACTCTCATAAAATATTTATGGGTTCCACTACCTCTGTTTATTAAACCTCGTCTTCCTCTTTATCTAGTTAAAACCCCATTTCACCAACCTTCACCCTATTCACATGAGAGAATATTGATCTTTGTTTAAATGCATACCAATTGTAGTAGTTTAAAAGGGGAGTCTGTGTGTCAACTTATTATATTTGTCTTGTTGTTGTGAATTGTTTCGTTGATTTGCATAAATAAGCTCAATTTCATGATGGTAAGGCATAAGCCAAGGAAGGGGAAACATACCTCCTAGCTTATGGGACACAGGAAGAAACAAAAAGATTTGTTTCTCAATTCATTTTAGCACAGATTCTAAAGTGTTCCACCGGTTGGCCACTACTGAATATCTGTACCTTGGATCTCCCAATGTTTCATATTACCTACATGTTCACAATATTAGTGCCTCCCCTCCTTTGAGGCCTCACACAAACATACATGAAATCCCTATTCAACAACGTGAAATTTCCATGATTACAACTACTGGGTATTATTCTCCAAACTTATGCAGTTTATTTGTATTTTGTAAATTAATTTACAAAAAATAACGAACAATCCAATATTGCAATACTAAAAAAAACCATTGTGGAAACAAAATATTGGAACTAAGAAAATAATGCACATACACAATATTTAATCTGGCACCAATATTTTTGGACAAGTTGTCTCTGGAAAACCCCAAAGGGAAAATTAGTGCAACAGATGAGGGTTTTATTATTATTAATCACCAACAATTTGAGAGTGAAATGGTCTTCTTTCCCGATACTGGAAAAGCTAAGGAAAATAATAATATGCACTGGCTAAGTAATATGGAGACTCAAAGTCTCCCTGTGCAACTCGATCTGGCCTCTCCCAACTAGCTCGCACTTCCTCTGGCTATTCGCACTTCTTGCTAGTAATGTGCACTGCTAGCTTTGGGAAATTCATAGAACCTCTAGAATCACTTTCCTGCAAGTCCTTCTTTCTCTAGCACTACCCTTTCCCCACTCTCTCTACCTCCATGTGATAGATCTGGCACTGGCTCACTGAAGCAGGCTCCTCTATCACTCGGACTATCAAACTGGATACCCACAATAGTTGTTTTGGTGTCCTCTATATATGAATTCAGCCTCCCTTTCCTATGTCTCAAACACTAGAAAATACATGGAAATATCCTCGATAATACTACTCCCAAATCTATAATGAAACCCCTTTTCTAGTGTCTCCCTCTTCGTCAATTGTTCCCTCGTTGATCACGACAACTAGGTAAGTCAAACTGCTAAAATTTTCTTGTGTATTTTCTCCAAACTCCATCGAATTTCTCTTATAATATCTTACTGAGAAACTGATGACCATGATCTAATCATTATCTATGACTAATATCATCTTGACTCCATCAAGTGATTTTTTCGAAAGTCTCTAGAGAAAAATCGATTTCCTTCAACTAATATAATTTAATTAACTAGTTTTCCTAAGTTAGAACACATTTAATTATTGTTCAATTAATATAATTGAGGTGTTTCTAAGGACTTTCTTGCGAAACATTTTCTAGGTTTTGGATATCTTGTGCTCCTTAGCCTCTTAGACACCATAGAGACTAGAACACATGTTCGATGCTACCAAAATCTAAAACTCCTTTTTATTGAGGAAGGTGGTTTCCACTACTGATCCAACCTTATCCCTTAAGAAGACACACTTTTCCTTGCCCAAGGCCTTTGTGAGCATATATGAAATTTGTTGATGTGTGGGAACATGTTGTAGCCGTACTGATCCACATTTTTTGGTGTCTAAAATTTGTGATATAACTAGTTTCCATAAATTATAAAACCTTCGCTAAATTTATTCCTTCACTTCTGCTAGCTAATATGACCTCCTAGAAGCTACTATGCCCCTCTTAATCAATTCATCCTCCCTCTGAGACCCTGAATCGACCTCTGTAGCTATGTGCTGACAATTTTTTTCACCCTCTCTGGAAAACTCGCACTACTAGGAAAATAACTCAGCCTCCATTGGAAATTGAACCATAAAATAGGAACTACTTCTTCTCTGTAAAATGCTCTAACTAGCAACATACCTCATTTCCTTGACAACTCTCTCTGCCTCAATCAATTTTCACTATTGGAGAGACCACATCCTCCATGGAGTAACTTGCACTCCTCTTATACAGATAACACCGATCTCCCTCTACTACTGAGAAACTATAAATCTTTATAAAGAAAAATCCTATGGAAATAATTATCCACCATGTTATCATTATGCTAATCTGATCCAACACTGTCAATGCCTCTACGATTTTGTTATCACTGTAATAGTGAGTCTCCATCTCTCATTGATCTCTCTGCTACTATGGTACTTGGGCTCCCGTAGCAAGGGTAATGGCCCAACCGAGGAATCACATACACAACAATTGTAATTGATTTATTGATAAAGCCCTCCTTGGTTATGATCTATCTCTCCTTGTCTATCCCTCCTCAGACCCTGCCTAGCCTGGAATACAAATCCTCAATATCTTCTAAAGCAACTACATGCTTCCCCTTCTTGTCCTTCTTCCCCATAGGACATTGGTTGACAAAGTGTCCAAGTTCACCACAACCAAAACACTTGACCTTCGAGAGTTCCTTTTTCTTCTTTTTCCTTTCTAATCTTGTCCATAGCTAGGAACCTTCTTCGTTTTTCTTTTCTTGTAAGAGTGAAATTCTCTTGCTCCTATTTCACCTTTTATCCCTTGCCACTATTTTTGGTAGTGCCCTCGACTAAGTTGAACCTCAACTGCTCCTGAGTGAAATAAATCCATAGGTGATCCCAATATGGAAGCTTGTCATGCCCAGAAACTGTTGAATTTTGTAGCATTCGAAAGTGTTCTAAGTCTCAAATTTTTTGAGGAGGCTTGGACATCGGTATTCCAAAGAACCCAGAAACCATTTGTGGAAATTCCACTCGGTTCATGTTTTATTAAAATAATTAATTATTTTAATGAGGACCCTAAGTCTAAACTTAGGGAAATTAAATAATTAAAGGGTATTAATAAAATCGAGTGAGAATCTTTTAGAAAATGAATATCAAGTCATGTTTTAATCCCAACCATTGATTAGAGATCTAATCTGGGTCGTTGATTCATCAATGAGAAGATTATAAGAGAAGGCTTGGGGGTCATTTGGAAATCAAGTCGGGCACACACTCAGTACCCAAAGGAAATCAATTGTAAAGTAATACAATTCGATTTAAAAGGGAGAGTTGCAGGTCAGAGTTGCAGAGGTAGAAGAAGGAATGTGTTACACAGAATTTTGTCACTGTCCCTGCAATCCCCATCCCGCACATTGGAGGACCATTTCTGTGACTAATAAAAAGTGTCATGCCTTGCAAAGACCATCATTGCATCCCTTTCCATGAGGAAAAAATTCCTTCTGTTGACAATTCCTTGAGCAGACCAACAGAAACACATGTTTTTGGGTTGGCGCTGGTAGACCGTTATGCCCTCGTGCCAATGAGGAAGATTAACACTGGGCCCCGCGCCCATTTGCGCTCTGTCCGAGTGAGCTACTCGTGTCAAGCTGTTTTTGGAATGTTTTTTGAAAATAGAGGCGAAGTTTCCATGCTAACAACTTCATGGGCGAGTCAGCCTGGGTGGTTCGACTGAATAACCATGACCACCCTCCGTTGGCCTCTTGTTTCCACCTTTTGGGGAAAGCTCCCAAAGGATAAGGCCTCCCTTCCACCATTGTAGGGATCCCAACCTCCTCCTCTTCCTCTATAAATAAATCTATCTCCCATTGATACACCAGCGAATAATTATAGCAAAATAACTGAAGAGAATTGTTGAACATCTTGTTGGTGAGATAGAGAAAAAAGAGACCTTTTTCGAGAGAGAGCTTAGGCTTGTGTCCTCACCTCATCAAAATTCCCTGACGATCCTTCGAGACGTGCTTCCACTGAACCCGTTGAAGGAGGCTGCGACATCAAGGCTCCGGTTGTAATCTCTTTCTTCTATTTATATATACATGACTATTTTCTGGTTCCCCTCTTGTGCTAATATGGTTTATTTAATGCAATATGTTTAATCCTCCTTGACTGATTAGCTATTTATGAATGAAATTATTTTCTTGTACACTATTCTGGTCCTTTGATCTTTGTGCAGGAATCCGAGTACCATTGTCGAAGGACTGCGACCTGTCGAGGCAGAGATCAAGAGGCCGACACTGCTACAGCTGCGACAATCGCGTTGGAGTACAGGTAGGACAATCTATCCCAACCTATTTCATTCGTTAACTAGGAACCTACACATTAGCTTGTTCCCTTGTTGTTAGATCCACTCTAGGGATAGAGGGATCGTCTTTGTCTGCAGAGAGGATTTACCTACAGAACAAGTTGGCGACTCCACTGGGATTAGTGTGAGTTTGTCGTCTCGCTCCTCATTGGGAATTTTCCTTGTCGAGTCAACTTCGGTCGTTTGATTTCTTGTCTGTCTTTTTTGGCTTGCTTGACTGTTTGGAATCCTCTTGTTCAGATCCAGAGTGTCAATATTGATCTCTTCTCACTGGTTTTTCCCTTTTCCCATAGTTTTCAGGCTTGGCGCGGGTTTTCTTTGAATAGTTGCGCCAATTGGTGCTTTTTGTGTTTGTTGTAGTAGCGCCAACCCCTGTTTGGTGCGGATTACTGCCTGATAGTCGCGCCGAATCCTGTAGGATTTGGTTTGACCTTCCTTCTGAGTTTTTGGTCAGTTGTGCTTGACTCTAGGTTGTTTCTTTGATTTGCAATTGGTCTTTTAGGATTGTTCTGACGACTATAAACTTGTTCTTCTCAGTTGTTTGTCCATTGTCTCGTCAGTTAAATTTATAGCCCTAGGGTTTCTAGGTGTCTTTTGCTCACTGAGCCTTTTGATTGAAGTTTGAGTATTTTGATTTTTGTCAGTTCGATTCCCTGATCGATTGTGTTGGTCTTTCTTGATCCTTTTCTTTTTGGTTTGTTGAAGATTACCTTCATTTTTGTTTGACTCTCCATTTCTTCACTTCGAGCATAAATCACATTGCTTGTTTGGGTCATTTTGAAAGCCTTCTTTTTGTTTGAAAGAGTGCATCATTGGTTTGAGTGTGTTTTTATGTATTTATTACTTTTGAATTGTTCATTTTAATATCTCTACATTCATAGTTCTCTAAACTAGTGTTCACTTTGCTTTTTAATGTAGTAGTGCATCGTGTGCTTCATTCGTTCAAAAAAAAAAAAAATTGTATTCTTTCATTTGCATCGGAAATGAAAAGTTCTTTTGCATAACCAGCTCTTAGTGAACTAGGAAAGCGTTTTTTAGTTCCTTGTTTGGTTGTATTAGATTCATTAGTGTATTTATTATTAAGATTTCATTGTTTTCTACTTTATGAAATATCTCTATCCTTCACTTAATTAGCATTCATCGAACGGAAAATGATATTATTTTGCATATAGCATGTGTTTAGGAATTCGAGACTCCATTTGATAGGGCCTTGAAACTGAAACATTAATTCAAGATCAACTTTAAAATTAATTCAATTAACCAAAGGAAGCATTGAAACTTAATGCACATATTTATAGGTCTAGGCTAGTGACATGTTCCAGCGTCATTAAACCTTGTAGATGTCGTTCACCATCTGGAAGGAGACAGCGCTAGCACGGACTTGTGCTCCCTGTACCATCGAGTATATAAAGGGAGGCCTTCATAGGTTGAAATCCTTTATCCGTCGAAAGCCGAGTCTGCCGCCCTATAACCGTGATACACCGAACACAACATTCGGGGAGACTTCCTGCACATACGTTAAGTCCTTGGTCATTTCTCTTTCATTTGATCACCACGATGTATATTTCAGTTCACGGAAACTTGATACACCCTCTTGCTTAGATTATCTGAGTAGTCATTTCGATCTTTCGTGACTCTCTAAAAGTAAAAATATCATCGAGCGCTTGTCAAATTCCCTTGATAAACCATCCAACCTTCCACAGAAAGTCAAATTACCTTGCATGTTGTGCAAAGGTGACCAGTTTCTTTGAGATTGCCTTGCCATTCCCAAGGTACTTGAAGCATGGTTCGATGGTCGTCCGTCGTTGCTTTTGGCTTCTAGAAGTCATATTGGTGGCACATCTTTGACTAGCAATGATAAGACTCATAAGAAACAGGGTAAGATTACCAATCCATATAAGTTGTTTGAAGGGAATCATCCCATTCACCTTTGTCTATACATGGATGAAGCCACGAGAGTGTTGGACAACCCTACTGTTTCTTCACCCTGCCTTCCAGTTGGTTACCAGAATCTTCCTTCGAGTCCTCCGCTAGTTGATTCAATGATCGGTCAAGATTCATCCTTGGTCGATCCCGTTCCATCGGAAATTAAAATTCAGGAATCCATTCCTGACCAACCATTGGTTGTAGAATCGGTCGATCTGATCCCGCCTATGGTTCATAAGGTCTTTTCTGTCGAGAGTGGATATCATCCCCCTCATGTTCTTCTTGTTTCTTTAGATTCCTCAGACTTGGAAAAAGATCCTCCCGTCCCTGTGACCCAAGAAGTGGCTCTTCCTGCTCCCATGTCTGTGGTCCAGGAGGATCCTCCTCTTGCTCCGGTAACACCATGGGATGACCATCTCAGTTCGATGGTACCCCCTCCAATTAGTTTGGTCGCTTCCTTCGATTAGAGTCTATTTGCGGGATACCGCCTTCCTTCTTATGTGCCTTTTGAGATCACGGTACAGACCTTTGATGTGGCCATACCTAGCACAATTATAGATGAAGGCGCGTCTGTTAGTGTTTTGTATTCAAATATTTGGCAAGATTTTGGTTCTCCACCACTTATGCCTGTTACACAGAATCTGTTGGCTTTTAACAGAGCAATAAGTCAACCGTTAGGGATCCTTCCAAAGTTGTCACTTACTTTGGGAGGGAAAACCACATCTATGTATGTGATGGTTGTTCCAGGCCCCTTGGACTTCAGTTTAATTTTGGGGCGCGACTATGCTTATGCCATGGGTGCACTTGTCTCTTCCCTCTTTCATGTGATTTGTTTTCCACATGAAGTTCGGATCGTGACCACTGATCAGCTTTCATTCTTTGGTTCGGAGGTGGCAGCTGGCCCACCATCGTCTCTGTAGGATCTTTATCCACCGGTTGTTTCTTCCTCGCCACGAGTTAATTATGTGGCCACTTGTTCGTTGCCCTCATCTAGTGATAGTGCCATCGGGTGTAGAAATTTGCTGAATAATGAAGATTTATCCACTGAGATTATCCTGATCACATATCAATTCGAATTCATATGCAACACATAATCTCTTCCACTCAGATCATCACACATGTGGAAATAAAACAAGCGGTATGCGATCAAAATATCATCAAAACATCACACACATTACACAGTATGTATGGGGAAAGCTTATAGCTGAAAACCCCTCAGCTATTGTGTATATTATAATGGAGATAACATGTAACAATACATAGCACAATACTCCCCACAAGTACTCAGTACTATCTCATAAAGTTACACACAAACTAGCTTGGTTTTGAACAAGTCACAGGTTCAAAACTCATACACTAATTGCCTGCCTCTATTGCGCAATAAAGGCTGGTCTAATGAGAGATCCAAGGTTCGAATCTCCTTGGCTTGACAGCGCAATCATCATGGGAAATTCCTCCAAGTGTGGTGCAAATCTCATGCACAACTGATGTCACAACTGATAGCTATCTCAACCCTTTCATCTACCTCTTTCACTGGTCTCCACTGAACTGTCCATGCACTGTAGTGAACTGATGTGTTCTTGAGTTGAATCATGAGTTAATAATTAGTGAATTAAATAATATTTTAATTCACTCAACTCATTACTAGTTGATTAGCTAGTTAAACTAATCTCAACCAGTTCAACTAAGTTAAACCGAACACAACTCCACCAAACTTCTGCCACTGAAGTCCTAACTGAAGTCAACCATGCATGAGCTCACCAAACCCCTAGGAATAGCGTAATTCCTCTGTCAGATGCATGAGCCACTTCTGTAGCTCCAACTGAAGTGCTCCAAGAGAGTAAACTGAAGCTTAGAGTCCAAATATTATTAAGGGTAAATAATATTTGACTTTTCTATTTTTAGGATAGGCAGTCTAAAAATAGACTTCGACCTAAATGTCTAAAAATAGAGGTCCATCTATTTTTACCAACATGACCAATACTCCAAGAATAACATACTGCAACCCCTGTACCATGCTCCATATGTCTAAAAATAGACATAGTCTAAAAATAGACTTTGCGCCAAAATTTGCCTGCGGGCCCACTTAGTGAAGGCGACTTCATTTCACTAAGCTCCATCATCTTGCTGCATTTTCAACACTCCCTTTCAGCAAGATATGGATTATCTGCAACCCATATCCTGCCTCTGTGGAATTTGAACTTGCTCCTGGTGAGCGCCTTCGTCAAGATGTCGGCATCCTAATCCTCCGTGGGAACATATGAAAGCATCATGATTCTCTGCTAAACACAATATCTGATATGATGGTACCTGATGTCGATGTGTTTGGATCTATCATGAAATACTGGATTAGCTGAGAGTTTAATGCAACTCTGGTTATCACAGTAAATCACTGTAGGCTCCAAATGCAACCCGAATAATCCAATGAGGATCTTCCTCATTCAAATAGCCTCGTATGCAGCCAAGCTAGCTTCCATGTACTCGGCCTCTGCTGAACTGAGTGCCACGGACCGCTCCCGCCGTACTAGGAACTGCCGACCCAATGTCCATTGCTCCTCCGTGATGTGTTTTTACACTATTGGCTCTCGCCTAATCGCACCGGTTGAAGGCCGGAAAGCTTCGCTCTTCCATCTCCCCCGTCTCGTACCATAGACCATATCCCGATGTGCTACTAAGATAACGCAATACATGCTTTCCTGCCTTCCAAAAGAGCTTGGTAGGCTTAACCATAGCTTGCGAAAGCTGGTTAACAGCATAGCATATATCGGGTTGTGTATTGACCAGATACATAAGCGACCCCACCAACTGTCGATAGACAGTGGCATCCACTACCTCCGCTGAAGTAGCATTCTCCTTCCTCCAACCACCAGGAAGAGGAGTGTCAACAGGCTTGCAGCCATGCATGTTGAACCTCTCCAGAATCTCCCGGGCATACTTGCCCTGAGAAACAAACAGTCCTCCATTGCGCTGCCAAATCTCCAATCCCAGGAAATAATGAAGGAGGCCCAAGTCCTTCATCTCGAACTCTCTAGCAAGGTCCTCCTTGCATGAAAGTATCAACAGCTCATCACCCGTCAAAATCAGATCATCTACATACAGTACAATGATCAGCAGCTTCCCCTCCACCACAATCTAGTATAGGTTAGGATCCGCCTCACTCTTGGAAAATCCAAGCCCGGTGAAATAACTGTCAATCCGTGTGTACCAAGCACGAGGTGCTTGCTTCAGCCCGTACAGTGCTCTCTTGAGTCGGCACACATGAGACTCACTGCTGAAGATCTCGAAACCTTCAGGCTGCTCTATGTACACCTCCTCCTCAATGACTCCGTTGAGGAACGCAGTCTTCACATCCATTTGATGGATGTGCCATCCCATCTGCGCTGAGAGAGCAAGGATCGTCCGTATGGAAGAGTACCTTGCGACAGGTGCAAAGGTCTCCTCATAATCGATCCCTCGATCTGTGAGAAGCCACGGGCGACAAATCTCGCCTTGTACTTCTCCACACTCCCGTTAGCCGCCTGCTTGTGACAATCTCTCCGCGACCGGCTTCGACGATCGAATCATATTCTTCGATCATGGCATCTACGCATGCGGGTTCCTCCATAGCTTCCTCAAAAGAGGATGGCTCCGTCACGACACATTGACTCATGAGAGCCATGTATCCAGTGTACCGATCCGGTGACTGTCTCTGTCTGCGCCGTGTTGTAGGTGGTCCTACAACCTTCTCTGCATCCCGAGCCAGTCGCTCAGCTTCTGTAGTGCGCATGCGCCCTCTGATGGTTGGCGCTGCCTGGGTGGTTTCTTCCACCTCCTGAACCTCCTCTTGTGGCTGATCCACATCCCGAAGCTCCTCCTTAGGAACTAACAGCTCCTCATCTGCATGCAAGTGTAGCTCCCTCTCAAGCGAACACTGCATGGCTTTCTCCTCCTGGAATTTTATATCCCGTCGCACAACAGTCTTGCGACTGTCTGGCACACACACCCGATAGTTGTGAGGTGTATCAGTGTACCCCACAAATATTCCAACTTCAGCAGTTGGATCCAGCTTCCTTCTCGCATCCTTCGTCACATGCATGTAGACAAGAGATCCGAAAATCCGCAAATGGGAAATATCAGGCCTCTTGCCAGAATAAGCCTCCTCTGGTGTACTCATGCCAAGAACCTTGTGAGGACAACGGTTCTGCACATACACTGCTGTATTGCATGCCTCAGCCCACAAGTGAAGGGGTAGGCCCTGATCATGCAACATCGCCCGTACAACACCCATGATCATTCTGTTCTTCCGCTCAGCCACCCCGTTCTGCTGTGGGTTATGGGGTGCGATGAGCTCTCTCCGAATCCCTTCTGTGCTGCAAAAGTCTTTGAATTCAGCCGAGATGAATTCACCACCATTTTTGCTCCTAAGAGCCTTCACATGCTTCCCCAATTCCTTCTCTACCAGCGCCTTGAATTCACAGAACTTTGAAAATGTCTCGCTCTTCTTCTGCATGAAGAAGATCCAACACTTCTGAGAGAAATCATCAACAAAGATCACATAGTACTTGTGCTTTGCTGTCGAAGCTACAGAGAAAGGACCACACACGTCTGTGTGAACTCTCTCAAGGATCGCCGTGGCGCGACTATCCTTCTCGTGAAAGGTGGCTTTCACATACTTCCCCAAGGTACACCCCTTGCACTGATCTGATTGTGCAAGAGTGCCCTTAGGAAGTCCAGTAGAAATCTGCTGCAGTATCTTCAAAGCTCCATGGTGAAGGTGGCCCAATCTCCTGTGCCACAGTTCGCCCTCATCATCCCGGCTCACCACTTCTCCCACCTTGCATGCCATTGCTGCGCAGCCATCTACTTGCAACTGATAAAGGTTCTTGACTCGAACCCCTATCTTCCGGGTCTCACCAGTAGTCTTACTGCGCAGGAAGGCTTTTCCTTCGCTGAAGACCACATCATACCCTTTGTCTTCCAACATCGCCACAGAGATCAGGTTCTTCATCAATCCTGGAACATGCAAAAATTCCTTCAATATGAAAGGTTTACCAGACTCCCTCTCAAAGGAAATGGTACCGATACCAGTTGCACTGTATCTACCATCATCGCCCATCTCGATGTGCACTCCAAGATATTTTTGCTCCAGATCTGAAAACAGATCTCGATCTCCGGTCATGTGAAATGACGCACCACTGTCCAAGAACCAAACTGATCCCGCCACACTTGAAACCAAGCATGCGATCAATGAAAAATCCAGTTCGAATTGAGAAGCCAATGCCTCTCCCGCTGCAGATCCGACAACCTTCTTATTTTTCTTCTTCTGCGGACAATTTGTGGCATAGTGTCCGTGCTGGTGACAGTGAAAACACTTCACCTTGGACATGTCTTGCTTCTTGCCTTTCGCACCAGACCGAGAAGCCTTCTTGCTCTTCCCCTTCTTTGCTTTGGCAGCCAAAGCGCAATTTTCTTCATCAGATACCTTGGATGAAGATCCATCTCGAGTAGTCCTCCTTATCTCCTCCTGCATGAGATCCGCCCAAAGGCGCTCCCATCCCGGCAGCTTCCCCCGACCATTGACACTATCTTGATATGAGTGCCAAGCCTTCGGAAGACCAAGGAGAGCCAGGTCGACCATATCCTCTTCATCGACAGTAACCCCCACACTTCCCAGTTCATCTCTGCATTGAGTGAACTTCGTGAGGTATTTGGCGATACTGTCGCCTTTCTCCATCTTGATGTTTCTGAGCTTATCCTTGAGCGCCAGCTTCCTTTGGTCACTCTTACTCTGGAATAGATCCGTCAAAGCTTTCCACATTAAATATGGAGAAGATTTTCCATGCAGGCTGGATACAATATGATCCTTGACGCCCTCCAACAGAATCCTTCGACATTTCGCCATCTTCTTTTGCCAAGCTTCGACTTCAGCAGGATCAGTGGGCTTTTGGAAATCCGTATCTATGAACTCCTTCAGTCCATTATCTTCTAATACTGCCTCCATGCGATCCTTCCATGCAACATAATTCGAACTGCCTTCAAGAGCATATTCGAGTCGCAAACCGTTGAAAGATATTTTCAACTCCGGCACCAAGAAAACAAACTGCTGCAAAATTCGAATTCCAAGCTCAAAGCTCAACCGCTCTTGATCTGTGAGAACAAATTATTTCTAGCACAGAGATCGACTGCAGGGGAATTTACTGGATGTATCACCTTTCAAAGGAAAGGATGGATCCAAAGGCTACCTGGCCCGCATGCAGACTCTGTCTACCGAAATAAGTTTGTAATCACTGTGATGATCAATCTCTGCTCCGATAGCTCCGATACCATGTAGAAATTTGCTGAATAATGAAGATTTATCCACCAATATTATCCTGATCACATATCAATTCGAATTCATATGCAACACATAATCTCTTCCACTCAGATCATCACACATGCGGAAATAAAACAAGTGGTATGCGATCAAAAGATCATCAAAACATCACACACATTACACAGTATGTATGGGGAAAGCTTATAGCTGAAAACCCCTCAACTATTGTGTATATTTTAATGGAGAGAACATGTAACAGTACATAGCACAATACTCCTCACAAGTACTCAGTACTATCTCATAAAGTTACACACAAACTAGCTTGGTTTTGAACAAGTCACAGGTTCAAAACTCATCCACTAATTGCCTGCCTCTATTGCGCAATCAAGGCTGGTCTAATGAGATATCCAAGGTTCGAATCTCCTTGGCTTGACAGCGCAATCCTCATGGGAAATTTCCTCCAAGTGTGGTGCAAATCTCATGCACAACTAATGTCACAACCGATAGCTATCTCAACCCTTTCACCTACCTCTTTCACTAGTCTTCACTGAACTGTCCATGCACTGTAGTGAACTGATGTGTTCTTGAGTTGAATAATGAGTTAATAATTAGTGAATTAAATAATATTTAATTCACTCCACTCATTACTAGTTGATTAGCTAGTTAAACTAATCACAACTAGTTCAACTAAGTTAAACCGAACACAACTCCACCAAAATTCTGCCGGGCATTCGATTCTGATTTCCAAGATGTTGTTCTCCCCTCAGATGCGAACCTCTTAGAAGCCATGAATTCATTAGGGGAATTTTGAGGTCTAAAATGGGCCTCCTAAGGAAATTATAAAATAATAGTGGAAATAATAAAATAAGATTTGATTACATCATCAAATTTTAGAGGGAAAAATGGAAAAACTACTTTTTCAACTCGTATTTTCAACTTATCTCCCAAATTTTTTACTCAAATTTCAAGTGGGGGTACTAGTTGGATGCAAAATTTAATTCCTCATCCAATGAGTACCCATGTTGTATATTTACGATAAATCCTACTACATGAAAAATGAGAAATACATGAAAAACGTGATTGCAATCACGGTTTTTTCATGTATTTCTCATTTTTCATGTAGCAGGGTCCATCAAAAGTATGCAACGTGGGTAATTTTTGGCTGAGGAATTAAATTTTGCATCCAATGAATCATCCTGGTCGAAATTTGAGTAAAAACTTTGGAAGATAAGTTGAAAATACAAGTTGAAAAAATAGTTTTTTTATTTTTTAATTTTTTAATTTTTTTACCCTTTTACTTAAAAAATGGTGAACCGTCTCCCATGGTTGACATCATCATCTTGAATCCTACTGGTTCTTATAAAGTTTATTTTGGTTGTAAATTTTTCTTAGGAGGCTCATTTTAGACCTCAAAATTCCCCTAATGCTTATTCATCATGATGAAAGGTCTTTAGAGCAGAGTTCGTTTTATTGTGTCAAGCTCCTTAAAAAATGAAACAAGGTCTTCGGAGCAGAGTTAATTTTCTTGTGTCAAGCTCCTTAAAAAATGAAACAAGATCTTGTGAGGATAGTTCTTTCACTGTGTCAACCTCGTTTAAAAATGAAACAGGTTCTCTTTTCAGTTCGAGTCTTTGTTTAGATCTCGTAAAATCCTAGTTGAGTCTTTCTCTTGATCTCATAATTTGAACCTTCATTTCATCCACCTGTCAGTAACTAACAGTCAACTTCGGTGAATTCACTGAAGCTTGGGGGGAATGTACCTCGAATTTAGTCACAAAGCTCGGGGCATGCAAACATTTAGAGCATTGTTTGTTTCAGTTTCAAGCTTGTGTAAAAATGAAACTTGTTCCAAGCATAGTTTATCTTTGTTTCAAGCTTGTGTAAAAATGAAACCAATTTCAAGCAGAGTTTCCTAATTTCAAGCTTGTGTAAAAATGAAACCATTACCATTTTACTCTCGTGATTTCCATTTTATTAGCCTGTTTTTCCAAATGAACCTTGGTTTTCTCATTCCACCGTCACCATTGCTTGGCCAATCATACGCCTTCACTTGATTGTTTCACCCATTCCTGAGGAACCGCTACAATGAGTTTTCTTGTTAGCCAACCTCTTAACCTTTACTTGTTCTGAGTAGTTCCACCATTACGGGAACCAGTTGCTACCCTTAATGCCACTCTTTCCTCCAGGAGGAGTCAACTTTCAGCTCTTTTCTGACTCTCTAAAACTGAAAAGATTGTCGAGACTATTGTCGTTTTGAACTCGTTAAATGGACGTGAAACGATATCTACCCAGTATACATTTACCCCTTTTTCGGGCTGGGATAGATTATTTATGAAAAAGGAATACCTTAGCCTATCACGACTAAGAGGTTCTCTCTGATATTTTTTTCTACCTTTTCGGATCTGAGGGACTACTTACGAAAAGGGACCTGCTGGAGTTTTCTTTTCTGCTTATTTTCAAACTCTCTAAATATGAAAAGATGTCGAGTTCTTCCTTTTTTAGACTCGTTAAACCCTAATGACATCAGACATCGTCACCATGACGTTCACCGAGTTCCTCCTTCCTAGGGCTCGTAAAATGTACTAGGATGGATTTTTCCAAAGGACAAACTTACATCACAAGCATATTTTATCCCCTTCAAGCTTGTTTTAAAAAAATAATTGGGGTACTCGCCAGAAATGGTGGGGGAAAATAGAACCAGTTCTTAGTTGTGTTGGTAGTATGTCGCTCTTGAACATGACACTCATTTGCATTTGTATCGGGTTGGGGACATCTTATTTCATCATTTTTTCCTCCATGAGTTTGAGTAATCTGTTTTGGCCTCTCATCTGCTCTTTGCCACGTCATCATGACCTCAGATCCCTTGATGTCAAATACTGCCAAATCCAGAGTCGTGTTACTGATATGTTCAAGAGAAGTTTTCCTTTGTAGTTTTCAACCTCCCTCTGATCCTCTGTTTAGTCCTGATCCACTATAATCATGTTCCTCTATCTTGTGTCGATGATGTGGGAAACATTTTGGCCCTCCTTCGACCGGTTTACTTCCTATCGACTTCAGCTCATTATCCAGGAAGTTGACCTAGAGACTCCCTTCTGGTACCTTGGAGCTTGCATGCCTCAATGGAAAGTTCTTCACATTTGACGACAGGTCCACATCATTGGCCTTCGATCAAGTGATTCTGTGGGTTTTCGATGCCAGATCACTGTTCACATTTCGTGGATTTTACCTATTGTACCTTGAGATCCATTATCATTATTGGTGGTTTCTCTCATGTCTGTTAACCTCTTTCATCACTGGCTCGTAATCAGGTGACTTTCTCGCATGTTCGACTTCATCTCACATATTTTCATGCTTGAAATTGTACTTGTTCAGGTCGATATAGAGCACAAGACCCTGGGTTTTATTTGATAAGATCCAGGCTGCGGGATATTGTGGTTTATCATGACTTATTGCATTACTCTTTTGATTGGATGGTTGCGACCATACTTGAGTCTATTTGTTGATCCTTATTGTTGGATGGCTGCGTCCATACCTCGGGTCTCATTTTTTATGTACTCTATTATGGATGGCTGTGCCCATGCCACATGTTCATGTTTCAGAGATATCAGTTGTATTTGTACTTGCAGGTCTTCTGACAGTGGTGTTTTGTTCGAATGCGTTCTCATAAATAATTTCACCCCTCCCTCTCTCTTGGACCTCATGCTTAGGGGGCATCTGTTACACATCATTTTGTCACCGTCCCTGAAATCCCCATCCCACACATTGGAGGACCATTTCTGTGACTAATAAGAAGTGTCATGCCTTGCAAAGACTAGCATTGCATCCCTTGCCATGAGGACAACATTCCTTCTGTTGACAATTCCTTGAGCAGACCAACAGAAACACATGTTTTTGGGTTGGCGCTGGTAGACCATTATGCCCTCGCGCCAATGAGGAAGATTAACATTCAGCCCCATGCCCATTAGCGCTCTGTCCTAGTGAGATACCTATGCCAAGCTGTTTTTGGAATGTTTTTTAAAAATAAAGGCGAAGTTTCCATGCTAACAACTTCATGGGCGAGTCAGCCTGAGTGGTTCGACTGAATAACCACGACTAGCCTCCTTTGGCCTCTTGTTTCCACCTTTTGAGCAAACCTCCCAAAGGATAAGGCCTCCCTTCCACCATTGTAGGGATCCAAACCTCCTCCTCTCCTTCTATAAACAAATCTATATCCCATTGATACACTAGCTGAACAATTATAGCAGAATAGTTGAAGAGAATTGTTGAACATCTTGCTGGTGAGATAGAGCAGAAATATACCTTTGTCGAGGGAGAGCTTAGGCTTGTGTCCTCGCCTCGTCCCAATTCCCTGACGATCCTTTGAGATGCGCTTCGACTGAACCCACTGAAGGAGGCTGCGATGTCAATACTCTAGTTGTAATCTCTTTCTTCTATTTATATATACATGACTATTGTCTGGTTCCCATCTTGTGTTAATATGGTTTATTTAATGCAATATGTTTAATCCTCCTTAACTAATTAGCTAGTTATGAATGCAATTATTGTCTTGTACGATGTTCTTGTCCTTTGATATTTTTGTTGGAATACAAGTACCATTGCCGAAGGACCGCGACCTGTCGAGGCAGAGATCAAGAGGCCGACACTGCTACAGCTGCGACAATCGCGTTGGACTACAGGTAGGACAATCTATCCCAACATATTTCATTCTTTAACTAGGAACCTACACATTAGCTTGTTCCCTTGTTGCTAGAACCACTCTAGGGCTAGAGGGATCGTCTCTGTCTGTAGAGAGGATTTACCTACACAACAAGTTGGTGAATCCGCTAGGGATCAGTGTGAGTTTATCGTCTCATTCCTCATTGGGAATTTTCCTTGTCGAGTTGACTTAGGTCGTTTGATTTCTTGTCTGTCTTTTTTGGCTTGCTTGACTATTTGGAATCCTCTTGTTCAACTCCAGGGTGTCAAGATTGATCTCTGCTCACTGGTTTTTCCCTTTTCCCATAGTTTTCCGGCTTGGCGCTGGTTTGCTTTGAATAGTTGCGCCAATTGGCGCTTTTTGCTTGTGTTGCAGTAGCTCCAACCCCTGTTTGGCGCAGATTACCACCTGACAGTCGCGCCGAATCCTATAGGATTTGGTTTGACCTTCCTTCTGAGTTTTTGGTCAGTTGTGCTTGAATCTGGGTTGTTTCTTTTATTTGAAATTGGTCTTTTTGGATTTTTCTTACTACTGTAAGCTTGTTCTTCTTAGTTGTTTTTCCATTGTCTCGTCGGTGAAATTTACATCCCTAGGGTTTCTAGGTGTCTTTTTCTCACTGAGCCTTTTGATTGAAGTTCGAGTCGTTTTATTTTTGTCGGTTCGATTCCCTGATCGATTGTGTTGGTCTTTCTTGATCCTTTTTGTTTTGGTTTGTTGAATGATTACCTTCATTTTTGTTTGACTCTCCATTTATTCACTTTGAGCATAGATCACATTGCTCGTTTGGGTCATTTTGAAAGCCTTATTTTTATTTGAAAGAGTGCATCATTGGTTTGAGTGGGTTTTTATGTCTTTATTTCTTTTGAATTATTCATTTTAAGATCTCTACATTCGCAGTGCTCTAAACGAGTGTTCACTTTGATTTTTAATGTAGTAGTGCATTGTGTGCTTCATTCATTCAAAAAAACAATAAGTGCATTATTTTGTTTGCATCAGAAATGAAAAGCTATTTTGCATAACTAGCTCTTAGTGAACTAGGAAAGAGTTTTTCCGTTTCTCGTTTGGTTGCATTAGATGCATTAGTGGATTTCTTCTTATGATTTCATTGTTTGCTACTTTCTAAAATATCTCTACGCTTCTCTTAATTAGCATTCATGGAACGGAAAATGATATTCTTTTGCATATAGCATGCATTTAGGAATTCGAGACTCCATTCGATAGGGCCTTGAAACTGAAACATTAATTCAAGATCAAATTTAAAATTAATTCAATTAACCTAAGGAAGCATTGAAACTTAACGCACATATTTAAAGGTATAGGCTAGTGACGTGTTACGGCATCATTAAACCTAGTAGTTGTCGTTTTCCATCTGGTAGTAGACATCGCTAGCATGAACTTGTGCTCCCCGTACCATCGAGTATATAAAGGGAGACCCTCATAGGTTTCAACCCTTTATCCGTAGGAATCCAAGTCTGTCGCCCTGTAACCGTGATACATCGAACACAGCATTCGGGGAGACTTCCTGCATGTACATTAAGTCCTTGGTCATTTCTCTTTCATTTGATCACCAAGGTGTATATTGCAGTTCACAAAAACTTGGTGCACCCTCTTGCTTAGATTGCCTGAGTAGTCATTTCAATCTTTTGTGACTCTCTAAAAGTGAAAATATCATCGAGCACTTGTTCTTTCACACTCGTTTCAACTTGAAAGTGATAGAGTCACCTTTTTCCTATTTCTCGACTCTTAAAATATGAAACGAAAGAGTTTTATTTCAGTGTCTTAAAATATTAACTGCCCACGAAATATTCCTGGTTAAAGTTATCTTCCTTAGCATTTTGTTTTATGGTTGTTTCCAATGGAAACGTTTCCTGAGTTTACCAACCCAGGAATCCCCTCCGAAGGGAATCCTGGTCCTTTTCCTGCTTTTGGGAATGTTGGTGCTCCTTATATGGCAACATTGTCCCTTACGGGGTTAACTGTTGGTTTGCCTGTGTGGTTATTCTCCACCTCTGTGGTCTCGAGTGTTCTGCCCACTGTACAACCATCCCCTCCACCTGAACAACATCATGTTTATTCTAAGGTGGACCTCTCCCCTTCTTCGCCTATTTCTTCATCCTCCTCTTCTACTTCGCCTGGCGAAATTCTAGATTCTAGTAACTGGGTGGCTAAGAAGAATAAGAAGAAGACCAAAAAGAAGAAGTCAGATAAAAGAGAGGCTAACTATGCGGCTATTGCGCCTAAGAAACCTTCCCTTGATAAAAAATCCAACCTTCCACGGAAAGTCAAATTCCCTTGCATGTTGTGCAAAGGTGACCACTTTCTTCGATATTTCCCTAGCATTCCCAAGGTACTTGAAGCATGGTCCGATAGTCGTCCGTTGTTGCCTTTGGCTTCTAGAAGTCATATTGGTGGCACATCTTCAACTAGAAATGATAAGACTCATAAGAAACAGGGTAAGATTACCAATCCCTGTAAGTTGTGTGAAGGGCATCATCCCATTCACCTTTTTCCGTAAATGGATGAAGCCACGAGAGTGTTGGAAAACCCTACTATTTCTACACCCTACCTTTCGGTTGGTTACCAGAAGCTTTCTTCGAGTCCTCCGCTAGTTGATTCAACGATCGGTCAAGATTCATCCTTGGTCGATCCCGTTCCCTCGGAAATTAAAATTCAGGAATCCATTCCTGAACAACCATTGGTCGTAGAATCAGTTGATTTGATCCCGCCTATGGTTCATCAGGTCTTTTTCGTCGAGAGTGGTTCTCATCCCCCTCATGTTCTTCTTGTTTCTTCAGATTCCTCAGACTTGGAAAAATATCCTCCCATCCCTGTGACCCAAGAAGTGGCTATTCCTGCTTCCATGTCTGTGGTCCAGGAGGATCCTCCTCTTGCTCCGATAACACCAAGGGATGACCATCTCATTTCGATGGTACCCCCTCCAAGTAGTTTGGTTGCTTCCTTCGATTGGAGTCGATTTGCGAGATATCGCCTTCCTTCTTATATGCCTTTTGAGATCACGATATAGACCTTTGATGTGGCTATATCTAGCACAATTATAGATGAAGGTGCATTTGTTAGTGTTTTTTCTTCAACTATTTAGCAAGCTTTTGGTTCTCCATCGCTTATGCTTGTTACACAGAATCTGTTGGCTTTTAACAGAGGAACAAGTCAACCGTTAGGGATCCTTCCAAAGTTGTCACTTACTTTGGGAGGGAAAACAATCTGTATGGACGTGATGGTTGTTCCAGGCCCCTTGGATTTCAATTTACTTTTGGGGTGCGACTATGCTTATGCCATGGGTGCACTTGTCTCTTCCCTCTTTCGTGTGATCTGTTTTCCACATGAAGGTCAGATCATGACCATTGATCATCTTTCATTCTTTGGTCCGGAGGTGGTAGCTGGCCCACCATCATCTCTGCTGGATCTTTATTCGTTGGTTGTTTCTTCCCCGCCACAGGTTAATTATGTGGCCACTTGTTTGTTGCCCTCATCCAGCGATAGTGCCATCGGGTACCATTTACTGGGGCATTTCGATCGCGATTTCCAAGATGTTGTTCTCCCCTCAGATGCGAACCTCTTAGAAGTCATGACTTCATTAGGGGAATTTTGAGGTCTAAAATGGGCCTCTTAAAAAAATTATAAAATAATAGTGGAAATAATAAAATAATATTTGATTACATCATCAAATTTTAGAGGGAAAAATGGAAAAACTACTTTTTCAACTTGTATTTTCAACTTATCTCCCAAATTGTTTACTCAAATTTCGAGTGGGAGTACTCGTTGGATGCAAAATTTAATTCCTCATCCAATGAGTACCCAAGTTTCATACTTTTGATAAATCCTACTACACGAAAAATGAGAAATACATGAAAAATGTGATTGCAATCACGTTTTTTTCATATATATCTCATTTTTTGTGTAGCAGGGTCCATCAAAAGTATGCAAAATGGGTGCTCTTTGGATGAGGAATTAAATTTTGCATCCAATGAGTCATCCTGGTTGAAATTTGAGTAAAAATGTTGGGAGATTAGGTGAAAATACAAGTTAAAAAAATAGTTTTTAAATTTTTTTTAAAATTTTTTAAATTTTTTTTACCCTTTTACTTAAAAAATGGTGAATCATCTCCCATGGTTGACATCATCATCTTGAATCCTATTGGTTCTTATAAAGTTTATTTTGGTTGTACATTTTTCTTAGGAGGCCCATTTTAGACCTCAAAATTCCCTTAATGCTTATTCATCATGATGAAAGGTCTTCGGAGAAGAGTTCATTTTCTTGTGTCAAGCTCCTTAAAAAATGAAACAAGGTCTTCAGAGCAGAGTTTGTTTTCTTGTGTCAAGATCCTTGAAAAATGAAACAAGATCTTGTGAGGATATTTCTTTTATTGTGTCAACCTCATTTAAAAATGAAACAGGTTCCCTTTTCAATTCGAGTCTTTGTTTAGATCTCGTTAAATCCCAGTCGAGTCTTTCTCTTGATCTCGTAATTTGAACCTTCATTTCATCCACCTATCAGTAACTAAAAATCTAATCCGATGAATGCACTGAAGCTTGGGGGGCATGTACCTCGAATTTAGTCACAATGCTAGGGGCTTGCAAACATTTAGAGCATAGTTTGTTTCCGTTTCAAGCTTGTGTAAAAATGAAACTTGTTTCAAGCATAGTTTATCTTTGTTTCAAGCTTGTGTAAAAATGAAACCAATTTCAAACAGAGTTTCCTGATTTCAAGCTTGTGTAAAAATGAAACCATTACCATTTTACCTCTCGTGATTGCCATTTTATCAGCCTGTTTTTCCAGATGAACCTTGGTTTTGTCATTCCACTGTCACCATCTTCTTATCCAATCATATGCCTTCACTTGATTGTTTCACCCATTCCTGAGGAACCGCTGCAATGAGTGGTCTTGTTAGCCAGCCTCTTAACCTTTACTTGTTCTGAGTATTTCCACTATTACCGGAACCAGTTGCTACCCTTAATGCCACTCACTCTTCCAGGAGGAGTCAACTTTCAGCTCTTTTCTGACTCTCTAAAACTGAAAAGATTGTCGAGACTCTTATCATTTTGAACTCATTAAATGGCTGTGAAACGATATCTACCCAGTATATGTTTACCCCATTTCGGGCTGGGATAGATTATTTACGAAAAAGGAATACCTTAGCCTATCGCGACTAAGAGGTTCTATCTGATATTGTTTTCTACCTTTTCGGATTTGAAGGACTACTTACGAAAAGGGACCTGCTAGAGTTTTATTTTCTGCTTCTTTTCAAACTCTCTAAATATGAAAATATGTCGAGTTCTTCCTTTTTCAGACTCGTTAAACCCTGATGACATCGGACATCGTCACCATGAAGTTCACCAAGTTCCTCCTTCCTAGGGCTCGTAAAATGTACTAGGATGGATTTTTCCCAAGGACAAACTTACATCACAAGAATATGTTATCCTCTGCAAGATTGTTTTTCAAAAATAATTGGGGTACTCGCCAGAAATTGTGGGGGAAAATGGAACCAGTTCTTAGTTGTGTTGGCAGTATGTTTCTCTTGAACATGACACTCATTTGCATTCGTGTCGGGTTGGGGACATCTCATTTCATCATTTTTTTCCTCCATGGGTTTGCCTAATCTGTTTTGGCCTCTCATCTGATCTTTGCCACATCATCATGACCTCAGATCCCTTGATGTCAAATAATGCCAAATCCAGAGTCGTGTCGCTGATATGTTCAAGAGAAGTTTTCCTTTGCAGTTTTCAACCTCCCTCTGATCCTTTGTTTAGTCCTGATCCACTATCATCATGTTCCTCTGTCTCGTGTCGATGGTGTGGGAAACATTATGGCCTTCCTTCCACCGGTTTACTTCCTGTCAACTTCAGCTCATTATCCAAGAAGTTGACCTAGAGACTCCCTTCCGGTACCTTGGAGCTTGCATGCCTCAATGGCAAGTTCTTCACATTTGACGACATGTCCACACCATTGGCCTTCGATCGAGTGATTTTGCGGGTGTTCAACGCTAGATCACTGTTCACATTCCGTGGATTGTACCTATTGTACCTTGAGAGCCATTGTCATTATTGGTGGTTTCTCTCGTGCTTGTTAACAACTTTCATCACTGGCTGGTAATTAGGTGACTTTCTTGCATGTTCGACTTCAGCTCACATATTCGCATGCTTGAAATTGTACTTGTTCGGGTCGAGATGGAGCGCAAGACCCTGGGTTTTATTTGATAAGATCCAGGCTACGGGATATTGTGGTTTATCATGAATTATTGCATGACTCTTTTGATTGGATGGTTGTGACCATACATGAGTCTATTTGTTGATCCTTATTGTTGGATGGCTGTGTCCATACATCGGGTCTCAATTTTTATGTACTCTATTATGGATGGTTGTGCCCATGCCACATGTTCATGTTTCAGAGATATCAGTTGTATTTGTACTTGCAGGTATTTTGACATTGGTGTTTTGTTCGAATGCATTCTCATAAAGCATTTCACCCCTCCCTCTCTCTGGACCTCATGCTTTAGGGGGCATTTGTTACACAACATTTTGTCACCGTCCCTGCAATCCCCATCCCACACATTGGAGGACCATTTATGTGACTAATAAGAAGTGTCATGCCTTGCAAATACCATCATTTCATCCCTTGCCATGAGGACAACATTCCTTCTGTTGACAATTCCTTGAGCAGACCAACAGAAACACATGTTTTTTCATTGGCGTTGGTAGACCGTTATGCCCTCACGCCAATGAGGAAGATTAAAACTAGGCCCCATGACCATTAGTGCTCTGTCCCAGTGAGCTACCTGTGCCAAGCTGTTTTTGGAATGTTTTTTTAAAATAAAGGAGAAGTTTCCATGCTAACAATTTCATGGGCGAGTCAGCCTGGGTGGTTCGACTGAATAACCATGACCACCCTCCTTTGGCCTCTTGTTTCCACCTTTTGGGGAAACCTCCCAAAGGATAAGGCCTTCCTTCCACCATTGTAGGGATCCCAACCTCCTCCTCTCCCTATATAAATAAAGCTATCTCCCATTGATACACTAGCTGAACAATTATAGTAGAATAGCTGAAGAGAATTGTTGAACATCTTGCTGGTGAGATAGAGAAGAAAGATACCTTTGTTGAGAGAGAGCTTAGGCTTGTATCCTTGCCTCGTCCCAATTCCCCGACGATCCTTCGAGACGTGCTTCGACTGAACCCGCTAAAGGATGCTGCGACGTCAAGGCTTCAGTTGTAATCTCTTTCTTCTATTTATATATACATGACTATTTTCTGGTTCCCATCTTGTGTTAATATGGTTTATTTAACGCAATATGTTTAATCCTCCTTGACTGATTAGCTAGTTATGAATGCAATTATTGTCTTGTACGATGTTCTTGTCCTTTGATATTTGTGCAGGAATCTGAGTACCATTGTCGAAGGACCTCAACCTGTTGAGGCAGAGATCAAGAGGCCGACACTGCTACAGCTGTAAAAATCACGTTGGACTACACGTAGGAAAATCTATCCCAACCTATTTCATTCGTTAACTAGGAACCTACACATTGGCTTGTTCCCTTGTTGCTAGACCCTCTCTAGGGCTAGAGGGATCATCTCTGTTCGTAGAGAGGGATTACCTACACAACAGAATGGGAAGTCAGCAGTGACAGAGAAAGGCAAGAGGAGGACACAGAGGGCCACAGAGGACAACGCTGAGTAGCAACACTGAGTGCCCACGCAGAGTGACGTATTCCAGCATAGGGACTACACAGAGGATCATGCATAGTGACACAAAGGGAGCTAGAATGTCTTACAGGTGTCAGAAATTCTCCAAGAGGATTCAGAGAATTTATCTTAGGTGTATTCTTAAGAGATCTGCTCGTATATTTCTTGTAAAATATTTTCATTTCTGAAGAATAATACAAACCCTCATCTGCTGCACCAATTTTCCGGCATTGGGTTTTTCCGGGGACAATTGTCCAAAAATAACTGTGTACATGTGATTGTTTCTATTGCGTTATATGTGTTTTTATCTATTCTCTGCTTTTGGTTAAGTGATTACTACAATTGTATTTATTTCAGAATTTACTGAAATAAATTCATAAATAAATTATCATAATAATAAGTAGGTGAAATAAATCTATCACTGCAGTAGTATTTTAGATTTGATTTTTTCACATGGTATCAGAGAAAATCATGAAGTAACGGAAGAAGAGATTCTGCAATGGAATGAAGATTCAACATTAATGAAACAACAACTAGGAAGGGTTCACGCAGTTCTCTGGAACGCATGGAGGAACAGAGGGATCATGACATCTCAGTTCTGACATCCATACTAGAAGAGGAATTTGCTTGTGTGTCAAGTATTGCCTCTCTAGAGATCTGGTATATTGATAGTGGAGCTTCTGCTCATATGAAGGGAGTTCTAGAATGCTTCTCAAGCTACCAGGAGGAGCAGATTAATTTTCAAATCACTAGGGGAAATAAGGAAAAATAAACCCCTGTTGGAAGAGTCACCATAATATTTCAAACAGAAGCTGGCAACAAGCTTCGGGCCACCAATGTACTACATGTACTAGGGTTGGGGATGAATTTAATTTATGTGTCTTAGCTTCAGAACAAAGGTTATGAAGTTTACTTTATTGGAATTTTTTTTTACGTTAAACACCCAAGTTGGAAAAAGAAGGCACAAATTGCAGTCAGGAGCCACAAATTGTACAAGTTACATCTTGATTCCTCGATGGCTCTGATAGGCAGTACTGATGAGAAATATTTGAATGAGTTATGTAATATAATAATGGGGCATCTACATCATGGAGCCTTGAAAATTCTCAAGAATACTGTCATGAGATCTCTAAAACTTAGCACCAAGCGAGATGATGTCTGCAGAGGGTGCGTATTAGGAAATTATGCCAAGATAGCGTATACTAGAAGTAGCAATAGGGCCAAGAGTGTGTTGGGATTGATAAATTCAGACATATGCAGACCAATGTCCATGAATTCTCTTAGTGGTGAAAAATATTTTGTCACCTTCATCGATGACCATTCCTGAAAGACATGGATCTACTTTTTGAAGACTAAAGACGAGGTCTTTGATCGATTCAAGGAATTTAAAGCTCTTGTGGAGAATCTGACAGGAAAGTGGATCAATACATTGTGACCAAACAATGGTGGAGATTACATTGACAAGGACTTCACAAGGTTCTATGCAAGGGAAGGTATCAAGAGAGAATGGACCGCTTTGTATAATCTGGAGCAGAATGGAGTCATAGAGAGGAAAAACAGGACTATTGTCGAAGTTGCAAGGGAAATGTTGTATGATAAATACATCTCCAAATTCCTGTGGGTTGAGGGTTGTAATACATTGTGTATGTGTAGAATAGGGTTCCTCATAATGCATTGGGTAAGGTTAAGCCTGAGAGCGTGTTCACTACCAGCAAGCCTGAAGTGAGCCACTTTAGGATATTTGGTAGTATTGTGTATTGTCATGTACCCAATGAGAAGAGGAGGAAGTTGGATAGAACTGTAGAGAAAGTATAACTTGTGGGATATAGCAAGAATGCAAAGGCTTACCGCATCTCTATTCCTGAAAGTAGGAAGACAGTAGTGAGACGAGACATGAAGTTCATGGAGGAAAGAGCCTTCAAGAAATAATGGGAAATGTCTTCAGGTACACAGTCTGAGGAGGATCCGTTGGTCTAGCCACAAAGACTTGCGGAATATGGCTCCAGTGCCTCTCAAAGGCACAAGGATCCTAAGGACAGATTTTCCGAGGAAGTGCAAGAAGGAGAGCAGGTAAATACACCCACCATCAATGGAAGGACGAGTAGATAACTACAACAAACTCTGAGGGATGAAGAGGAGTTTGTTCAAGCTCCTCGAAATGAGAAAAGGCAGCGCAGACAACCAGACAGGTACCAGGAATTGGTAGAACAGGTTGGAGAACCCTTTAGTTTTCAGGAGGCAGCTCAGGATCAGGAGTGTGTATATGCGATGGTGGAGAAGTACAGCTCCATCATGACAAATGATGTTTGGGAAATTGTTCCTAGACCTCAGGACAGATCGGTTGTAGGTTAGAGATGGATTAAAAGATTAAATATGTTTCATATGGAGCTATAGAGAAATTTAAAGCCAGTTTTGTAGCTAAGGGGTATGCTCAGAAGGAAGGGATAGACTATGAAGAAACCTTAGCCCCAGTAGTTCGGTATACTTCAATCATATCTGTCATCTCCCTTGTAGCGCAAATGGGATGGGAGATTCACTAGATGGATTTCAAGACTTCGTTCTTGAATTGGGTGATAGAAGAGATTCTGGGTTCGATCCCTAGTGGAGTCACTAGTTGTTATTATGAATATTGATTCAAGGTGTACGAAAAAATACCACTTTAGCTGCGCATAACAAACAAACCTAACAGCATAAATGATTGCTAATATCTTCAGATCTGCAGTTAGATGATCAAGACAAATGCCGCAAAAATCTAGATCTATGCATTAGAAGACATTAAACAATAGAAAAATAAGATTTACTCCATAGATCCAATAGATAAGACAAGAATATATCCAATGAAATTTTTATTAATGGCACTTGGGAGGAAAACACAAGAGGGTGTTCCCTGTTCTCCTCAGTGGGTGGGTTCTTGTAGTTCCTCAGCACTTCAGTTTTAGAATTCCTCTCTCTTGATGGTGTAGAAAACCCAGACAAAAATGGAAAAGTATGGCTATGATAATGGATCAATATCCAAACCAAGAGTTGAGATCTAATGAGATCTTTAGGCAACAAAAGGTGACAAATGAATGGGAAAACCCTTCTATTTATAACAAAATATTGAGTTAGTCCAGAGATCAGTGCATAATCAAAATATTATTAACCAAATCTAGATCCAACTTTTATGGAATATTTTATTATATTTGTTGGAGGGAAAAGGAATTTGACTTGATTCAAATCCCATTATTTGTAAATAATAAATAAATAAATGATTTATTTATCATTTTAAGGATGTGATTAAGTAATAATAAATAAATAAATGATTTATTTATCATTTTAAGGATATGGTTGAGTAATAATTAAATAAATAATGATTTATTTAATTATTTAAGGGTGAATTAGTCATATTTAACAAAGAATATTATTTAAATAAGATTTAAACAATTATTCTTTAGAAAATAATAAGATAAATAATGATTTTTCTAATTAATTTATTTATTTTGAGTTAAATATAACCAAAAATATTAATTAAACTACTGTTTAACTAATCATCTCTTGAGGAAAATCAAAAAAATATATATTTATTTAATATTTCCTTATGGGGTTTCCTGTTTAGACCATAAACAACTTAATAAAGGTGATTTACTAAGTTATTTTCATAGTGAAAGCAATTTTACTTGGAGTAAAATTGGTCTTACATGATGTACTTGGGTCCATCTAATGATAATAGGTTAGATGACCAAAAAATGGTGTAGCAATACATATAACAACTAGAGGTCTTTAAGATGCATGAGCAGAAAAATCATGTGTGCAAGCTTAAGAAAGCCTTGTACAAACTAAAGCAAGCCCCTAGAGCTTGGTATGGTCGAATTGATAGCTACCTGTAGATGATGGGATTTTTCAATCGTGACGCAGATCCTAATATCTACTATCTGAGAGTAGGGGATGAGCCTCTAATATTGGTGCTATATGCAAATGATCTATTTCTGACAGGATCATCTAGGTTCATCAAAGACTGCAAGGAAAATCTAGCAACAGAATTTGACATGAAGGATCTAGGGCGGATGCACCATTTTCTGGGTTTGGAAGTTTGACAGCAGATGGGAGAAATATTCCTTGGGCAAGGAAGATATACTACAGAGATTCTGTAGAGATTTCAGATGGAGGACTGTAGACCCATGGCTACACCAATGATCACAAACTGGAAGAAAATCGATACGTCTGAGGATGATGAGGCTGATTCTACCTTTTATAGGTATCTCTTAGGATCATTGATGTACTTAATCAATACTAGACCAGAAATTTGTTATTCCGTGAATACCCTTAGTCAGTTCATGGTATAACCAAGGAGGGATCACTAGGAAACAACCAAACATGTTCTCCAGTACTTGAGGGGGACATTCGAGCTTGGATTTACGTACACCAAGGGAAATGACAACTAGTTGAGTGGGTTCACTGATGCCGACTAGGTTGGAAGTCTAGTAGATTGGAAGAGTACCAATGGGTATTGTTTCGGTGTCATATTAGGAATGAATTCCTGGTGCAGTAGGAAACATAAATCTGTGGCACTGAGCTCAGCCGAGGCTAAATATATGGCAGCTAGCACAACTTTGTGTGAGGCCATATGGCTTCATAAGTTTCTCATGAACTTACTCAAGTAAAGGATGGAAGCGACCAACATTTTGTGTGATAATCAGAGTTGCATCAAGCTCTCTGAAAATCTTGTGTTTCATGATCGATCGAAGCACATTGACATCAGGTGTCACTTCATCAGAGACTATGTCCAACGGGGAGTTGTACAATTGAATTACATTCCTACAGGAGAGCAGGTGGCAGATATTCTCATGAAAGCTCTGGGTAAGACTAAATTTTCTTACTTTAGAGAAAAGATGGGGATGGTCAAGAATCCATTCCAGTAGGAGGAATGGATAGGCTCAAAATTAAAAGGGAGATTTAGTACGGATGAGGCAGTGACAGTGATGGTGTCATGGGTAGTAGCATAGCAGATGAGGAGTAGTAGCTGAGACATCAGCAACACAGTAGATGCTTCAGGTCAGAGCAAATTCAGTTGGAATTTTGTTAGAACACTTTCCTTGCTAAGAGGGAGTGTTTATTTTTGTAGCATTGGAAAGTGTTCCAAGTCTCAAATTTTATGAGTAGGCTTGGACATCATTATTCCAAAGAACCTAGAAACCGTTTGTGGAAATTTCACTCAGTTCACTTTTTATTAAAATAATACCCTAAGTCTAAACTTAGGAAATTAAATAATTAAAGGGTATTAATAAAACATAGTGAGAATCTTCTAGAAAACGAAGATCAAGTCATGTTTTAATATCATTCATTGATTAGAGATATAATCTGGGTCATTGATTCATCAACGAGAGGATTATAAAAAAAGGCTTGAGGGTCATTTGGAAATCAAGACGGGCACACACTCAGTACCCAAAGCAAATAGATTCTGAAGGAATAGAATTCGATTTCAGAGGGAGATTTGCAGCATGGAGTTGCAGAGGCAGAAGAAGGAAGGGGAAGTCAGTAGTGACATAGAAAAGCAAGAGGAGGAAGCAGAGGGACACAAAGTACAACATTGAGTAGTAACACTGAGTTCCCACACAGAGTGACACAGTCTAGCATAGGGATTGCATAGAGGATCATACAGAGTGACACAGAGGGAGCTAGGGTGCCTTCTGGGTGTCAGAAATTCTCCAAGAGGATTCAAAGAATTTATCTCAGGTGTATTCTTAAGAGATATGTGTTACACAACATTTTGTCACCGTCCCTGCAATCCCTTGCCCCACATATTGGAGGGTCATTCCCGTGACTTGTGAGAAGTGTCATACTTTCCAAACACCTTCTTTGCATCCTTCTGCATAAGGACATCATTTCTCCTGTTGGACATTTCCTCAAAAAAGCACACAAAACCTATGTTTTGGCCTTGGTGTGGGTAGCGAGTTCACCCCTCGTGCCGATGTGGAATATTTGCACTAGAGCCCATGCCACCTGGCACTCTGTCTCAGTGCAGTGCCCGTGCTGAGCTGTTTTAGGAATGTTTTTAAAAAATTAGAGGCGGAAGTTTCCTTCTAACCACCTTAGGGATGAGTCACTAGAAGTGGTTAATTTTATTAGCCACGGATCTCCCTCTTTAGGCAGTGGTTTCCACCTCCCATGGTACACTCCTTGAAGATAGGCCTCCCTTCCATAATTATAGGGATCCTAACCTCTCCCTCTCCCTTTATAAAAACAGGCCTTCTCCCTTTATGAAAGCTAGCTGAACTTGGAGAAGAATACTATATCTGAGTAATTAATATTGAGAAGGTAGAACCAAGGAGAACTCCGTAGAGAGAGTCCCGTCCGAATTCCCGACGAGCCTTTGTGAGATGCGCTCCGCTTGAATCCTGTTGGAGGAGACCGCAATGTTGAAGCTTGGTTGTACTCTTCCTTTCATTTATTAATATACTCGACTATGGTGTTGGTTACATCATTGTGTTATGTTGTTTATTTAATGCAATTGATTTAGTCCTCTTTGACTGACTAATAGTTACGAGTGTGAACTAGTATGTTGTATATTGTTGTTGTTTCTTGTGTGTGTGCAGGTGTCCGAGCGTGAAAGCAAGAAAATCGTGATCTGTCAAACCAAGAGCGAGAGGCAGCCACTCTTTTCGATGACAACAATAGCATAGGACTTTCAGTAAGTCATCTATCGAATCTCCATCCATTCGTTAACTAGGAATCAATATTATAGCTTGTTTTTTCTGTTGCTAGACCCACCCTAGGGCTAGTGGGATCGCCTTTGTTTGCAGAGGGGATTTACCTCACCAACAAATTGGTGACTCCACTGAGGATCAATGTGAGTTTGTCTTTCATCCATTAGGTCTTCTTTTTGGTCTTTGCTTGCTTATTTTTCCTTTTTCTGATTATTATGCTAAGTCTAACACCCTTGTTCAGCCCCAGAGGATCAAATCTGATCTCTGTCTTTCAAAAAATTTCCCTTTTTCCTGAGTGAACTGGCTTGGCTCGCTTTCTGTTCAGACAGTCGCACCGATTGGTGCTAGTTGCCAGTGTTGCGCTCGCGCCATCCCTTGTTTGGCGCTGATTACAGCCAAACAGCTGCGCCGACCCCTGTAGGTTTTAGGGTTTGGTCTGTTTTGAAGATTTTTGGTCAGTACTTTTGCTTTTGGGTTATTTTTAGATATGTCTTGAGTGCTTTGGGATTGTTTTTTATTGTGATCAGCTTTCTTCCTTCAGTTGTTTGTCCGTTTCCTATCAACATCGCAACCTTAGGGTTTTTTAGTGCTTTGGTATGTTGAGCCTCCTGTAGGAGTTTGAGTCTTTTTTTTCGCAGTCAACCTCATTCCTGGTTTGGTTGCATTCAGCTTCCTTGATTTGTTTGAGTGATTGCATTGGTTGAATGATTCTTGCCTCTTTCGTTCAATTTTGCTTCTTGTCACTCCAAGCATAGATCACACTGCTTGCATGGGTCTGTTTTGAAATCTTTCTTCAATTTGAGAGATTGTAACGTTGGTTTGAGTTTTGTTATGTTTGTTTTGGGTTGATTGAAATTATTTTGCTTCAAATCTCACATTAACATTCTCAAACTAGTGTTTTGGTTTGTTTTTCATGTCATTTAGTGCATTGTTTGCTCCATTACATTGAAAAATAAAAAATAAAAAATTGTTTGCATTCTTGTTTGCATTGTGAAATTGAAAGTCTTTCGCATATCTAGCATTGGACAATTCTAGGAAATATTTCTCATTTTCATTAGCTTGCATCAGATACTGTAGTGGATGCTTCTGCGTGTTCTTATTATTTTCTATCGCTTGAAAACTCCTAACTTTCTCGTAGATAGCTTTTCATCGAACGAAATGGTATCTTTTGGCATGTAGCTTGCATTTATGGATTTTTGAGATCCAACATTCAGTAGGACCTTGGAATTGAAACTTAATCCAAGATCAACATTAAAATTTATTTCAATTAACCTAAGGCAACATTGAAACCTAACGAAACATTCTATTGGTCTAAGTTAGAGACGTGTTCCGACGTCTTTAAACCTAGCAGCTGTCGCTCGCCATCTGGCTTCAGAAAACACTAGTACGGAATTGTGCTCCCCGTATCGTCGAATATATAAAGGGAGACCCCTCTAGGATATAATCCTTTTATCCGTAGGAAGCTGAGTCTGCCGCCTTGTAACTATGATACACCGAACACAGCATTCGGGGAGACTACCTGCACTTACGTCAAGTCCTTTGTCAATCGTTCTTTCATTTGATTACCAAGGCGTATATGGCAGTTCACGAAAGCCTGGCATACCCTCTTGCTTAGAGTACCTGAGAAGTCATTTTTAATCTTTACTGACTCCTTAAATTTGAAAATATCATTGAGCACTTGTCCTTTCACGCTCGTTCAACCTGAAAGTGATAGAGTCACCTTTTGCATCTTTCTCGACTCTTAAAATATGAAACGACAGAGTTTTGTTTCAGTGTCTTAAAATTAACTATCCACGAAATATTCCTGGTTAAGTTAGCTTCCTTAGTGTTGTTTCTGATGACAACTTTTCCAGAGTTTACCAACCAATTAATCCCCTCTGAAGGGAATCCTGGTCCTTTTCCTGCTTTTGGGAATGTTGGTGCTCATTATATGGCAACGTTGTCTCTTCCAGGGTTAACTGTTGGTTTTCCTGTGTGGTTGTTTTCAACCTCGGTGGTCTCGAATAACCCGATCTCTGTTCGACCATCACCTCCACCTAAACAGCACCATGTTGATTCCAAGGTGGACCTCTCCCATTCTTCGCCTATTTCTTTGTCCTCCTCTTCTACTTCGCCTGGTGAAATCTTGTATTCTAGTAACCAGGTGGCTAAGAAGAAGAAGAAGTCAAATAAGAAAGAGTTTAATACTGCAGCTATTGCACCTCAGACACCTTCCCTTGAGAAATCATCCAACCTTCCACAGAAAGTCAAATTCCCTTGCATGTTGTGCAAAGGTGACCATCTTCTTCGAGACTACCCTGGCATTCCCAAGGTACTTGAAGCATGGTCCAATGGTCGTCCACCGTTGCCTTTGGCTTTCGGAAGTCATATTGGTAGCACATCTTCGACTAGTACTGATACGACTCATAAGAAACAGGGTAAGGTTACCAATCCCTGTAAGTTGTGTGAAGGGCATCATCCCATTCACCTTTGTCCGTATATGGATGAAGCCATGAGAGTGTTGGACGACTCTACTGTTTCTGCACCTTGCCTTCCGGCTGGTTACCAAAAACATTCTTTGAGTCCTCCACTAGTTGATTCCACGATCGGTCAAGATTCATTCTTGTTCGATCCCACTCCCCCTGAAATTCAAATTCAGGAATCCATTCTCTACCAACCATTAGACGTGGAATCAGTTGACTTAATCCCGCCTATGGTTCATCAGGTCTTTTCCGTCGAGAGTGGATCTCATCCCCCTCACGTTCCTCTTGTTTCTTCAGATTCCTTGGACTTGGAGAAATATCATCCCATCCCTGTGATTCAAGAAGTTGCTCCTCCTGCTCCCATGATGGAGGTCCAGGAGGATGCTCTTCTTGCTCCAGTAACTCCAGGGGATGACCATTTTAGTTCTATGGTACCCCCTCCAAGTGGTTTGGTCGCTTCCTTCGATTGGAGTCGATTTGCAGGATACCACCTTCCTTCTTATGTGCCTTTTGAGATAACGGTACAGACCTCTGATATATTCGTACCTAGCACCATTATAGATGAAGGCATGTCTGTTAGTGTTATGTCTTCAACTACTTGGCAAGATTTTGGTTCTCCACCGCTTATGCCTGTTACGCAAAATCTGTTGGCTTTTAACAGAGGAACCAGTCAACCGTTAGGGATCCTTCCGAAATTGCCTATTACTTTGGGAAGGAAAACCATCTATATAGACGTGATGGTTGTTCCAGGACCCTTAGATTTCAATTTACTCTTAGGGCATGACTATACTTATGTCATTGGGGCAGTTGTCTCTTCCCTCTTTCGTGTGATCTATTTTCCACATAAAGGTCGGATCGTGACCATTGATCAGCTTTCGTTCTTTGGTCACGACGTGACATCTGGTTCACCATCATCTCTTCCGGGTCTTTATCCACTGGTTGTATCTTCCCAAACGCAAGTTAATTATGTGGCTACCTATCCCGTGCCTACATTTAGTGATAGTGTCGTTGTGCATCGTGTGCTGGGGGCATTGGGTCCTGATTTTCAAGATGTTGTTCTCCCATCAGATGTGAACCTCTTGGAATCCATGACCTCTTATTCGACATAATAAGGTCTTCGGAGCATAGTTCCCTTTTCTTGTGTCAAGCTCCCTAAAAAATGAAACAGGGTTTTCGAAGCATAGTTCCCTTTTCTTGTGTCAAGCTCCCTAAAAAATGAAACAGGGTTGTCGGAGCATAGTTCATTTTCTTGTGTCAAGCTCCTTAAAAAATGAAACAAGGTCATCGGAGAATGGTTCATTTTCTTGTGTCAAGCTCCTTAAAAAATGAAACAAGCTCTTCGTAGCAGATTTCATTATCTTGTGTCAAGCTCCCTAAAAAATGAAACAAGATTCCATGAGGATAACTCTTTTAATGTGTCAACCTCGTTAAAACAATGAAACCCGTTCCCATTCAATTCGAGTCTTTGATTAGATCTTGTAAAATCCCAGTCGAGTCTTTTTCTTGGTCTCATATTTGAACCTTCATTCCATCCACCTGTCAGTAACTAGCAGTCTACTCTGGTGAATGCATTAAAGCTTGGGGGGAATGTACCTCAAATTGAGTCACCATGCTGGGGGCATGCAAACATTTCAAGCATAGTTTGTTTCCGTTTCATACTTGTGTAAAAATGAAACCGGTTTCAAGCATAGTTTATCTTTGTTTCAAGCTTTTGTAAAAATGAAACCAACTTCAAGCAGAGTTTCCTGATTTCAAGATTGTGTAAAAATGAAACCATTCCCATTTTACCTCTTGTGATTACCATTTTATCAGCCTGTTTTTGCCAGATGAGCCTTGTTTTTCTCACTCCATCGTCACTATCTGCTTGGCCGGTCATATGCCTTCACTTGGTTGTTTCACCCATTCTTGAGGAACCGCTACGATGAGTGGTCTTGTTAGCCAGCCTCTTAACCTTTACTTGTTCTGAGCAGTTCCACCATCACCGGAACCAGTTGCTACCCTTTATACCACTCGTTCCTCCAGGAGGAGTCCATTTTCAGCTCTTTTCTGACTTAAAAACTAAAAAGATTGCCGAGATGCTTGTCGTTTTGAACTCGTTAAATGGCTGTGAAACGATATCTACCTAGTATACATTTACCCCTTTTTTGGGCTGGGATAGATTATTTACGAAAAAGGAATACCTTAGCCTATCGTGACTAAGAGGTTCTCCCAGATGAAGTTTTCCACCTTTTTGGATCTGAGAGACTATTTAAGAAAAGGGCCTTGCTAGAGTTTTCTTTTCCGCTTTATTTTCAAACTCTCTAAACATGAAAAGATTCTGAGTTCTCCCTTTGTCAGACTTGTTAAAAAATGATGACATCGGACTCCGTCATTATGACGTTACTCGAGTTCCTCTTTCCTAGGGCTCGTAAAATGTAATAGGTTGGATTTGTCTGAAGGACAAACTTACATCGCAAGCATATGCTATCCCCTTCAAGCTTGTTTACAAAAATAATTGGGGTACTTCCCAGAAATGGTGGGGGAAAATGGAACCAGACTTTAGTCGGTAGTATGTCACTCTTGAACATGGCACTTGTCTGCATTTGTGTCGGGTTGGGGACATCTCACTTCGTCATTTGTTTTCCTCCATTGTTTTGGGTAATCTCTTTTGACCGCTCATATTCTCTTTTTTGCATCACCATGACCTCAGATCCATTGATGTAAAATACTGCCAAATCCAGTGTCGTGCCGTCGATATGTTCAAGAGAAGTTTTTCCTCTGCAATTTTCAACCTCCCTTTGATTCTCTGTTGGTCCTGATTTGCAAATCATCATATTCCCCTGTCTCGTGTCGATGATGTGGGAAACATCATGGCCCTCCTTCGACCAGGTCGCTTCCTATCGACTTCAACTCATTTTCCAGGAAGCTGATCTAGAGACTCCCTTCAGGTACCTTGGAGCCTGCATGACTTAATGGCAGGTTCTTTGCATCCGACGTAAGGTTCACATCATCGGCCTTCGATCGGATTATTCTGCGAGTGTTCAACGCCAGATCACTGTCCACATTCTGTGGATTGTACCTTTTGTCATTATTGGTGGTTTCTCTCGCGTTTGTTAACAAATCCCATTATTGGCTAGTAATAAGACGATGTTCCTACATGTTCGACTTCAACTTGTCTATTCGCATGCTCGAATTTGTACTTTGTTCGGGTCGAGATGGAGCGCAAGACCCTGGGTTTTGTCTGATGAAATCCAGGCTGCGGGTTCTTTGTGGATTACTATGACTTATGACATGACTCTTCTGATTAGATGGCTACAACCATACCTGAGTCTATTTGTTGATCCTTATTGCTGGATGGCTCCGTCCATACCTCAGATCTCACTTTTTATATACTCTATTATGGATGGCTGTGCCCATGCCACATATAATGTATCAGAGATATCAGTTGGATTTGTACTCGTAGGTTTTCTAACAACAATGTTTGGGTCGAACGTGTTCTCATAAAGCATTTCACCCCTCCCTCTCTCTCGGACCTCATGCTTTAGGGGGCATCTATTACACAACATTTTGTCACCGTCCTTGCAATCCCTCGCCCCGCATATTGGAGGGTCATTCCCGTGACTTGTGAGAAGTGTCATACTTTCCAAACACCTTCTTTGCATCCTTCTGCATAAGGACATCATTTCTCCTGTTGGACATTTCCTCAAAAAAGCACACAAAACCTATGTTTTGGCCTTCGCGTGGGTAGCCAGTTCACCCCTCGCGCTAATGTGGAAGATTTGCACTCGAGCCCGTGCCACCTAGCACTCTATCTTAGTGCAGTGTCCGCGTTGATCAGTTTTAGGAATGTTTTTAAAAAAGTAGAGGCGGAAGTTTCCTTCTAACCACCTTAGGGATGAGTCACTAGAAGTGGTTAAGTTGATTAGCCACGGATCTCCCTCTTTAGGCAGTGGTTTCCACCTCCCATGGAACACTCCTTGGAGATAGGCCTCCCTTCCATAATTATAGGGATCCTAACTTCTCCCTCTCCCTCTATAAAAATAGGCCTTCTCCCTTTATGAAAGCTAATTGAACTTGGAGAAGAATACTATAGCTGAGTAATTACTATTGAGAAGGTAGAACCAAGGAGAACTCCGTAGAGAGAGTCCCATCCGAATTCCTGACGAGCCTTTGTGAGACGTTCTTCCTTTAATTTATTAATATACTCGACTATGGTGTTGGTTCCATCATTGTGTTATGTTGTTTATTTAATGCAATTGATTTAGTCCTCTTCGACTGACTAATAGTTACGAGTGTGAATTAGTATGTTGTATATTGTCGTTGTTTCTTGTGTGTGTGCAGGTGTTCGAGCATGAAAGCGAGCGGATCGTGATCTGTCAAACCAAGAGCGAGAGGCAACCACTCTTTTCGATGACAACAATAGCATAGGACTTCCGGTAAGTCATTTATCGAATCTTCGTCCATTCATTAACTAGGAATCAATATTATAGCTTGTTTTGTTTGTTGCTAGACCCACCCTAGGGCTAGTGGGATCGCCTTTGTCCGCAGAGGGGATTTACCTCACCAACAATATGCTCGTCTATTTCTTGTAAAATAGTTTCATTGCTAAAGAATAATACAAACCCTCATCTATTGCACCAGTTTTCCCGCATTGTGTTTTTTCGGGGACAATTGTCCAAAATTAACTGTATAAATGTGATTATTTCTATTATGTTATATGTGTGTTGTTATATTATATGCCTCTGGTTAAGTGATTACTGCAGTTGTATTATTTCATAGTTTACTGAAATAAATTCATAAATAATTTATCATAATAATAAGTAGGCGAAATAAATATATCACTGCAGTAGTATTTCAAATTTGAAATTTTCATAGAAACCACCTGAATGAACGTAATTCATTCCTTGTAAACTCATTGAGTGTTATACGCACTAGCTCATCATCTACTAGCTTCTCTCCTACTACAACGATTTCATTTTGAAAGATTGAATCCTGGTGATATAAATAGTTACATCTTTTCCCTTGTTCATCTTGATGGTCCTCAACTTTTCCTTGAAGATAATTTTTTATCTTTCTTACGGATCTTGGAATATCTTGATGATGAAATCCACTTCTCCTTCATTATTCCCTTTTCTATGATAGTTGGAACAATGTGATCTCTGAATCCATCAAGAATTTTCCTCTTGGCTTTGGCGTTATCCCTCCTGTACTCTTGAAACTAGATGGTATGTTAGCACAACAATAATTATTGTTGAAAAATCCTTCAGACCATGCTCATCCAATAGAAACAACATGTTGGCCTTCCAAATACCAGATTTGAAGCCTACATCCAAGTTTTCTTGATCTCTCAATCCTGATGCGATCATCTCTTGAAAATATACAAACTCAAATACACAGAATAAATTAAGAAACTAGGTTATAAAACCCCGAGTGATTTCTCTTCCAGACCTTGCACTAGTTTATTCCCGCAAAACCATTTTGCAGCAAACCCTCTGTGCTATATTTTTTCTGTGTTGATTTACCCTGAAAATCTTTACGGAAAACCTTCTACACTAGATATTTTATTCAGTGCATTGGTCTCTTTGATCTTCACCAACCTTTCTCTGATACCACATGAAATTTCCACGATTGCAGTTTTTGGGTATTATTCTGCTAACTTATGAAATTTATTTGTCGTTTATGAATTAATTTATGGAAAATAATGAAAAATACACTACTGCAATATTCACAAATAAAAATATTCTGGAAAATAAAATATTAGAATTGAGAAAACAATGCACGCACACAATAAATCTAACACCAATATTTTTGGAAAAATTGTCCCTGGAAAAACCTCGAAGGGAAAACCAGTGCAACAGATGAAGGTTTTATTATTATTAATCTTCAACAATTTGAGAGTATAATGATCTAATTTCCTGATACTAGCAAAGCTTCGACAAATAATAATCGACATTGGCTAAATAATCTAGATACTCGAAGTCTCCATCTATAACTTGATTTGGCCTCTCCCATCCAACTCACACTTCTTCTGGCTATTCACACTACCTACTAGAAATAAAAAATGCTAGCTCCAAGAAATTAATACAACATTTGGAATCACTCTCCTATAATTCATTTTTCCTCTAGCACTACCCTTGTCCCACTCGGTCTACCTTTGTGTGATAAATCTGGCACTATCTCACTGAAGTGAGCTCCTTTTCCACTCACACTGTCAATCTGGATACTCACACTAGTTGTTTCGAGCTCCTCTATAAATGGATTTGGCCTCCATTTCTTGTCTCTCAAAAACTAGAAAATCTATAGAAATCTCCTCCAGAATCCTGCTCCCAAAACTCTGCTGAAACCCCTTTGTTTGTGTCTCCCTCTGCTTCAACTATGCCCTTTCTAAATCACGACAACTGCGTAAGTCGAGCGACTCAAATGTTCTTGTGTATTTTCTCCAAACCCCATCAACATGTTCTTATAATCTCTTGAGAAACCAACGACCATGATATAATCATAATTGATGGCTAAGATCATCTTGAATCCATCAAATGAATTTTTTAGAAGTATCTAGAAAACAAAAAATCCTTCAATTAATTTGATTTAATTAACCAGTTTTCCTAAGTTAGACTTAGAAACTATTAATTATTGGTCAATTGATCTAATTGAGGTGTTTCTAAGGTGCTTCTTACAAAAAAATTTCTGGGTTTTGGATATCTCGTGTTCCTTAGCCTCTTAGACACCTTAAAGACTAGAACACCTATTCATTGCTACTAAAACCTAATAAACAACCTGTTAGTAATGCCTGAAATGACGGTGATTGTTGGGACCTTGTTCTAGATCCACCTGGTGTTGGAGCCAAAGGTTGGGAAATTGTCCACAACAACCCAACTCATCATGCATCTTCTTATTCACACTCCCTTGTTACTCATTCTCCCTCTTCACCATATAAAGGGCTTAGTCCCTATTCAAATTTTAAGAATGCAGTCCCTCTTATTATAAGCACTTATGTCATCCATTTCAATGCTCTTGTCAGTAAATTTATTTATGTTTCACATCCTGCTTCTAAATCCATTGATCCTGAACTATTGTATACGAACCCTGTCAATCTAAATTTTGAAAATTGTTTTCTAGAAACTACACATCCACAACCTAGCCTCGTGTCCATAACTTATTCTTCAAAAGGGTCTAACAAACAAAAACAAATTGATGCTTAACAATCTACCATTTCAATGGAGAAATTTCTATCATAAGCAAAAAATAATTCTACTGCTCTTTTGTATAGGTTCTAATGGGTTGATTCGCAGATTTGATTTTTTGACAATGATATATTTTTATGGTAGTACCTGATATATTTTTTATGGTAGTATATGGAAATTTTGATGGTTGACATGTTTGAACATTCATGCACTTTTTGGGACATAATCATATCTATATGTATAAATTGGTTATTTAGCGCATTCAATTTTAACGATTGACCATTTTGAAGAAATGCATGCCTTTATGAGGAGCATATGGAAGTTATCATGAATTTAATTTTTAATTAATGATTATGTGAAATATCATAAAATAAATGGATATGGGTCCTCCCTCCTCTTTAAGTCATGAGATAAACCCTATTTTTTAGGAGCCATACATTTAATCATGTTCTGCTTTACATATTCAAGCCTTTGATTAATTAATCAAATTAAACAATAAGGAGACAATTACTTAGTTGTCAAGGAAGTTGCCCAAGCTACAAATATATGTTGGAACGAGGAAAATAAGATCTCAATTTCTACACAAAGTTGGATATGATATAATATGATTTCTTTAGTTTTTGGAATTTGATATATTGTTTAGGTATTTGAATCTCATAAACTCTTGTCAACATGGATTCTTTTAAATAGTAGCACTGCACTAATGGAGGTTTGAAGTCTTACTTGATGTGAAATGTACTTTATATTTTGGTAATTTATCATTAGAAACTATTGCATACTTGTCAGTACTGATATATTGACTTCTTGTGCAATAGCATACCAATGTCTGAATGTGTCTTACTAAGTTGGATGCAACAAGGCCAATATTATTAGTTGTTCATTTCTACTTGCATTTGACTGATACAATATTTAAAATGTAGTCATTTGTCAAGAATTTCATAGTACAAATTGTTTAATTTGTAGAGTTTAATTCTATTATATCTGAACATTATTTTAAGTATACTCAATGAAGGATCTATTTTTAATCCTTACATATTGTGTTTTATTCTTATTATTTATTTTCTTTACCTTTTTAATCAATGTATCTTTTCTATTGTACATTGCATATTTGTTGTTAATAAAATTTTAATTTAAATACAAGTAGTGAAATTTACTTGGCAATGGAATTTATATTAAGTTCTTTTAATATGAATGCAACCTATATTTGAATATTTCTCACAAGATCATTGCATTTAGAGTTTCTTTTATCTTTCTTGTATGTATTGGAATTTTCTTCATATTTTCTTATTTGTAATATTTATTCATGGCTGGTGTATATACGATTTCAACCCATTCGTTCAAGTATTATTGTGTTTAATTACTTTGAAGTTGTACTATATTTTAGAAAGGCTATAAACTTGGTTAATGTTCCCAACGTTATTGGCTTAGCCAATCCATCTACATCCCTTGTTTATTACTTTCACCCATAATGCATATAGAAGGGAATACACAAAGGATGAGGACATCGAGGAGTTTTTTTAGTAGTTGCAGAGCCATATTCATGTGCACGATGGTGACAACACAGTTGATTATCATCACCAGAATGGGTTACTCTACAAGTTGGACAAGTTATATGTTCCTAAAGGTGAGTGACTGCGACTAATAAGAGAGGCTCACACCTCCATTATTGCAAGCCATTTTGGTGTAGGTAAGATAATGGCCAACTTGTAGAATTATATGTATTATCCTAGAATGAAAGAATATGTATGCTTTGTTGTACCGACAAGCCTAGTAACTGGAAACATGACCTATACCATCCGCTACCTATAGTTACTCATCCTTGGGAAAGCATTTCCATGGATTTTTTTGGAGGTTTACCAAAAACCAATAAATAACATTGCTACATGTTTGTGGTCATTGATAGGTTTAGTAAGATATGAATTCTCATGCCCTATAAAAATACCATCAACGAGAAAGAAGCAACAAACTTGTTCTTTGAACAAGTTTGGGTGCACTCTAGAATCTCAAGGAGTATCATTTCAGATAAGGAAAATATTTCTTATTGGATTTTTGAATACATTGTGGGAGAATATGGATATGAAGTTGAAGACTTCTACAACATTATATCCACATATAGATGGGAAAACATAAGTAATCAACAAGGCTTTGGTACAACTTTTGAAGGGTTACAATCATAAGCATCCTAAGACTTGGGATGAAAATATGCTCTATATACAACATTCTTATAATAGAGTAGTCCACACTTCTATTGGTAAGTCCAAATTTGAAATTTTTTTTGGATATTTTCCACCTTCACCTTTGTATATTGCATATGGACAACAAGGAGGAGTGAGGGAGTGTTAGGGCCCTATATTACTAGTGTAGTCCCTTATTGTTGTTAGTGTAGCCCCCTTATTATTATTTTTGTACCCCTGTAGTCCCCATATTGTTATTATCATGCCCCATAATATCCTACTATTGTTATTATTGTACCCTTACATTATTATTGTTAGGTTGGCTAGGATTATATTGTGACCCCGCGGACTCCTATATATAGAAAGAAGGTTTTTTCATTTGAATCATCAAAAAAAATTTCATTTATGTAATGTAAAGGAGGTTTCCCCCTCGAAGTGGGTGATTTCTAAGTCATTGATCTCTCCTTTCTTCTATTTTGTGAGTTGGTTTCATAACATTTGGTATCATAGCTTTGGATTATAGGGTTTTGCTGCTTCAAATAGGTCATCGTGAAATTTTCGCTATAAATTTGTTTCTACGAAGGTGCAGAATCTAAAAAAAAAACCCATTTGTGCCAAAATCTGGAGGAACTTTGTGGAAAAATTTCAGTTCTTGGTTCGTAATAGTTTCAGAGATATGATATGTGGAAGTTAGGGTTTTTACAGGCTCCCAAATTTCATCTCAAAGAGGTTACCTTGGGAAAATCGTCATAACTCTCTCTCTGAGCATCGAATTGGAATTATGTAAAGGTGGAAAACATTACACAGACTTTAGTTTCCTGTGTATCGATTTCAAAGCCGAAGGACGAAACAGTGACACGTGGCACATTGTACAAGTTCGCTCTACTGGACCAGTCCATAATTATGTCATTGTGGGAGATTGGGCATAACTTTGCCTTGAAGAATCCAAATTGGGTCAGACCTATGGCATTGGAAAGAAGATTCAGAGGGCTACTAAATCACTAAAGATAAAATCTTGGGAATCGAAATTACAGAGATACGTCGGTTTCAATATAGAGCTCCTGAAAAGAAAGAAAATTGTGTGTATATTTTTTTTAAAATTGCATAAGTCTTGTTTGAAAAATCAGTTTGAAGTGATTCCAAGGGCATATTGAAGCATAGATATCAGTATTGGGTTCTAAAATTCTCCCTAAAAATAATTCAACATCCATTAAGCCCTCAGCAGGCTCTACTATGACTCATGAAGAGGAAGAATTGCAACATGATATATCAAAATGACAAGACCAAGTGCAACAAATTTCGCTCTCGCAAAGAGTAACAAAAAATGAAATGGAAGCTAAGATGGATGGTTTGAAGAAAGACGTGGAAGCTAAGATGGATGGTTTGAAGAATGGCATGGAAGCTAAGATGGATGGTGTGGAAGGCAACATGGAAGAATTAAAGAAAGACATGGAAGGTTTAAAGGAAGGTTTGGAAAAGTAGCTACAAGAAAATATTCCTAATGGCGAAAAGGTAGTAGAGGAAACTCATGATGAGAATAAAAAATGTTAATCATGATTTCATAAACTCTAATGTTGGATTTAAGACCCACCATATTCCAAAGATAGATATGAGGAAGTTTGATAGCAAGGATCTGATAACTTGGATACTACAAATGGAGCAATACTTTGAGCTCCATAATACGCAAAACACACAAAAGGTACGCATTGCAACTTTATATTTAGAACAAAATCAGTTTGTATGGTATCGATGGCTTTGTTCTCGTAAAACACTAGTCACTTGGTCAATTTTGACAGAGGAAATGATAACACATTATGAAGATACAAAGAGAAATGCCTTCTTTATCCAATTGATAAATCTCAAACAAAATGGTTCAATGATGGAGCACATTGTGGATTTCCAAAAATTGAATATAAGGGTAAATAATATTCCAGAGGAACATAGGATTGATGTCTTCATAGGGACTCTAAAGGATAACATCCAACATGAGGTTTTCCTTTGGGAACCTAATACATTGGAGAAGTCATTCAGGTTGGCAAGAAAAATTGAAAGTAAAATTATGGCGACAAGGAAACCTAACACTCACAACTATAAATATGGAAGTGTTGCTACTCTTAGACTTCCACAACCTACAAGTTTGACACCACAACAATTGGAAGAAAAAATAGAAAAATGGCTTTGCTATTGTTGTGATATAAAATACACTAAAGGCCATAAGTGTGCTGAGAAGAAATTATTTTACATAGATTGTGATGAGGAGGAAGAAAAGGAACAAGGAACTTCAAAAGAAGAGGATATACACTAGGAACCAACCCTAGAGGAAGAAGAAACGAATCCGACCATGTTCTACAATGCATTGGCAGGAATTACCACTCCTCAAACTCTAAAGATATAAGTACATATCAAGAAGAAAAATTTAATAGTGCTTATTGATTCAGGTAGTACCCATAATTTTATTCATTGTAAGGTAGCCAAGGAATTGAATTGATTCCTATACCTAGCGCCAGAGTGTTGAGTGATGGTGGAAAATGGAGGAACTATAAATTGCTCTGGAAAGTGCCATAATATCAAGCTAACCATGGTGTAATATGTATTTAATATTCCAATTATTTCCATTCCAATGGGTGGTGCTGATGTTGTACAAGGAGTACAGTGGTTAAAATCTTTGGGGATGGTAGCTTTTAATTTTCAAGAACTTTTCTTGAATTTTTTTTCGGAAGGTGTTAGCACTGGTATTCGAATCCCACCCATCCCACCTTATTTTAATCTACTTTAAACTCATCTTCATCATTATCATTTACCTCGCTTCGTTTCTTAACCATTTTTCCCAAGGGTGCCCAAGTCATCATTGTTCACAAGCACCAAACCCTAATTTCCTGTCCCACTGAGCTAGGGTTTGCTATGGAAATGAGAAATTTGAGTAGAGGAGGCATAAGGTAGGTCATATCATTAATTATGAGGTCATTTCAGCTCATAAACATCATGTCTCCACAATTTTTTAAGAAATCATTCCAAGGGTCAAGTCATTTTCCACTCATAGGGCCGATTTTTCTTCAAACTGTGTTTCTGACCAAACAAAGATGAATTTGAAAAAAGTGAGAGAGGTTTTTTTCCATCATAGGTCAATGAAGAAAAACCTCCTTCATAGTTTACACAGGTGTCATGGTTTTATAGAAATTTCAAAAACACAGGTGCCATAGGAGATTTGCTGCACTTCTGGAGTGACCTTGGTAAAATCACGTTTTCTCATATATGGGGTGTCCAAATAACTTGCTTGATAATTAAAATGATAACTAGACAAATATATATTTCCAATGAGCTATCATGAGCTCAATTTGGAGTTGCGGAAGGCCTCGAAAAGTTGCTTGCAACAACACTCTGCATTTCTGCACCATCATTCAGCACTTTTTGACCAGTTTTGGGAAAATTAAGTTTTGACAAGGAAAATCCATTCCAATTAGAAAAAAAGGTAGATTTGGAAATTATAATTGAAGGGAAAAAATATCCTGGGCCCAATTTGGACACCAGGAAGGCCTTCAAATGTGGTCTTCAAAAAGGTGTTTCTTCTATGTTTTTTAGCATTTTTGCACACATAAATTTTCCTAAACGCGTAGCGACCTGGACGCTACGCTCCTTTTTGGGACCTCCAAATGAAAAATGGCCACTACTAGTAGGTTTTTATTGATTAGTACATCAACCCTAGAAAGTTTTAGGGTTTTTGGAGGAGAACTGGTCCATCAAAAGCTCAAAAAACCATCAAAATTTCATGTTTCTACCTCTAAATTTGCCTGGTCACTGCGTGTTTACCAATATTGGGAGAACAGGTTTTTGACAGGGAAAATGAGCACCATTTTGAAAAATGGATGTAGTTTTTGAAAATAGACTCAAAGGGATTTCCAATGAGCTTTGATTTGGACACCGGGAAGGCACTCAAAATCAACCTTGAACAGAGGTCAATATTTCTGCTTGGACGCTGCGCGTTTCATAAGAAAAATGTATTTTACACAGTCTTTAGAAATTTTTGAAGTTTCACTCCAGTTTTACTTTTACTTTAGAAAATGAGGAATTTAATTATGTAAATGGTCATACCTAGGGTAAATACATGAGGTAAGTCAACCATTTGAGGTGTAATGAATCAATTCATTAGAAATAGGAATGAGTCACTTTTCTCATCCTACACTCTAGCTATTAGTTCGGATTTTTATGTAATATCTCCATCATCTCATGAATTCGACACCTATGGATGAGTGAAGGTGGTTTTCATGTCTATTTAGCTCAGTTCTTCACATTAGTCAAGGGTTTGAAGTTGGAATCATTTTGGATGCTAGTGTATTGATCAAGAAACATTTTAGCTTTGAAATTAATGAAAAATTGTAGCTATTTCCTTGGGATTCATGTGGTATGAATGTTTGGCATAATTTTTTCTCTGTGATTATTTGTATGAATGTTTTGTAAGCTCATAAAACTTTCATGTCTATTATATGATAAATTTCAAGTTGATAGGCAGAATACATGTTTTTCATGCTCTGTTTTGGGAAATTTTTCATAATTTGTCTATTTTCTTCAATTTTGGAAGAATACATCTCCTATACTCTTCCTAGCTCCTCATCAATCTTAAACCATATCACCAAATTACCTTTAAGTGTTGATATTTCTACCTACCTTGCCCCATCGAATGGACTACAATTCCATCTCATTTGCCCTGACCTAGTCCCCTTGACCTAATCCTCATCCAGTGAGCCCAACCCCAATCAAAACAAATCAAACCCTTCTGAATTTATTAGCTAGCCTAAAAAAATTTTCATCCAGCCCTCTTGGCTTTGATTTTTGTGGAGAGAGCCCTCTCCGACTTGGTAGGGCTAGATACCAAGCCAAAATCTTGGTTTATGGTTACCTCTGTTGGGATCCTTCCTCAACCTTGGGAATCTGGTGGAGTGATAACAGAAGGAAAGGAAGTTGAACTACGGGGTATCAAAGGGAAGAAGTGAAATATAATAAGCTCTAATGTCATGACGAAACTTCTGAAGAAATAACAATGAGGCATAATTGCACAATTATGCTCACTAGAAGTTCCAACATCAAAACAATTTATTTCTCCAGATCTCCAAAAAGTCTTGGACAATCATTCCAAGGTGTTTGAAACTCCCAAAGGACTCCCACCTATTCATGATCATGATCATGCTATTCATTTGATTCCAATAAGTGTTCCTCCAAACATCAGGCCTTGCAGATATCCTTATGTCCAAAAGAGCGCAATTGAATGTATGATTATAGAAATGCTAGAGGCTGGTATAATTCAACCTAGTCAAAGTTCTTTCTCTGCTTCAGTAGTATTGGTGCACAAGAAGGATGGATCATGGTGCATGTGTCCGAATTATAGGGAGCTCAATAAGCTCACTATTAAAGATAAATTTACCATTCCTGTGATTGATAAATTATTGGATGAATTACATGGAGCAATTTATTTCACCAAGTTGGATCTCCGTTCAGGATATCATCAAATTAGAATGAATATTGAAGACATTATGAAAACAACATTTCGAGCTCATGAGGTTCATTATGAATTTTTTGTCATGCCTTTTGGCCTTACCAATGCACCTTATACATTTCAAGGGTTGATGAATTCTGTTTTCAAACCCTTCCTTAGAAAATTTGTGTTAGTCATTTTTGATGATATACTAATCTACAGCAGATCTTGGAAGGATCATGTTCAACATGTTGGCAGGGTGCTGTTGTAGCCTCTACAACACCCTCCAAAAAACCCCACTTAAATTTTTTTTGGAGCCCCTTGAACTTAAAGAAAAAACAAGTAAAGAGTCTGGAAAGCTAAGTCGCAAAGTCGCAGAACTCCATTTTTTAGAAAACTGCGACTTTGCGACCTTGCGACCCCGCGACCCTCAGGTCGCAAGGTCGCAAAACTCAAATTTTAAGGAAAACTGCGAATCTACGACCTTGCGACCCCGCGACCCACAGGTTGCAAGGTCGCAAGGTCACAAGGTCACAAAACTCAACTTTTCCGGAAAACCGCGACCCCGCGACCCACAGGTCACAAGGTCGCGAGGTCGCATATCTCTCTAATCGCTCAAATTGCGATCTTGCGACCTCATTAAATGCTCGCACGTGCGACCTTTTTATATAAAGGAGGTCGCTAGGTCGCATTTTTCATATACTGCGGATAGAAAAAAACGGCTCTGACAAGTCGACTGGCGCGTGATTTTCCCGGGTAAGTTGCCTTTTCCCTCCTGTTGTTTCCTTCTTGGTCATTCTTGCTAAATCCCAGGCATCCTTAGCCTTTAAATTGTACATCTGCTTCAACCACTGGCTATTTTTCTTACTCAGGATTTTTGTTCTGATTCCTGTTTCACCCCACTATGCCCACTGTGCTCAAAATCATCACCATTGTTGGTCTTGGCTTTCATGGCTACTTCCCTACTCCTAAAGTTAGCCCTTGACTCCATCTTGTCCCATTTTGTTTTGCATTTTTCCAGTTAAGGGGAAAGCCACTTCACGCCGCGCGCGCCTAAAACCCCCGGGGAAGCCCTAGCGCGACCTGCGACCCCGCGACCTAGTCGCAAGGTCGCAAGGTCGCAGTTTCCATTTTGTTCGAGATTTGCGACCCCGTGACCCCGCGACCCAGTTGCAAGGTTGCAAGGTCGCATTCTCACGGGTTTCAAACATTTACGACCCCGCGACCCAGCGACCTAGTCGCAAGGTCGCAAGGTCGCAAGGTCGTATTTTCACGGTTTTCAAACATTTATGACCCCGCGACCCAGCGACCTAGTCGCAAGGTCGCAAGGTCGCATTTTCATACTTTTTCACGATTCGCGACCCAGCGATCTAGCGACCTAGTCGCAAGGTCGCATGTTGGCTACTTTCTCTCAATCTGCGACCCCGCGACCCAGTAGACCTTTGTTTCAATTTTGCTTTTGTCCCAGCTAAAATCATTGATAAACTGTAAACTGGTCTTTTATCATCATGTCGTTCTTATCATGGGGTTCTTTCATGAATATGACAGGTGAACTTGAAGCAGACGCAGAGTGTATACCTGTTCTCTCGGATTCTAGCGACATGGCACTCCCAGTGTCCCGGAAGAAAGACAAGCACGTGGTAGTGGAAGAGGTAGAGATGGACATACCAGTATCTCCACCCCCGATATACAGAGATACCCTTTGTACGTTTGCAAAAGGGGACAGCATGTGATGGTACCAAGTGTACGATGAGTTCGCCATAACAGAAGCGGAATTTCCAGAAGACCTCCCGGATCGGGAGGTATACTTAAAAGTCAAAAGGTCCAAGCTGCATCTCGCAGGTGCTCATCCGGCCATATTTCCATGTCCCAAAATGATAGACTGGATCATACAGAAAACAGATCCTAAGAAGTTTGTGATCCGAGACAGCGAAGGCAAGGCTTTCGCAACGCTCGTAGGCTCGGACGCCCATGTTTACTACTCTTTGCCTCAACAGGAAGAAAAATTTATAGAAGAATGGACTCTTGCCCATGCAGTCCCTGTAGTCGACACTATCAGGCAGTGGTGGGTGGAGCCCGACAAATTCAAAGTCAAGAAAGACCAAGAATATCCGGTGGCCAGCCTGAGAAAAGTATATAAATTAGTAGCCGCCATGCTTTGCAGATTGTACGGGCGCCCCAACTCCACTACCTTCAATGGCACATGGGCTACTATCATGGAATATGTAACGGTGCATGGCACCCGTTTCAACTGGGCTAGTATATTGATGACCTCAATGCATACAAACTTGTCCTCGGCATTGGCCCCAGAGGAAGGAATGCCTTCTGAGTTCTATATGGCCTCTTATCTATTGGATGCCGTCTATGCAAGGCTGCATTTTGAGGGATGGGCACATAACTGGAATCCCACGCAGACCCGTGCAATCCATCTACAAACCAAAGTGTTCTGGGAATCCAGGTATAAGCAGGATATAGAACCAATTTCTCAAATATTCATCCCCGCCCTATTCAGGAAATTATTTGGCCAGGACGCCCCTTGCATGTCTTGGCGAGCCAGGGAAACTCTAGGCCAAGTGGCGCATTGGTTTCCGTTCGCTGGATATACTCTCATCCGAGTCTTCGGCTCGTTCAAGGCACCACATGCTATGCCTCGCTTTGTTACAGACAAGATGCTCATACAAGAAGTATGTTACCAAATGTCCTCGGGTTTCTCCAATGTCCTGTCCAAAGGGAAGAAGAAGCCCTGGCCCGCGCTACCCCTCACTATCGGTGCATACGCAGTTAAATATTTCAGAGAGGTAGGGGCTGAAGGAGAAGAGATTAAAAGTTATCACCTAAGGACTTTAGAGTACCGAACGTACGACCCGGAGAGGATAGTTCCCGAACACTGCAAGAAGGCAAAATTCAAATGGAACTACCAGCATGTAGAATGCTCAGAAGAAGATGAGAGAAGAAACTGGTATAATGCAGATAGACAACTCGCTCCGGGGGCGGACTCTGGCCAAGAAGATCCGGATGATCAAAGTTTGGAGGACAGGAGCCATAAGTTAGGAGGTGCTTCTTCCTCTCTAGCTAAAAAGCCCCGGACCAACATAGGGCCTGACACCTCTGCCCAATAGAAAGAAGCAGAGGCCAAAGCTCAACAAGAGAGAGAAAAGAAGATAAAAGAGGACGAGGAGAAACACAAGAAGAGTTCAAAGGTAGATCAGAAGAAGAAGCAGGCCGAGGAGGCCAGGAAGGAAAAGCAGGAAAAAGAGGCGCAGGCCGCAGCAGAACGGGCACTCAAGGAAGAGCTTGACAAAGCAAAAGCTGAATGCCAAAAGAAAGCAGACCAAGCTGCTGCAGCCGAGCGAAAGAGGAAAGCCGAAATAGAAGCAGCGGCAGAAGCAGAACGCAGGAGGAAGGAAGAGCATGAGAAGGCGAAAGCCGAGCACCAACAAAAGGAAGAAGAGGAAAGGAAGAAGAAAGAAGAGGAGCAGAAGAAGAAGGAAGATGAGGAGGATGAGTTGATAGAAGACATCGACATGTCTCCCCTCGAAGTACCTCTAGGCGGTACAGGAACCATACTCTCCGATGTTAATTCCCCCCAGGGGCAGGAGGAGGAGGTCTTCGACCTCACCAGGCTCACATTCGACCAATTCTCTTTGAAAATCCGGCAAGAGAAGAGAAGGTCCCTGGCACAAAGTCCTTCCGCCGCATCCACGGTTGCAACTGAAAAATACATAGTCCTTGATACTAGGACTAATCCCGTGATGATAGCATCGGCAGGCACGGATTTCACCGCGGCCACGAAAGAAAATGTCACCAGAATGAGTAGAGAAATCATTTCTCTGCAAAACAGACTACGAGCAGCGGAACAGCGGGAGAAGAAGGCAAAATAGGATAGGTCAACGTTGGAAGAAGAGATGCAACAACTCTGAAACAAGGCTCCCCCAGTCAATGAAGTTCCACTTGCCGTTCTGAAAGAATGCGATTTATTAGAGGCAACCATGAGGCAGGTGTACGGAGAAATGTTCACCATAAAACAAATAGTCGCCCCACTGGTAAGAGCACGAGCAGAAACTAAGCAGAAGCACGAGCAGCTCAAGGAAGCCTCAGCTGCCTTAGATAAAATGATGAACTGGATGGTGCAATACCCTCAAGTTCCCAAGCATTTTCCTAAGAAGGATTGGATCCATACACAAGATGCCAAAGTCCAAATCCGGATGAAGATGCAATCCAAGGACAAGCTATCCAAGGATTTGGACAAATTAATGTCTTCATACGACCACCTGATCAGTGGCATAGACTCAATGCACACTCTTCACCACATTCATTCGTTAGGGGGATTGGACGAAAGTAAAACCTCGGAGCAGGTAGATCAAGAAATCCAGTCATTCCTGCAGCCTATCAAGCAAGCTGCTGCCACCCCCGAGGTCGCAGCATCACAAGAAAATTTGGGCCAGTTGCTTGTCACGCCAGTCCGGATTTATACCAAGCTCGCCTCCCTTTCAAACCAGATCTCACAAAAGAAGGAAACTCTAATCCCGAATGCTCTGGAGTGCATGCATCGGTTGAAAGAGGAGGTCCCTCTAGTCTCTCCCATAGCAGCAAAATACCATACTTGGCAGGACTTCCTCAAAGGAAAGCAGATTGACGTTCCTGATCTCTCTATTGCGCGCCCATCTCCATGACTCAGTGGCAGTAGGTCGCAGGTCGCACCGCTCACTAGGTCGCAGGTCGCACTGCCAAGTAGGTCGCAAGTCGCACTCACTGGCCAGGTCGCAGGTCACAATTTTCTCCCAGGTCGGAGGGCAACTCAACTGGCGGGCATGCGAAGAGTCAGGGAGCCCAAAGGGAAATTTTGATCTATAAAAACCCCTCCGGGGAAAGTGTAAAGGATCTTCTTTTTGGGACTGAAAAGCTATAGAGCATTGTATTTGAAGATAACACTCTTTTGACATATGAATACAAATACCTGTTGAAACTCCTTTTGGATCAGATGTGTTTTGCTTGGTGAACACTACGAGTATTTCTTTACAGTTTCAAAACATCTTTTGATTAATGAGACTGCACTCTTTAATGGCATCATTTATACATCATGGTTACCTGTATGTGTGTTAATGGTGTTCGGATTAATTTCTTGCTAAATGGATGTTAGTGACTTTGTTTATTAGCATTTCATTTTATCTTTCAGAAAGTAAAGGGGAATCTCGCCATAAATAATTGTTTCTTTTGTGGTCAAAATCGCCTACAAGCATAACCCCAGAGATGCGTTGTTGACAACATTTCCTTCGGCGTGTATGTTTTATTATCTATCTTGCTACACGTAGTGTTATATACATGTTTAATGCATCAACCATGTATTTAGTATCATGTGAATAAGTGTGTGTCCGCAGGTTCGAGCAAGTTCTTTTGAGACCAAAGGGAAGGTAACTGAAGCAGTAGCTGGACCCACACCCCGGACGGGATCCCTATTCCAAACGGTTCAAGGTCTGATTGGGACTTTCTACCGGGGAGATCCCCTACTGTTGGCCGGACGATTTTCCACGTCAACATGTGCTCAAACTATTGGAGGAGAAACAATTATATGAAAAAAACCTCCAAATGTTTCTTTGGAGTACAAGAGGTGGAATATCTGGGTCATATTGTATCTCAGGAGGGTGTTAAGGTAGACCCTAACAAAATTAAATCCATTAATGAATGGAAAGTCCCCAAAACCATAAATAAGTTGCGAGGATTTCTCGGGTTAACAGGATATTATTGCAAGTTTGTTAAGAATCATGGGAGAATAACAACACCTCTAACAACATTATTGATTAAAGATGCATTTTCATGGACTCCTGAAGCAACTAAGGCCTTTGAACATCTTAAAGAGGAAATGTCCCAAGAACCAGTCCTATCTCTGCCATACTTCACAAAAACCTTTATTGTGGAATGTGATGCCTTAGGAAATGGAATTGGTGATGTTTTAATGAAAGAAGGAAGACCCATTTCTTTTGAAAGCCGTCCAAACAAAGGAAAGTATTTACAGAAAGATATTTATGAGAAGGAAATGTTGGCAATACTACATGCACTAAAGAAATGGCGACCTCACCTAATGGGAAGACACTTCAAGGTAAAAATTGATCATGATAGTCTCAAATAATTTTTGGAACAAACATTATCTTCAGAAAGCAGAAAAAATGGGTCACAAAGATGTTGGGTTATGACTTTGAAATCATCTACAAAAAAGGGAAGCTAAATGTTGTTGCAGATGCATTCTCAAGAAAGGATGAGGATGTGGAATAATTGCTTTATGCCATTTATATTATCCAACCATATTGGATAACCGAAGCAAGGGAGGAATGGAAGAATGACGAAGAAGTATGGACAGTCATTCAAAAGTTGCAGCAAGATCCGAGTACATATGATACATTTATTTTGAAAAATGATTCCTTATGGTACAAAGATCACTTATATCTTTGTAAGAATTCCCAACTAAAACAAAATATTCTTTTGGAATTACATGCCTCTCCCTTAGTAGAGCACTTGAGATTTTTAAAAACTTACCAAAAGGTGAAGAAATATTTTTTTTGGGATGGCCTTAAATATGATATTCAAAAGTTTGTGGTGGAATGTTTAGTTTTCCAACAAAATAAAGTTGAAACAATTAAGACCTCGGGTCTGCTACAACCTTTATCAATTCCAAGTCAACGTTGGGAGGAGGTTTCAATGGATTTTATCACAAGTTTACCTAAGTACGAAGGAAAGAGTATCATCATGGTGGTAGTTGATATACTTAACAAGTATGCACACCTTTGTGCATTATCTCATCCATTTAAAGAGAGCACAATTGCTATTGCATTTATGGAAACAATTTAAAAGCTACGTGGAAACCCAAAGATTATTGTAAATGATAAAGATCCCATTTTCACTGGAAATTTTTGGACGGAATTATTTTCTTGTTTGGGTACTCAACTAGCTCATAGCTCATCTTATCATCCTCAATCCGATCTTAAAACTGAGATAGTGAACAAATGTTTGGAATGATATCTTCGTTACTTTGTATCTGATAAACAAACACAATGGGTCAATTGGTTGCCCCTGGCCGAATGGTGGTATAACACTTCCTTCCACACTTCAACAAATATGACCCCATTTATGGCACTTTATGGATATCATCCGTCGTCCATCACATCATCTTTAAGAGAAAATTCTAAGGTTCAAGCAGTGGAAGATCACATCGAGCATCAAAAACAAGTTCTCCAACTCTTAAAGGATAACCTAAATTTGGCACAGAATCGAATGAAACTATAGGTAGATCAACATCGCAGCGAGAGAAGTTTTGATGTAGGCGACTGGGTATTTTTACGGCTACAACCATACAAAAAAATGTCCCTCAAGCAAGCTAAGAAGGATATTCAATTATCGCCAAAGTACTATGGTCCTTACAAGGTGTTGCAAAATATTGGTACTACGTCATTCAAATTGGAGCTTCCTGCATCTTCCCGAGTGCACCTAGTTTTCCATGTTTCATGCTTAAAGAAGTTTATAGGTGACAAACTTCCGGTTCAAACAATATTTCCAAAACTCGATGAGGAAAGAAAAATCAAATTGGAACCTGAAGCAGTCACGGAAACAAGAACTCAACAGCTACAAAATCGATCAATTTCAGAGTATCTCATCATGTGGAAGAACTTACCCACTAAAGATTCCACATGGTAGGATGATAATTTTATACAGAATCATCGAGAACTACTCATGCATTGAGGACAACACTTTTTTGAAAGATAGGGGAATGTTAGGGCCATATATTACTAGTGTAGTCCCTTATTGTTGTTAGTGTAGCCCCTTTATTTTTATTTTTGCACCCCTTTAGTCCCCATATTGTTATTATTGTGCCCCATAATATCCCACTATTGTTATTGTTGTGCCCTTACATTATTATTGTTAGGTAGGCTAGGATTATATTGTGACCCCATGGACTCCTATTTATAGAAATTTTCATTTCAATCATCTAATAATTGTTCATTTATGTAACATAAAGGATGTTTCCCCCTCGAAGTGGTTGATTTCTAAGTCTTTGATCTCTCTTTCATTTTATTTTGTGAGTTGGTTTCATAACAGGGAGGATCTTATAGGGGATTCCTTAAGGGCAGAATATTTTTTTGACAAGATTAGGAAGATCCAACTATAGGTATAGGAGACGCTGAAAAAGTCATAGGAAAAATATAAGGCCATGCATGATCAACATTGAATAGAGAAGTCATTCAAAGTGGGAGACAGAGTATGGTTACAATTAAACAAGGAGAGGCTATAAGGTCTTGGTGGAAAATAAAGTTTATGTAATATGGTCCCTTTGAGATACTAGAAAATGTGGAACATGATTCCTATAGATTTAATCTACCCCCATACATGCACATTTTATTAGTGATGAATGTAGAAAAATAGAAACTCTATAATCCTTCCATGTTGGATTAGGAAGAGGAACAAGTCTGCCCTTCTATATAGGACTTAGAAATATATGCTTAGGAAAAGTTTAGAAAGTATACAATTTTGCAGAAAAGGTATAGAACTATAAGACAGGGAAACATGACCTTTTGTATATTGGGTTGAAAGGAAAATTTCTAGTCAAGGCTAAATCATAATTTAGGGAGAAGGTAGAGGAAAAATTTCTTCACCTCATTTAATAAAAGATTTTGGGGACAAAAATCCTCCAAAAATGGGAAGCTATGATTTGGATTTGATTAATATATTATTTATTGTCTATATCAATGGTCTTAGAGTGGAAAATTTGGAGGAATTAGCCTGTAGGGTCATTTTTACTAACGATCCCAACTTGGAAAACTTCAGGTGAAAAACTTCTAGAGCAATTTTGAGCCTTAAATGACCTATTTTGTGGTAATATCCTTACTATGGACCTAGATTCCATAATATACACATTTATATATTTACAATGGTGCAAGAATCATGAATAATATCTCATTTGAGAAATTTATTCCTCCCGAAAGTTGACCTATTGAAATTAGTCACCATAATAGAAGAGGATGCCATGTCAACCCCTTTAATATTGGAAAAGGGGCCAACCATGTAGGAAATATGAAGAATACTTTAGAATTCTCAATTTGTAACTAATATTGAGGGTTTTTTTGGGTCAAATTTAACCTCTAGTTGTCTATCAATCTGTGTTATAACTAAGCCACTAAGAGGAAAACATGTTCCATTCTATTGGAGTGCATTTTGTTCCATAGATGAGCAAGATAGAAAAGAGTGGATAGAGAGAGAGAAAATAGAGAGTGTTTGTGTATTATAGTAGACCACAAGCCACACATATCACTCCTTTATACTTGCATCCATTTCTACTTAGAGAAAGAGAGAGTTGAGAAACCTCGCCTTCCAGTTGGGTTTTCTCTCGCAACGGTTTCCTAGATCATATCTAATGTTCATTGTGTTCTGTGAATTTTATTTTTTGATTCTATATTTTCCATATTTTATCTATTGTATTCATAAGCATAAGACAATAAGTAACAAATCTATAAATATAAGGAAAAATTAACCCTCATAGTGCATATTTCATGTTTTCAAATATATTTTAGTAGATATGTTGTGAAAAAATATCCAATGGAATATCCACGAAAATTTATGGATTACAAAACATGAATAACTTGTTTTTGTATTCCATAGATATAATGCAGAACTACTTGTTTCTCCTTTCAATACCATGTATAGTTATGCGTGTGGATCCATTTTTACTACGAACAACATAAATATTCACCAACATGAGTAGAGATGTCACAATAAAAATCAACAAACTAGCATCTTTCATGGCCAATGAAAGTGGCATATAAAATAGTTGATGAACGTTTCCTAGGGGATCCCACCTACTTTAGTTGCTTTATTAGCATAGGTATATAATATTTTCGACACTTTGCAAGCCTTACGGTAAATAGGTGATATATAAGTCAAAATGTCATGTTTTCTACTATGAAGTTGTTTTCTTGAATCTTTCAACCAAAGTCTATAAATTTGTAATGATATATAATTTTTAGTGTTGTTGGTATTCTACTAACATAAGTCACAAAACAAAGTTACGGGGTTAGATAATTCCTTTTGGAAGATAAGGCACATTCATGTAATATGGTCACAAGAATTACAAATTTCATGAAAATCATTCAAAGACCTCCCCATAAATGATCCTAAAATACAACTAGGAAAAACCCCCTCTCGAGGGATAGTAAATATATAGCCAAATATCCCCCTTTTTGCATGATGCATACCACTCTTGTTCCCAAATATACTTGTATTTGAATTTTTTTTAATATTTTCTTAGTTAATGCAAATAGTTGGGTCCAATGGTGGTCTAACCTTGGAGTTTCATTAGATGTAGAAATAGGTGCTACTTAAGTAGGTGCAACGCTTAGATACTTGATCATTGACTTGATTCTCATGGATATCTATAAACCCTCCCTTTGAGATGGTCATATCTATTGCATCAAGGGAATCTGAATTAAAGGTATAATTTCTCTTGCAAACCATTATGTATGTTGGGTATCATTAATTTGGTTGTTAACCTACACGTCAAGTCCTGTAAAAATTGGTTGTATTCCTAAATGGTTTATCCCACAATTTATTTGACACCTTTCATATTTGGGAAACTATGTTGTTCATTGTTCAACTTTTGGAACTCCATAATTAAGGCTTACATTCATATAAGGTTTTTGTAGTATTTAGAGGAATGCTCTATACATAGTTCATGTACCATTGTAAGGCCTAGTTATTCAATGTAATTTGAAACAAATAGCTTTGCAACAAAGGCGATAGTATTTTTGGCACTCCAAATGGCTTCACATAGGAACCAATGTTGCTTGCATCAACATCCCCATTTCTTGAAAATTCAAGGTTTAAAAGTATAGAACTAACTTGCACTCCAAATATGTTATTTTTTGATATATTAAAAATGAAAATACTTATGGATTTAGTTGTCTCGCCAAGTTCTAAATACTGCTCTAAGTTATATAAGTACTATTATGTTAATCATAATTCCATTATAATTTGGATTCTTAGGTGTTTTCACTAAACTAGAGCTACTAGAATCAACAAAAGGTATCTCAATTGAATTAGAATACATTAGGGGTGGTGTATGGACTCTATCTCCACCTTTTTCCAAATGTATCATGTATATTTCCTTTAGCTCCTTTTTTCCAAATAACTGGGACACATCCATTAATGATTCATCAAGTTATGCATCTCTAGCCAAGTTCCCTTTTAGTGGCCCATACAGGTTTTCTTTACATTTAACCCTTTGCTACAACACTCAAAACATATTCATCAATTCTTCTTTAGGTTGTTCTTCTCTAGCCAAGTTCCCATTCATTGGCCCATAAATTTTTTCTTCAAACACAACTCCATGTTATAACGAATTCAACCCCTCTACTTGCATCCCTATACCATTACATTGGATATCTCCAATTTTACCATTAGACCTCATGGGTGCTCCTCCACTTTCTTCTGACCTAGCTAAGATCATAATAGTGTTTATTTAATAATTGATTTCCTTTTTCTTCTCTCTTATTTAAATTCAATAGCTCCTTAGATAGCAAATAATTATCTCCTACATTGCTCATCTCCTTCCATAACACCTCATTGTTGTCATGTATCCTCTTCCTCTTATTAAATCATTAGCAATTGGTTATTGTCTCACTTCACAAGGCTCACTCCCTTCTTTATCTAGTTTATGCTTCTTGTATTGTACCTTATTCCTTTATCTCTTTATCCTCAATTGTCTCATCCCAAACTAACCCTCAACATAGGGATTTATGCTACCATACTTTTTCGGTTGTACGAAAACATTTTTGTAACATTCAAAAACCATGAATTATTTATTAAGATTGTGGGGTACCTAACCCCGATCTCCTTGGTCACCTAAAGGAAGTAAGGTTATCAAAAATAATCTTCCTACAATCACCTTAAATCTCATTTATGGGATCACCATCATCTTCTACCCATTGATAACTTTCCAACAATATCGAGCTTTCCCAGAACTGAGATTTGGATAAGAATTTATGCCCTTTTAAATATTTTCTCTTCAAGGCCACCTCATCCTTTGTAATACCTCATGACACCATCTCTATTAACCACATGTAAGGAATATCCATATTTATATATTTTCCATCAGGCCCCGGGGCCAATAATTATTGGTTAACAAACTTTGTTTCCATTATGCTCAACCTAACATTGACCATTAACTAATGGGTTCTAATTGTTGTCAATTATTGTTCATTTACCAACTTCACAAGCCCCCGAACAAAGGGACATACATTACCATTGTAGGTATGGAACTAGCCAATAGTTTACACCTAACATGTTGAAAGTCCAATCTCCACTACCGCGCCATCACATAATAGGAAGACTGCTCCCCAAAAGTTGACATGATGCCGGGATGTCGGGTTCTATTAATTTCGGGGGTCATATTAATATGGAGGCTTCATCCTCTTGATAAGTCGACACCCAATAGTCAACTGGTGACCCATCTAATGCCACGATTATACTCCTCTAGTGACTAACACTCTGCCACCCAGTACACCAGTCTATTGACCTCCAGACAATACTCAAGAACTCTACTCACCATACCATCCCCAACTCGATCGACAAACTTCGACTAATTAATATATTCCCATTAATAAATGAATATTCAAGATCCATTAGTATCAAGAATTCATGAGGGTCCAACATTGATTGATACCCAACACTTGACATCTTTACATCTGATGTCCATGTCACTTACACATTGGTTTCCACCTATCCATCTCCTTAGTGCCACTGTGCACTTTGATCCATGCCAGTCTACCATGTCGACATGAAACATTAACACCATGCCAACATGTCATTTCCTCGAGTAAAATATTTATGCCACATCATAATGAAACCATACCATGTCGTCTTCATGTTAGCACTACATCATCTCCATGCCAACACTGTGCAACTAACATGTGGTAGCCTTCATCCATGTCAGGTTCCTTATTGAGCATTGGTGGTGTAGCGAGAAAATCTCAATATTTTAGTTCTACACTCTTGATATTGAAAATTCAATAAGCCGATAAGCTGGTATAACCATATTAGCTGACAAGTGGACACCTCTGTAATAGAAGAAAATTTTGTTGGGTTTTACTGATATTTAGAGTCACATTTTGGTAGGTTCTCCATGAATTGCCTGAAAATTTGATGCTTGATCTCTTGATAGTTGACATCGTGGCCTTTTAAACACCTCCACTATAATCAAGAGTTAATACATCAATGTGTCAATTTGCTGCTCCATCGAGAGGTACATGCCAACACTCATGCCCGCTCATGTCCTTTCCCTAGTCTAGTATAGACATCAACTGATGGGGAAAATACTATCATTCAATGGACTTGTCGGTTCTATCAATGTTGGGGATTTTTTTCATGTGTGCATCATAATTTTCTGACAATTGATATATTGATACCGAGGGGTTCAATAACTTAATACTTGGGGGCCCTAATAGCCTGATACTCGAGACACATCAATATGACATATCACATGTTTGGAAGAGATCAAGCATTCCAAAGGGAATGTTCATTGGTTATATATCAATACATGATATCCTAAGACTTTAATAGCTTTACCTTTCTGGGGTATAAGCCCCCTTCTAGCCAGGCTCGGTTATGACCTAAGTGGGGAGTTCTTTTACGAAGTTCCCATGTTGACATTTCATGAAATGTTCCTCAATAATGAGTATGACTAGCATAGTTCCACTCGAAATTCCAATATATGTCTTAATAGAGTGATATATACCCATAAAAGTACAGTGGCCATGACTAATTCATCATATCATTTTATTGCTACTAAGAAGTAATGATTCTTATACCTCTCCAAATAAATTTTTGGTTCTCCTCAAGTTGTTGCAACCACTCATATAGGTTCATAATAAGGTCCACCTAGCCTCTCTTTATCCTCTACCTTCCTTTATCTCCAACCTCCCCAAATGACTGATATCTTGTCATATTTATACATACAACTCATCCTTAATAAAAGTAAATAGGTTACAACAAGATAGAACCAATCCCTAAATAAGTGGATCTACAACCAAATTATCTTAGATGTAGGATAATGGAGATATGTGAATATATTATGAATATTATGTGGAGATCAATTAAAAATGATGTGGAGATCATAAGAAGATCGAATGGCATGGAACCTCATAAATTCCAGGTTCCTAAATTTGTACACAAGGCTTGCTAGTAAAATAAGAAAGTGTGGATTTCAAGGAACAATTTTAATAATCCCTTTTGAAACCTCATCCAAACATCACCTATTTTGTTTTTTTTTTTTTAGGATTCTACTCACAATTCACCTAAACAACCATATTCTTCACAAAACCCATGTTTTAGATTTTCTTGTTTCATCTTCATCGACTTTTAAATCACGTGGAAAAACTTCCTCTACTATCTCCTACATGTTTTTGTAGCTAGTTTCCTACAGGTTTCTATAGCTACAAAAAATCTAGAAAACACCAAAAATTTTAGAAGAAAGTTAGGAAAATACAAAAACCATTATAAGAAACCATCAAATCATGGAAATCAACTGTATTAATGCTTATGTCTTATGGAGATTGTATGAGATGAGAATGGACAAATACATGATAATGAAGGTAATAATGAATGAGGGATAAAGGGAAGTTTATAAAATATCAGGTAATATGACCTTCAAAATCATGTCAAAACAGGGTCCCAACATCTCCCTCACACTATATATCTTGTGTGTCCGAACTATAAAGGTAGCTAACATTCCCAAAATTAAAGTAAAGTTATCCATGTATCCTCATCTATTTAGCTTTAACTATTTTGATTGATGTCGTATGATATAAAGCTAATATGTTAGGTTTCTTATACCATTTCTTAGAAAAAAACTATTTTTTTAGAGATGACAATTTTTTATTGTCTTTGTATAACAAAAAAAATGTTTTCCCCTTAAGACATCATGTCTAGCCAAGATAATGAAAAAATATAAATTCTATTTTTTTCATTTCAAATTATAGACCCCACTTACTTGATGGATTGATAATATTCTGGACTATGACTTGTGTATATTATGTTTGAATTAAATCATGGGAAAGGAATAAAATTCCCTCAAGGATATAGGAAAGTATCAAGGTCATAGTTTAATGGAAGATTTTGGATGGAAAATTGGGTATGAAAGGCAAGGAAGTGGACTTGTGAAGGAATGGTAAACTTCAAAAGCTTTATGTGCATGAAATCCATGTTATATGACTACTCAAAAGGAAAGATTACATACCTAACTTTACCTCTTTGTATGATGCTCTGAGAGACAAGCACTAAACTCTACATGATATGGAAGGGAATCTACTGGAAACTAACTGAAGATAACTCATACTACAAAGCCTGAAAATTTTGGTAGTGATTAGTCATGCTTTCCATGGAAATTTAAGAATGCTAAAACCTTTGTTGCAAATGCTGACCTGTTGATGGATGACTGAAATGAGTTTTTTGTTGATAGACATCTCGATAACCACTTCTTGTAGCAAACTTGTTTATTCAATATCTCTCAAACTAAAAAAAAAATTCTCATGAAATTTTGCGAGGTTGTTATCACCACCTTTATGCATCCTCTCACGAAAAATCATAGCCAATGGATGCATGAATCTTGAGAAAAAATGAGAAATGGTTGTAGTTGGGGGAGGCAAATTTCATGAAAATTTAAACCAAAAATTCTTGAAATTTGTTGTATTTATTTACCATGCCATGAGGCACTTATCCTCCAAAATTTGAGGCCAACGGATGCATAGTTTGAAATATATGTTGAAATCAATTTCAACCATATGTCATCTTTCATGTTGTCCAATGTTGCACAAAAATATACATTGCGAACTCATTTTAAGGCCAAATTGAGTTCTTAAAAAGGAACACAATGTGTTTTTACCTGTTTTACCATACCATACCTTTAGATTTTCATTTTGATGAAGACAATAGGTTGTTGTGCAAAAATATTGAGTTCTAGTTTTATTTATGGACAATGGTAATAATTAAAAATATTCCTTAAAAGCTTGCTCACATATTCCTTAAATTTGCATTTTTTTGGAAACTTCCCATGATTTACCCAATTTATAGTATTCTTCACAAAACTCATACATATCTGAATTTTTTAACTGACCCTCATATGCTTGCAATATATATGAAAAAATTGCCCATAAAGCAGGTTGTTATAGGTTTCTATAGTTGTTTATGTAGCTACAAAACTACATAATTGCTCTAAAACATATTCATAAAGAAAAGTAAGCTATGATCTCGTGTAAATGTTCTCTGTAAAATTTGTTTGAATGAAATTATCATGCTAAGGCACAAATAAAATTCTTAAAATACTGAAATACTTGAAATTATATTGTTCACATTTACCTCTTTGTTGTCATGATGATTTGAAAGTGATGAGCAGAAGATGACTACCGAGTGGTTGGATGCTTGGGCCAAAATGAGTGTGTTGAAGATTGTTTGAAAGAGACATGAATCTGCATTTGGAACCATAGGAGGATACTAATAATTCAATGCTTTGTCTCTTCCACACTAAGGATGATGCATGACACTATGGAAAATTAGATCTAATTGCTTTCTTTTGTTGATGTTTGACATATTGTTGAAGGTTTGGAGTGTTGCTTAAAGTTGCTTCTTGTATCAATAATACCGATCATTTACACAGTGACATTCCTTCCTAAAAAAGGCACAGTATCCTTTACTACCCCAAACTTGTTGTCTATTCTTGAATGATACACCATGATAGAGTAGAAGGATTGTAGTTTTGGATTTTATTGTTGTACTACTACTTTGTAGAAAATTTTGACATGATCAATTTTTACCTCCAAGAAGTCTTGGACCGGTATTGTGTGCTAAAGCAGGAACAAGAACATGATCTAGAAATTCTAAGAATAAGCAAGGTTGTTAAAGTCATGAATGTTGATAAAATCTACTAAACTATACCATACTATAGGATTGAGTGACAATATTTTATTGGAACAACATGTTGTTAAAATAAACTTTAGAAAAATAAAATTACTAAAAGATGTTGTTGATACCATAAAACATATAGTCTTCACATATAACCCTAGTTGGTACAATTCAATCTATATGAATGGATTTAGTTGAAGTCAAACATAGAAATAATTCATTTGATTACTGATCACTGATGAAAATCAATAACTAATGCAAGACAACTCATCAATAATGTAAATGACCATTAAGGTACAAGAGTGCATTCTGACAGGTATGCATAAATGTGTTGAAGCCGAGTGGCTTGCAAGATATGGAAATAAAGAGACATTGAGGTAATCCCTTGTTGTTAGCAAGGAAATATACCATTGATGTATTCAAAATCTAAGGAACTCAAAAAAAACTCCAATCTTGGTCCTAGATAAGGTGTTGACTTCGATTGGGAAAGACCTATTGGAAGGTGGGCCTTAAGGAATCCCACATCAACCAACTCGAGCATAGAACCAAAAGTATTTGAAGAATCATAATAAAATATTGGAACTAATATGAACTTACATAACTTTTTGTGAACTTTACTCACCAGTTTCTTGGTTTTCAACCAAAGATCATGTCCAGTTGCGCTAGTAAACTAGTTTTCACAATAGGACTTATTTTTCTCTTTACTATTTTATTTATTTATTAATTGTATCCTACTATACTTGAAAAAAAATATCTATTTTAAGTGTAGAAGTATTTCTACTGAAGCCATATGTGTAGCAAGATAACAAATATTCACATATTCAAGTTTGAAATATATGCTTTGGTAGATACCAAAATATGAGGAAACAACTGTTTTTCTTGATCTAGTGTCAAGAATGGTTGAAGAAGAGAGTGGTGCTCCAACCTAATGATTGTATGGAACCAAAGTTCAATATAGTCATGATTCCCTTGGTTCAGTTGCTCATTTGGACCACTTTGTGTGTCCTCTACAATATCAACATAGTAAAGGAGATAAACAACTACAAACTAAAGTATGGGATCTAGGAGGACTTCAAAAAAGAAACTCATGATCGGGAGATCATGAATCTTTTGTTCCTTGGTAGTATGATGCAAGAGAATCTTACCTCCAAGTGAAAACCTAGGGGTATTTCATTTACTAAGGGATTTGGTTCCCTAATTGCATTTAATTGTTTGATTACATGTTTTTTCTTATGTTTTTCTTATAATTCTTATATGAGTAAGTTAAGATGAAATTGTATCTTATCTTTAATAATTTTCGATAATTTTTTAGTGAGGTTAGATATATTTTAGGATTATTTAGATCTCTTTAGCAATATGTGGATCCAGAGGATCCTAGATATAGGAGTTTTTTGAGGATTTTATGGATTTGAAACTGATTATGGTTTCAGAATCCTTTGTATAATTATGTATCCTAAGAGAATTTAATTTAGGTGTTTGAAAAGAGAGGAGATTTGAGAGGTTGAGTGTGGAATATGAGACCAGATAAGTCCAAATCAAAGGTTGATTATATGTAAATCAGGCATGGTGGCCTTATATGTAATTACTATGTACAATTGTGTGAGAAATTAGTTAATATAAGAAGAAGCACTATGTTTTGAGTGTTATTGGATCTATCAATTCCAAAGGCCTCTGTGTATGTTATGCAATAGAATCTCTGTAATTGTAATTAATTTGGGTTGATCTGAATCTCAGCCATAGTGTGGAAGTGAACCCTGTAAATCATATTTGAATGCAGATGTGTTGTGGGCCTGTTACATTAAAGCTAAAGAGGTCTTTCACTTAGAGTAAGTGTGAAATAAGTACATAAAGGTCTTATAATCAATTAGATAAAGCTCAGGAGAGAGAGAAATCAAGGGAGAAGCGTCAAAATTAAAGGATAAATGAATTATTCATTGACCAAATTGTGTGATCAATGATCCAAATGATCATGTAGAATCAAGGCACAGTGTAAGCATAAAGATATAGAAATCATAAAAAAATAGAAGAGGAACACAAGTTAAATCCTTGTATCGAAATCTACAAGAAAAAAAATCCATTTCCTTTGATGAAGGCTATGAAGGAATTGAAAAACCAACAATTAATGGTAAGTGTGTCATCCCATAGGTCAAAGAAGCAGGAGAAGTAAAATTACTGGGAAAAAAAGTTTTTGCCAAGATATATTTTGGAGTGAAATAGTTAACGGGAAATATACCCATCCCAAAACATTTCCCCGAAAATAAAATGGGTGACTCATTAAATAATTTTTGGGGTGACTTGCTACTAAATTGTCAGGGGATAAATTTTTGGTCATGGGGTGTGGTCATATATACCCTCCTCGTAAGCACTAGTGTTTTGTGCATCAAACAAAAATTTTGGGCGTTGAATTTGTGTTCACGAGCCTAATTTTATGGGCCTTTTTCTATTAAGGTTCATGTGCTTAAATATTATAAAAGGTAGGTCCAAAAGTGATGGTTGACTAAGACATTTAGGAACCACATTAAGTGTTGGATAAACTCAAGTCCCAGAAGTATTCGAAAGCAAGCAAGTTGTGATAATTAGAAAATGTTGGGATCCAAGATTGTGGTCGTGAAGTCATATCTCGTCAAGAAAAGGAGCTTCATCAAATTTGAATAAAGGGGCTAAAATATTGGCTTGAGACAGTGGTTAATTGAAAGGTATAAAGAGAACCCCCTGTGCACCCATATGTGTGTGTGTGTGTGTGTGTGTTGAAAGGCCCACATTCGTGGCCTTATATTAATGTATAAAGGTACTCCTCCCCTTCCTCATTCTAGAGTCATGATTTGCAGTATATATACTTCTGCTCCCTTGTTATATTAATAAGGGGAGCTTTACATAGATTGGTCTTAGCTATAGTTGTTTTGCTCAAATCTTGGGCATGCACGTATATATATATATATATATATATATATATATATATATATAAAACACTCTAAAATCCTATGGTTTTGTTTAAAATAAATCCTCCCACATGTGTTTTTCTTTTTATATATAAGCCTATCAACCAATTTAATTTAAAAAGGGATTTATTTCCCATAGTGGATTAAAGGAAGCACCTATCCCACTAAAAATTTGGTATGTATAGGAGGGGGGTATTTTGGTCAACATTGCTACCCTGCATCATCTTGCATGCAATGAAACCTAGATTCTAGGTCTGGAGGTCCTCGGCATAGGAATTGTAGAAATTTTATAAATACAATGATGTATTACCGGACTCTCTTGATCTAACAATTATATCCACTGTTAAATACAGAATCCTTCTACTTAATTCTTTGCGGAAATTTAATCGCCAATTGCAAACACATGAAGAAAAATCAATTGCACATAATGTTGGGTTTGTTTTATATTCTTTCCATGACTAATCACGCGTGGGGGGGGCATGGGGGGGCAGTAGCCCCCCCCCTGTCGGGGTCTAGGATAGCACCCCAGAAAAAAAAATTGGTCCTTATTTTCCGGTGGGCGGACCCGCCCATGGTTTTGTGCATGGGTTTGCACATGGTTTTGGGGCATGATGGTTTTCGGCCCCTAGTATTTTGTAGATCCGGTCAAAGGAACTACAGTTATGTTCTAATCCAGGGTTAATGGATTGGGATTTATGTATGCTTCAGCATGTATATATATGTGTTGTAACACTAAAAGGAATATAATGAAAAATCAAGGTGGTCATTCCGATTTGGGATCCAGGGGAAATTCTCTGTGTTTATCTGTTTTATGTTTTATGCTCTCGCTACTGTTTATTTTATGTCTTTAAGATTCATTTGCAGATAATTTTGTACAGGTTTAAAACCTACATTTGGTATCAGAGCAGTTTCAGCTTCAAGGGGACGCCTTTGCTTCTAAGGTTTTTTTTGCTCGGGCCTGAGGTAGACCCTGTTCAGTGGGAGATCTGCGGGATCGATTCTTGCAGTGAAAGAAGATGGCGAGCGGTGGGAAGATAGATATCGAGAAATTTAATGGTCAAAGTATTGAGTTGTGGAAGCTCAAGATGGAGGATTTGCTGGTGGATAAAGATCAGTGGATCGCAGTAGATCTGGGTACTAAACCAACGGCAATGTCAGATGAAGACTGGAAGAAGCTGGATCGGAAGGCAAAGAGCACAATACAATTATGTGTCTCAGATTCAGTATTGTTGAATGTATCTGGGGAAGCTACGACAAAGACCTTGTGGGACAATCTAGGGACTTTGTACCAATCTAAGTCTCTGGTGAATAAATTGTTCTTGCGGAAAAAGCTGTATAACTTGAGGATGAAGGATGGAGACTCGGGGACAGAGCATCTGAATGCCTTCAATACTGTGGTAAGTCAGCTGTCATCTGTTGATATTAAAATCTCAGATAAAGATAAGTGCATCAGTTTTTTGTGTTCTTTACCAGATTCGTGGGACAATCTGGTTATTGCAATAGGTAGCAATACAACTACCTTGAATTTTGATGACATTGTCTCAGCCTTGCTGTCGAAGGAAATGAGATGGAGAAATATGGAGGGTCAGAATGGAGATGCCTTATATGTACGAGGAAGGTCCCAGAACAGAAACAAGAATAAGGTTTCGAGTGGGAGATCTAAATCTCCTGGAAAGTTTGTAAAGGTGTGTTGGAAATGCAGAAAGGAAGGGCACTAAAAAAATGACTGTAGATCTAAAGCTCCTAAGAAAGGAAAGGGATATGATGATGCTCCTTCTGCAGAGGAAAAAACCACCTCGGATGAAGGTGGGGATGTTTATTTGGCTTCTTCTTCAAATACACATGTAGATCCTGAGTCATGGTTGATTGACTCGGTTGCATCCTTTCACTTCACTCCTCATAGGGAGTGGTTTTGCGAGTATGAGAAATATGATGGCGGTGATGTCTTCTTAGGTGATGATAGAAGGCCAGAATTGTCGGACATGGAAAATTCAAGCTGAAGCTGCAAGGTGGAAGGATTAGAACACTTCCTGGTGTTTTGCACATTCCTGCATTGGCCAGAAATCTGATTTCTGTAAGCAAGATGGATGATGCAGGTGTAAAAATAGTGTTCGAGAAAGATACATGTAAGATGGTTCGGGGAGCACTGGTATTAATGCGGGGAGTTCAGATTGGAACTCTGTGCAAGCTTCAGGGCAGCACTGTTATTTCTGGGTGCAATAGTTCTGTGGTTCCCAAAAGTGGAGCGGAAAGCCTAGTGGTCTCTGGAGAAAAGACCATGCTATTGCATCAAAGGCTTGGACATATTGGAGAGAAGGGCCTTCGGATACTGCATGGAAATGGTATGGTAGAAGGTATGTCTAATTTCTCTCTGGATTTTGATTTCTGTGAACATTGTGTATATGGAAGCAGAACGGTGAGTTTTCCCTCCTGGTGCCAAGAGGGTGAACAAGATATTAGAGCTTGTGCACAAGGTGATGTGTTTGGAACTCGTGTCTCGTTCCATCACTTGGTAAGCTTTCGTATAATATGTTTCATCTATAGATTACTTCTCAAGGAATACATGGATATATTTCTTGAGGAAGAAATACGAAGTCTTTGACAGATTTAAATAATTTAAGGCTCTGGTGGAAAACCAGACAGAGAAGAAGATAAAGGCACCGAGGACAGATAATGGTGGGGAGTTCTGTAAGAAGGAATTTGAAGATTTCTATAAGAAGTGTGGTATAGCACGGCAGAAGACTACTCCATACACACCTCAGCAAAACGGAGTTGCAGAAAGAATTAACAGAACGCTGATGGAAAAGGCAAGAAGCATGCTTAGTGGTACCGGGTTAGGACAAGAATTCTGGGCAGAGGCAGTGGAGACTACATGTTACTTGGTTAACAGATCACCTTCGTGAGCGTTGGAGGATAAGACTCCACATGAGGTATGGATTGGTAAGAAACCCTCTATTTCACATCTGAGGGTATTTGGATGTGATGCATATGTACATGTTCCAAAGGAGAAAAGGGGAAAGTTGGATAATAAATCTGAACGATGCATCTTTATTGGGTATAAGGATGGTTTAAAGGGTTACAAGCTCTGGAACCCGGAAACAAGGAAGGTTGTGTACAGCCGAGATGTGGTGTTTAGAGAGGTGAAAGATATTGTTAAACATGAATTTCTACCAAAGGAACCTGAGAAGATAGAGTTTGAGCTAAAGTAGGATGAATCAGACTCTACAACAAAAGAAGACTCAAAAGAGGAAGAGCCACAAACTCCAGCTGTGAGAAGATCAATTCGGGAAAGAAGACAACCAGAAAGGTCTAGTCCATCTGCTTTCTGTTCAAATTTTTCTTTAACTATAACTGATGATGATCCCAGAACCGTCAGGGAGGCAGTAGATTCATAGGATGGAAAACTCTGGAAGGAGGCCATGGTTGATGAAATCGAATCCTTGCATAAAAATGAGGCATGGGATCTGGTGGAGTTTCTGAATGGAAGGAAGCCCATCGGGAGCAAATGGGTGTTTCAGAAGAAGATGAATGTAGAAGGCAAGGTGGAGAAATGCAAAGCTCGGTTGGTAGAAAAAGGTTATTCCCAGGTGCCGGGAATTGATTTTGGTGATATTTTTACTCCTGTTGCCAAAGTTACTTCTATTAGAGTACTTTTATCTGTTGCTACTGCATTTGATTTTGAGGTAGAACATATGGATGTGAGGACAAAATTTATTCACGGGGATCTGGAAGAAGAGATCTACATGAAACAACCTGAAGGCTTTATGGTGAAGGCGAAGAAAGAGTTGGTATGCAGGTTAAAGAAGTCTCTGTATGGGTTAAAACAGTCACCAAGGATGTGGTATCAGAAATTTGATACCTATATACGGGGACTTGGCTTCACCAGAAGCAAGGAGGATCACTGTGTTTATTTTAAATTAATTGGTGACCGTGTTATTTATTTGGTCTTGTATGTGGATGATATGTTGTTGATTGGAAATGACAAAGAAATTATCCAAGATTTGAAGACCCAACTGTTCTCCAAATTCGACATGAAGGATCTTGGTGCCGCAAACTATATTTTGGGCATGGAAATTAAGAGAGATCGGGCAAAGAGGAAGCTCTGGTTAAACCAGAGGAAGTATGTCGAGACTATATTGCAGAGGTTCAATATGCAAGATAGTAAACCGGTGAAGGTTCCTATTCCTGTAGGTGTAAAGCTATCTGCTGAACAGTGTCCCAAGACACAAGAAGAAGAGGAGTATATGTCCCGTGTTCCATATGCAAGTGCAGTGGGTAGCTTGATGTATGCAATGGTCTGTACTAGACCAGACATTGCACATGCAGTGGGAGTATTGAGAAGGTTTATGTCAAACCCAGGGAAGGAGCATTGGACAGTAGTGAAGCGGGTTTTCAGATATTTACGTGGCACTAGTGATTATGGCTTGTGCTACCAGGGAAGACCAGGATTGGAAAGAATGTTGGACATTCGTGGTTTTGTTGATGCAGACTGGGCTGGATATTCGGACCAAAGAAGATCTACAAGTGGGTATGTGTTTAGCCTATTTGGAGGTGCAGTCAGTTGGATGAGTAAAAGACAGTCTGTAGTGGCGCTTTTAGCTACAGAGGCAGAATACATAGCAGCCACTCATGCAAGCAAGGAAGCAGTTTGGTTGCAGAGATTGTGTTCAAGTATGGGGTTGGTACAACAAGCTATAAGGATAGACTGTGATAGCCAAAGTGCAATTTTCTTGGCTAAGAACCCTACTTATCATTCAAAGACAAAGCACATTTATGTTCAATATCACTTTGTTAGAGATATGGTTGAGGCTAAAAGGGTGTTGCTAGTAAAGGTGGACACTTTGAAGAATGTTGCAGATGCATTGACGAAGTCTGTGAGTACTTAGAAGTTCTCTTGGTGTAGAGAAACAATGGGTGTTGAAGAATTGGGCCAATGATTAAGCTCTCCCGTGGCCCCCTATAGAAAGAAAACAAAAAGTGGGAGAATGTTGGGTTTGTGTTATATTCTTTCCACGACTAATCACGCGCGAGGGGGGGGGGGGGTCACAGGGGGGGCGATATCCCCCCTGTCAGGGTCTGGGGTAGCGCTCGGAAAAAAAATTTGGTCCTTATTTTCCGGTGGGTGGACCCGCCCATGGTTTTGTGCATGGGTTTGCACATGGTTTTCGGCCCCTGGTATTTTGTAGATCCAGTCAAAGGAACTACAGTTATGTTCTAATCCAGGGTTAATGGATTGGGGTTTATGTATTCTTCGGCATGTATATATATGTGTTGTAACACTAAAAGGAATATAATTAAAAATCAAGCTGGTCATCCCGATTTGGGATCCAGGGAAAATCTCTGTGTTTATCTATTTTATGTTTTATGCTCTCGCTACCGTTTATTTTCTGTCTTTAAGATTTGTTTTCAGATAATTTTGTACAGGGCTAAAACCTACACATAACACAAAAGTTTTTACCGGGAAAGCATAAAGCTAAAATCCCCAACTACCATATATTATGTATATTATGGATCATGAAACAATATCATAAAAAAATGTACTCCAAGAGCTCTCAGTACAATATACAATCGTCTCACACTGTCATACAAAAATTAGCTCACACATGCACCAATTTACTGCCTCCTGACAACCTGCCTCCACTGCGCAATCCCTGCTGATGAAGATCACTGAATGAATTCGATCTTGCCTTGCCTTCACTGCACAATCCTCATTGCCATCTCCAATGTGTGTGTATATGCATTGAATACACCACTATAGTCACAACTAATGCATATTTTAAATTATCGGATGGTCGATCTCTTGGATGCATAAAGGATATAATGATAGGTATGTCAAGGAATCCATCTTAGGTTATAATGATTGTTCTCCATCAAATGCGGTCCATGGTTCTTTGGTCTCCTCTAGATTTCTTTTGGATTTTTTTCATGAACTTTTTCCCCTTCTATTGTTTCTTAGAGTGTAGGTATTCTCCTAATTGTGGCCAGGATTTGCTCCTCCTAAGATGCATAGATGTTTCTAGCTACTGTTAGGATTTAAGAGATTTCTTGGAGTAGCATTCTTCTTTACTCAATGAGTTCTTTCATAACATGTTTGAATTCTTCTTACTAGTTGATAATCCATGTATAGCACATGGATTAGTACATGGGGGGTTCTTACAACACCTAAGTTAATCAAAAATTTATATCCTATTCTACATTGAAAATGAATGAAATTAATTGCACACTACAAACCTCAAAGTAAAAACTCATAAATCTAAAGAGAAATCATGTACATAAATTTCCTCATGTTACTAATACCCTATTGTCACCAAATTATATGTTCATCATGAGTTAGCCTCTTATTTTGATGAATAAAGACACTCTTTCATAGAGATAAATAAAATAACCAAACTTCCAACATTCTAACAGACATTTAAATTAGAAACTAACTCCTCTGTACAATTCCTTAGCAATAATTCCAAAAATGTCGATCAATTTTTTTAAGCTAGAATTTCGTTACAATTAATTCATCAATTTGAGTTCGTAAACCTATGAAGTGTAATGCGCAATATACACAGGAACTAGTTTCTAACTTTTCTATTGATAATCAATTTGCAAACTACCTATTATTAATTATTGAAGAAAATATTTAACTACAAAAAAGTAATTGAAATTCAAATAAATCAACAAAATAGTGGTTCTAAACACTTTAAAACCATCACCATGTAAAGGTTTTGTCACAAAAAAGTCATAGGATCATTTAATTCAATCAATAATTCATCTAATGGTTCTACAACTAAAGTATACAATTCTTTATATAATCACACAACCCATATGAATATTATTTATTGTGTTATCACAACACACACACACACACTATAAATTACAATAACTTATAACATTAAAACGGGAATGCATTCAATCGATTATAACGAAAGTAAAATTAATAAAATAGGAGCAACACATCCCTTAATACAGTGCTATCCTTTCTCGATAAAGCGTTGCTAAAGAGTTTGCAGAACTGTAGTTAACAAAACACACATACATTGGAAAAGAGAAAGCTATTGTTTGATATTAATCAAAGGAGAAATGTAAATCTTATACTTTTGATTCATAAACATAATATTAACACTTAGTCTCTCTTTTCCTTTTCCTTCATCTAGCTCCAACTTCCCCAAATGATTGATATCCTATCATATATATACATATAGATCATCCTTCATGAAAGGAAATAGGTTACCACAAGAGAGAACCAATCCCTAAATAAGTGGATCTCCAACCAACTTTTCTTATATGTAGGATAATGGAGATTATGTGAATATATTAGGAAGATTATGTGTAGATTAATTATAGATCATAAAAAGGTAAAATGGCATCAAACCTCCTAAATTTGATGTGCCCAAATTTGTACTCAAGACTTCTTGGTCAAATAGGAAATTGTAGATTTCAGGGAACAATTTTAATAGATCCCTTTTGAAACTGTTATGCAACCAACTCAAAAAACTGAAGAAAATATAGATCAATGACTTGAGAAATAGACTCTTCGAGGGGAAACATCCTTTACATCACATAAATGAACAATTTTTGGATGATACAAGTGATTATACCTCCATGGTATATATAAGAGTCTAAGGGGTCACAATATAATCAAAGCCTACATAACAATAATAATGTAAGGGCACAACAATAATAATAGTGAGATTCTATGGGGAACAACAATAACAATATGGGGGATACATGGGTACAACAATAACAATAGGGGGCTACACTAACAATAACAATAAAGGGGCTACACTAGTATTATAGGGACCTAACATGCCCCTCTCCTTCAAAAAAGTGTCGTCCTCAATGCTTGAGTATTTTTGGATGCTTTTGTATAAAATTTTCATCCTCCCATGTGGAATATTCAGTAGGTAATTTCTTCCAATTAATGAGATACTCTGAAATTAATCAATTCCACAATTGTTGGGTTCTTATTTTCATGACTGCTTCAGGCTCAAATATGATTTTTCCTTCTTCGTCAAGTTACGGCAGTAATATTTGAACTGGGAACTTGTCACCGATAACCTTCTTTAATCATGAAACATGGAAAACTGGGTGTACTTGGGATGATGCAGAAAATTCCAATTTGTATACCATAGTACCAATATTTTACAACACCTTGTAAGGACCATAGTACTTTGGTGATAATTTATTATACTTCTTAGCTTGCTTGAGGGACATTTGTTTGTATGGTTGTAGACGTAAAAATACCCAGCTGCCTACATCAAAACTTATTTCACTGCGATGTTGATCTATCTATTGTTTTGTTTGATTTTGTGCCATAGTGAGGTTATCCTTTAAGAGTTGCAGAACTTTTGTTGATGCTCGATGTGATCTTCCACTGCTTGAACCTTAGAATTTTCTCTTAAAGATGATGTGATGGACAGTGGATGATATCCATAAAGTGCCATAAATGGGGTCATTTTTGTTGTAGTATGGAAGTAATTGTTATACCACCATTCAACCAGAGGTAACCACTTGACCCATTGTGTTTGTTTATCAAAGACAAAGAAATGAATGTATCCTTCCAAACATGTGTTCACTATCTCAGTTTTCTTGTTAGATTGATGATGATAAGATGAGTTATGAGCTAATTGAGTACTAAGACAAGAAAATAATTTCCTCCAAAAAATTTTAGTTAAAATTGGATCTCTGTTAGTTACAATAATCTTTGGGTTTCCATGTAGCTTTTGAATTGTTTCCATAAATGCAGCAGCAATTGTGTTGGATTTAAAAGGATGAGATAATGCACAAAAGTTTTCATACTTGGTAAGTTTATCAACTACCACCATGATGACACTATTTCCTTCAGACTTGGGTAAACCTGCGATAAAATTCATTGAGACCTCCTCCCAACGCTGACTTGGAATGGATAAAGGTTGTAACATACCCGGGGTCTTAATTGTCTCAACTTTATTTCGTTGGCAAACCATACATTTTTTAAAATTATGCAACTACGGTCAAATTCCACTATGGACAGATATGATGGTCGAGATTATGATTGCATTATATTCCTCTTTTCTAGAGGACCAAAATCAACCTATAGATCGCTCCAATCAGTTAAGTGAAAGTTAAATTATGAATTATTTTATTTATTAAAGTGAAATGGAATTGGTCGGACTAACCACATTTGGAGTTAGCCTTAACCCCAAGCGAACCCACACAAAATCTATAAATATAGGTGGCCTCAAGCTAATTCACACACTTTATAAAGTTATCTTCAATTTGTATCCATTGTTTTTGGTTCATCTATTTAGTCTTGGCTCGCACAGGTTTGACGGGAGAAGCTCGTGCAAGGTTCGAGATCACAGGCGAGAGGCTTGCTCTTATATGGGTCTTCTGAGCCATATCCGCAGGCACAAAACTGCAGATTTCAGGCTAGATCCGTGCATAGGTCATGGAAATGGAGTGACTAAGCTGCACTAGCCACGGGCATAGAATGTCAAGGTTGTGGCCAGGGCCTTAGGGATAGATCGGGCTAATCTGGGCCATAGCCGCCGGCACAGTGTGTTAAGTCTGCGAACCCATAGCCACAGGCTCAGAGAGCTATGGGTGCAGCTAGGGCCCATAAGACTATTTTGGGCGGCACACTCCCTCAGCCGCAGGCATAGAGTGCCCTGGTAGCGGCCAGGGAAGCTAAAACTGCGGGCACATCATGTTAAGGTCGCGGCTTAGGGTTTCTGGGAAGATCTGAGCTTGATCCAATCAGTATTGTTTGCACAGATGTTTGCAGTCAGCTTTGACAGTGTCCTGGATTCAGATCTAGGATTGGACAATTTATTTTAGTGAGTTTCAATGATTAGTTATATTCGGGGTTTCGTACCATTGTAGATCTGAAAATATGTATATATTTTCTATGTACTTCCGTTGCAATATGTATCTACAGTTATTACTCAGTATCAGTAATTTTCATTAGTATGATATAGTCAGTGTCAGTGCATTTCAATTCTCAGATTCAGGCTCCTTCAACAGAAGTATGTTTATGGTTTTATTGTCCATATGCTAGTTGTGTTCTACATCATGAAGATATAGATCTATGAATCATTGTACTCTTATTTGTTGAACCATTTGATGACAATATAAGAAGAATAATTTGCAAGAGATTTTCCCATAGTGGGTTTTTCCCTGGTCTCGGACCAATCTTGGTGTTTCTATGTGTTCATGTTTCTATTCCTTTGTTCCTTTTCGTTCTGCTGCTTAGATGATGATGATGGTGTTGTTCTTTCTACATAGTTGCATATACTGATGGTTAATAATATAGATCTGTAAAATGATATAATTATTTGGGGTGAACTTAATATGTTATTGAAGAAACGTATCTATCAAAGCAAAGAAAAATATAGCTCTATGGAAAATCAACATGGTATCAAAGACACAGTGAAGGAAAGCCATGAAGATCACCCCCATGGAGACACTTTTATGGAAGTAAGCAGAGGATGGTAGAGACCTAAAATAATTCTAGGGTATGGCGGAAGCCTTATGTAGTTAGTGGAGAAGGATGTGATAGTGAGGGTTTGAGAGAAACCCTAGTTTGTGGTAATAGTCTTGAGATGTGATCTATGTGAAGCACTTGAGGTCAATTTGACAAATGACCTGGTTTTTTATTGAAGGAAACATTGTTTTATGGTCTATGGAATTCTCTTGAAGGTTGGTTCAAGAGGGAGAGGATCGTCTCTCATTGAAGATAAGTATTCCTTGATTCATGACCTTACTCTTTTTTATACTTATGGATCTTATTATTTTGTTTATTGTTTCTAGTCATTACTTCTTGCATGTATATTTGAGCACATGGATATTTCTAACCTCCTTGATGAGATGTGATGATTGGATCCCTCTTGAGGATCTTTTGAAATGCAGGAAATATGGCTATATCTGAAAAAAGGTAAAGATGCATAGGTAATACCACTAGGTATGCATAATATATTGTATTCCAGTTGTAACATTGATGGCTAGGTCAGCCCTATGGTATGTTGAGAATGTCTCCTTCTCAAGTGGCTCATGAATGTGAAAGTGATATTTGGATTTATGTTTCCTATGATGAAATGGTGCACCTAGTATTGAATGTTTTGATCATAATAATCTTCTTGATTATGCAAGGCTACTTATTGCTGATATAGTGGCATAAATTGATGTTTGGCTGACATCTATTGTGTTGAGATCCTGATTCTAATGGTACTCTTGACTTTTGATATGCATAAGACCTATTGGATCTCTTGTGGAAGGTTACCTCATTGATATGGTATTGATACTGCTTGTGATAAGCATGATGAAAGCACATGGAAATAAAGATTCACTTTGTTGGTTTATTAAACTAACTTGATCCTATTGATCATGATAAGCATGGTATTGGAAACTATGATGATAGAGGCATATCTATGAGATTGATGTTGTAGATATCTTACTACATGTGATTATGACATATGGTGAAATTAAATGCTCTAACTTGGTGTAGTGTTATTTGATTCATTAGTTTGTGTTGTCACATCAGCCTGCTGCCTTGATCTTTCAAGTCCAACCCTTGATGAAAGATTTATGACATGATGTTGATGATCATGATAGATATGTGTTTATGATCTAACAGATCTATTGTTGCATGAATTTAGTAAAGACAACTTTATGACATGAATGAAAATGAAATTACATTCTCTTCTATGATTTATGAGTATCTACAATTATTGATCTACAAGAGAGGTATGAGCCTCTCTTGTGAAAAGGAAGGCCCATAGGTGTGACCATGCCTATCAGTCTCATATTTGAAGTTTTGGTATGTACTTTGAATCAAGGGATCTCTAACATGTTGTGCCATTGTAAACTGATTTCTGGAATTGTTGGAATTGAGCATGAAATCATATGGTCACTTGGAATATGTCATTTTTGTGGATGTGTTGTATACTAATAAGATTTTTCAGCAGGAAAAGTTTGTATGTTTGAACTGATCTTGTGTTAGTAGGTGATCGAGACATTCATATGAGTATGTCACTATGTATGAGCTACAAAATTTTGACATGATTTGGATAATTCATAAACTGTGTTTGGAACTTTTGACATCATGCTTAATGATTGAGATATGTCAAGAATTATGGATGTTACCATTATTACACATTTGGATTTGACATGATTTGATCTAGCGATTATTGATTTTCCCAGATGACAATGCTATGTGGGAATAGTGACCTTCAGTGTCGTATGTGATTATTCAGAATTATGGTTCTGTATTAGCCCTCTTGTTCCTATCACAATGGTTGTTGTGACTCAGTATGAAGATGGAACATGCATGGCTTAACCTTGATGTATGCACTAGCATCTAGTAATGAAAATGACTTGTAATGGCATGACCGACTTGATGGCTTGATATTAAATGAAGTCAAGACTTGATATGAGCTCTACCTGTCAATCGTTGAAATAATTGATACTACGATATCAATGTATTTGATAATAGTTTTTGTCATGATTCTAAACTCCGATGAGTGGACTTCATTGACACACCATTGATTTATGTAAGGCTGACTATGTTGGTGTGGTAAGGAATTATGCTTGCATAGAGCGTTGTGTGATGCAAGCTCCTCAATTCAGATTTGTCTATATTTGACAGTTACCTGATGAAGTCAGGATAATGAGTTCCAAGGTATGGCCTTGATTTTAATTATAGATTTGATTTTACATAATGATAGTATACCCTTGATAGGTGATGAGCCTTTGACAATCTAAGTTAGAGGGAGATGGCTTTTGAAACTCGAAATAATGTATTATGTCATGATGAATCGATTTCTAAAATTTGGGAAACAAATCCCATTTATCAAGACTATTGAAATGTCTTTGTGTAATGTAAATCCTTGGACTCTCTGATTTAAAGTTCAAATGTTGTTGAATGTGACATGGCATCTCTTAGTTGATAGAAGCATTGATGTTTCATTTTGAACATCCATCCGTATATGATGTGTATAAAAATGATTAAATTCATGATTGAGATGCCTCATTTAGAGTTGCCACCAAACATCTTTTGAAACAGTTGCATGAAGCGTTCTACCATGATATGTAGCTACACGAATGAATTGATGATGTTTGAGATTATTATTGGTGATCACAATTAAATGTTGCCTTAGTATGAGATCTGCCATGATATATTGGACGAGAGGTCTATAGCATGACCGAAGTCAGGTACAATGTTGCTAGCAAGGCTAGCTATGAGGGAGGATGTAGAATATCCTTATAGAGTTCTATGATCATGATTTGAATAAGACATGGATACACTATGATGACATAGAATCCCATATACATATAGTTGGGACCATGATTTCTCCATTTATTGAGACAGTGCAGCTATTCGAGACAAGATTAGACTTATGATTGACATCTCTATGAAAGGGAGGATGGTTATGGTATCCTTATCTGATTGACACCTCCGTGAAAGGGAGGGTGATTGTGGTATCTTGTTTTGATTGGTATCTTGTTATGATTTACATGATTATATGTGTTCTAACATAAAATTTGATTTGATGTCCTGTATGAACAGAAATCTGCTACTACTGTGATAAGCATATACCATATGTGAGCAGCACTGATCGAGGACACTAAGCATACTCTTCCTCCCTATCCGAGCTCCCAGGACGAGGAATTGAGATATAGGGATCCTCGGGTTGAGAAAACTCTAGAAAATAGGGTGTATTCCATATCTATTACTCATAGGGTTGATATGTTGCTCCCTTTTCTTCATAGGGTTGGAGAATGTTGCTCCCCTGATTAGTCTTTGCAGGGTATACCCCATTTGGCATCATACCCACAAGAAGGGCTTGTTGGGAATATCGCTCCTTGTTTGGCCAATGAGTTGAGAGTGTACTTGGGGTGTACAACCAAAATCGATTATGATGTAGGTGTTCTACCACATGACTATATAGAGTCATCAATGGGCAGATCAGTAGGCAACAAGATGGGTTGAGATAACCCTATGCAGTTCCGGTTTGATACTATGCTCCCCGATGTAATCCCAGGGTCAAGATGGGCTCCCTTGCATGGATGGATATCCTATTTCTAGATATGGGGTTGTATAGTTATATCTCCCCCATGAGATTTCGAGTTGAGATGTACTCCCTAATGCGGTTACAGGTTGAGATAAAATCCCTGACGAGATGTGCTGCCCGATGCGGTTACAGGTCGAGATGAAATCCCTAGGGATAAGCTCTCTGATGATGATTGAGGATGATACTTTGGGTAGAAGCCCGTTTTCAAAGAAAAGGGTGGTAGCCTAAGCTCCCCTACAGTGACAAATTCTTCTTCTAGATCCAAGAATGTTCAACATACGAGCAGGAACAATTAAGAGATAAGCATAAATCAACATGAGAAGTACATTGATCATTGTAATGAGAAAGGTTCACAACATGAAGAATACATGGCAGAGATGATCAGTGATGATATGTGATGATGCATGAAGATACCAGAATGGCATATTGATCGATAAACATATATTGGCAGGTGGAATTCTCCCTAGTTGAGAGGGAGTGTTAAAATTATGCAAATTCAGTCAAATTCCACTATGGAAAACTCTGATGGTCAATATTATGATTGCATTATATTCCTATTTTCTAGAGGACCAAAATCGACTTATGGATTGCCCCATTCGGTTAAGCGAAAGTTAAATTATGAATTATTTTATTTATTAAAGTGAAATGGAATGGGTCGGCCTAAACACATGTGGAGTTAGCCTTAACCCCAAGTGGACCCACACAAAATATATAAATAGAGGCGACCTCAAGCTCATTCACACACTTGCTAAAGCGATCTTCGATTTGCATCCATTTTTTTTGGTTCGTCTATTTAGTCATGGCTCGCATAGGTTCGCCGGGAGAAGCTCGCACAAGGTTCAAGATCACAAGCAAGAGGCTCGCTCTGATCTGTGTCTTTTGAGCCAGAGCCGCAGTCACAAAACTACATATTTCAGGCTAGAGCTGTAGGCATATCGTAGCAAGGGAGTATCTAAGCTTCCCTAGCCGTGGGTAGAAAATGGCAAGGTCCCGGCCAGGGCCTTAGGTCCAGATCGATTCAATCTGGGCCATAGCCATGGGCACTTTGTGTTAAGCCCGCAACCAGGGATCGATAACCGCAGGATCAGAGAGATATGGGTGTGGCTAGGGCCCAAAAGACTGTTTTGGGTTTTGCACTCCCTCAATCGCATGTATAGAGTGCCCTAGTAGCGGCCAAGGAAGCTACAGCCGCCAACACAACATGTTAAGGTCACGGCTAAGGGTTTGTGGGAAAATCCGAGCTTGATCCAATCACTAGTACTTCCGCAGATGTTTGCAGTCAGCTTTGACAGTGTCTTGGATTTAGATCTACGACTGGACAATTGCTTTCAGTGAGTTTTAGTGATTAGTTATATCTGGGGTTTTGTACCACTGTAGATATGGAAATATATGGATCTGCTCTATGTATCTATGTTGCAATATGTATCTACAATTCCCACTCAATATCAGTAATGTTCATCAGTATGCTACAACCCATGTCAGTGCATTTCAGTCCTCATATTCATGCTCCTTCAACAAAATTATGTTTATGGTTTTATTGTGCATATGTTAGTTGTGTTCTACATCATAAAGATACAGATCTATGGATCATTGTACTCTTGTTTTCTGAATAATTTGATGACTATCTAAGAAGAAGAATTTGCAAGGGTTTTCCCCATAGTGAGTTTTTCCCTGGTCTCAGACCAATCCTGGTGTCTCTATGTGTTCATGTTTCTCTTCCTTTGTTCCTTTTCGTTTTGTTGCTTCAATGATGATGATGATGTTTTTCTTTCTACATAGTTGCATATATTTATGGTTAATAATATATATTTGTGAAATGATATAATTATTTGGGGTGAAATTAACATGTTATTGAAGAAATGCATCTATCAAAGCAAATAACAATGTAGCTCTATGGAAAATTAATAGCATTATGTCACAAACTTTTGAATATCATATTTAAGACCATCCCAAAAAAAATTATTCTTGATCTTGTGGTAAGTTTTTAAAAATCCCGAGTGCCCTCCTAAGGAGGAGGTGTGCAATTCCAAAAGAATCTTTTGTTTGAGTTGGGAATTCTTACAAATATATAAGCGATATTTGTACCATAATGTATCATTTTTTCAGATAAATGTATCACATGTATTGGGATCAGCTTGCTGCAACTTTTGAATGAGTGCCCACAACTCTTCATCATTATTTCATTCATCCCTTGCTTTAGTTATCTAATTAGGATGGATAATATAAATTGGACAAAACAATGCTTCCACATCCTCATCCTTTCTTGAGAGTGAATTTGCAACAACATTTTGCTTCTCTGTTTTGTAGACGATTTCAAAGTCATAACCCAACATCTATGTGGCCCATTTTGTTGTTATTATGAAGATAATCTTCGTTCCAAAAAGCATATAATACTATCATGACCTTTTTTTACCTTGAAGTGTCTTCCCATTAGGTAAGGTCGACATTTCTTTAGTGGCATGTAGTAGTTCCAACATGTCCTTCTTATAAATAGGTTTGTGTAAATACTTTCCCTTGATTGGATGACTTTAAGAGCAATGAGTCTTCCTTAAATTAAAACAACACCAATTCCATTTATAAAGACATACATTCCATAATAAAGGTTTTTATGAAGTTCGCATAACTAAGGCTGGTTCTTGGCACATTGCCACTTTAAGATATTCAAAGACCTTAGTTGCTTTTGGAATCCAAGAAAATGCATCTTTCTTCAGTAATTATGTTAGAGGTTCTACTATTCTCCCATAATTCTTAACATACTTGCGATAATACTCTGTCAACCCGAGAAATACTCAAAGATGCTTTAGGGTTGTGGGTATTTTCCACTCCTTAACGGCTTTAATTTTGTTAGGTCTACCTGAACACCCTCATGAGATACAATATGACCCAAATATTCCACCTCTTTTACTCCAAAGAAACATTTGGAGGTTTTTGTATATAATTTTTTCTTCTCCAATAGTTTAAGCACCCTGTCAACATGTTGAACATGATCCTTCCAATACTTGTTGTAGATTAGGATAACATCAAAAAATACTAACACAAATTTTCTAAGGAAAGGTTTGAAAATGGAATTCATCAAACCTTGAAATGTGGAAGGTACATTAGTAAGGCCAAAATGCATGACAAAAAATTCGTAATCACCTTCATGAGTTATGAATGCTATTTTCGGAATGTCTTCAGTCTTCATTATAATTTTATGATATCCTGAATGAAGGTCCAACTTGGTGAAGTAAATTTCTCCATGTAATTCATCCAAAAATTCATAAATGACAAGAATGGGAAATTTATATTTAATAGTGAGTTTTTTGAACTCCCTATAATCTAGAAACATAGACCATGATCCATCCTTGTGCACCAATACTATTGGAGCAGAGAAATAACTTTGACTTGGTTGAATTATACCAGCCTCTATCATTTCTGCAACCATACGTTCAATTTAACTCTTTTGGGCATAGGGATATCTATAAGGCATGGTGTTTGGAGGAAAAATTTATGGAATCAAGTGAATAGCATGATCATGATCATGAATAGGTGGGAGGCCTTTGGGAGTCTGAAATACCTTGCAATGATTATCTACAACTTTTTGGATATCTGGAGAAATATATTATTTCAATGTTTGAACCTCTAGTGAGCATAATTGTGAAATTACACCCCTTTGTTCTTTATTCAGAAGTTTTTTCATGCCATTAGAGTTGATTATCTTCCCTTGTTTCCCCGTGATACCCTTCAGTTCAACTTCCTTTCCTTCCTAAAAATATTTCAAGAAAATTTCTTGAAAATTAAAATTTATCGTCCCCAAAGATTGTAACCATTGAACTCCTAGTCTAACATAAACACCACCCATTATAATGGAAAACATGGGACTATTCAATACATATTCCCCCATGGTTAGCTTGATATTATGAAACCTTCAAGATAAATTTATAATTCATGCATTTGCAACCATCACTTGAAACTTTGGTTTTGGATATAGAAAGAAATTCAATTCCTTGGTTATCTTACATTGACTAAAATTATGGGTACTACTTGAATTAATCATCACTATTACCTTTTTCTTCTTGATATATCCTTCTATCTTGAGAGTTTGAGGAGTGGTAATTCCCTCCAATTCATTACAATATATGGTTGGATTCATTTCTTCTTTCTCTGGGGTTGGTTCCTAGTGTACATCCTCCTCTTTTGATGTTTCTTGTTCCTTTTCTTCCTCCTCTTCACAATATATGTAAAATAATTTCTTAATAGCACACTTAATAGCTTTGGGTTATTTTCTATCACAACTGTAACAAATCCCTTTTGATATTTTTTCCTCCAGTTTTTGTGGTGTCAAAATTGTAGGTTGTGGAAGGCTAGGAGCACCAACACTTCCATATTTATAGTTGTGAGTGGAAGAATTCCTTGTTTCCATAATTTTTCTTTCAACTTTTATTGCCACCTTGAATGCCTTCTCCAATGAATCAGGTTCCCAAATTCAAACCTCATGTTGGATGTTATCCTTTAAAATCCCTATGAATACATCAATCCTATGCTCCTTTGGAATATCAGTTACCCTAATATTCAATTTTTGGAAGTCCTCAATGCGCTTCACCATTGACCCCTTTTGTTTGAGATTTATCAATTGGCTAAAGAAGGTGTTGCTCTTTGTATCCTCATAGTGCTATCATTTCCTCCATAAAAATTTACCAAGTGAAAAATGGTTTATGAGAACAAAGCCATCGATACTATGCAAATTGATTGGGTTATGAATATAAATATGCAATGTGTACCTTTTGTGTGTGTTGCGCATCATGGAGATCAAAATATTTCTCCATCTATAGTATCCATGTTACCGAATCCTTGCCATAAAAATTCCTCATATCAATCTTTGGAATGTGGTGGGTCTTAAACCTAACATTGGAGTCTCTAAAATCATAATTCATATTCCTTTTGTCCTCATCATGACTTTCATGGACTACCTTGTCACCACCGGGAAGCCTCTCTTGCAACAACTTTCTAAACCCTTCTAATTTGACATTCATCGCATCCATGTCTATTTTAAAAACTCTCATATATGCTTTTAAGACATCCTTCAAATCTTCCATGTCCCTTTTTATTTTTAATTCTAAACTATCTATATTAAAATTCATCATTTCTTCCAATTCATTTTTGGTTACTCTTTGCGAGAGAAAAATTTGTTGCACTTGGTCTCGTAATTTCGATATATCATGTTGCTTCTTCCTCTTCTTCATGTGTCATAGAAGAGATTTATTTTTGCTTACTAGGCATGTCCATTTTTTTTTATTTCGAGGCATTTTGAAATCAAAAAATGATATCTATGCTTCACTATGCCCTTTGAATCACTTCAAAATGATTTTTCAAACAAAATTTATGCATAATTTTAAGAAATACACACATTTTTCTTGTTTTTTTGGAACTCAGTATTGAAATTGTTGTATCTTTGTAATATATGATCTCCAAAGTATAAAATTTTGTCCTGCGGTAAACCTATGATTCTTCTTTTCAATGCCACAATTCTGAACAGGATTTGATTCTTTAAGAAAAATTCATGCCCAATATCCACGACGACCTAATTATAGACTAGTTCAGTAGGGAAAACTTGTACGGAGTTCCATATGTCACTATTTTGACCTTAGGCCCTAAAATAATACACGAAAAACTGTAGTATGTGCACTTTCAGTCACTTTTTACGAAATTATAATTTGATGCTCATAGAGGAAGTTATGATGATTTTCCTAAGGTCACCTGTTTGAGACTGAATTCTGGAGCATGAAAAAACCCTAAATTCTCCAGACCATATCTTAAAAAATATAGCAAACTAAGATCTGAACTTTTGACAAGAATTCATCAAGATTTCGTCTCCACATGCTTGTAATTTTAGCTTCTTAAACTTCTTCGAAAAAAATCTATAGTGAAAATGTCAAGATGACATGTCTGAAGCAACAAAACCCTAGAATCCAAAGCTCTGATGCCAAATGTTATGCAACCAACTCACAAAATTGAAGAAACGATAGATAAATGACTTGAGAAATAGCCTCTTCATGGGGGAAACCTCCTTTACATCATATAAATGAACAATTCTTGGATGATACAAGTGATTAAACCTCCTTGGTATATATAGGAGTTTAAGGGGTCATAATATAACTAGAGCCTACATAACAATAATAATGTAAGGGCACAAAAATAATAATAGTGGACTTCTATGGGGCACAACAATAACAATATGGGGGATACATGGTTACAATAATAACAATAGGGGGATACACTAACAATAATGATAAGGGGACTACACTAGTATTATAGGGACCTAACAGAAACCTCTTCCAAACATCCCTTACTTTGTGCTTTTTGAGGATTCTACTTACATATCACCTAAAAGACCATAATTTTCACATAACCCATGTCTTATATTTTCTTGATTCATATTCATCAATTTTTAAATGACATGGAAAATTTTCGTCTCCAACTATCTACTACAAGTTTCTGTAGCTAGTATACTACATGTTTCCATAGCTACAACAAGTTTGTTGAGCTACAAAAAATATGCAAAATATCAAGCTTTTTAGAAGGAAGTTAAGAAAAGACAAAAACCATTCTAAGAAACCATCAAATAATGAAAATCAATAGTATTAATGCCCGTATGTTTTATGAAGTTTGTATGAGATGAGAATGGAAAAATATATGGTAATGAAGGTAGTGATGAATGAAGAATAAACATAAATTTATAAAATATTAGGTAAAATGACCTTCCAAATCATGTTAACATAGAGTCCAACAAAGCTAATGTTGGTTGGGTTAAGACAACTAGTGTATTCAAATATTTATTTCCTACAATTATTTATTTTATTTCAAAATATAGAATAAGCTAGAGGATGGCTTTAATTAGAAAACCTATTGTATTTTATGTGTATCTCATATTATTATATATTTTATATTGTTAAAAGTTGAAAAAAAAATATACATAAAACATGTTGATGAGTAATATTATAATATTTTTAATAAACATAAAATTGTTAAAAATAATAATAGAAAATGATTAATATGCTCATCTTTAATTATTCAAGCAAACGTTAATACAAAGTTTAAAATACCTTAAATACCTTAACACTTGGTTGATTTTTAACTACAAATTTTTGTTTCACCAAACGAAAAACATACTTTAAACTAAAATGATTAATCTCCTCATTTTTAATCATCATTTATATAAACATTTATACAAATTTTAAAATATACATAAAAATTAAAAAATCTTCACTAAATTTAAAATATACATAAAATTTTAAAAAAACTTCACCAAATGTGTAGTTAACTTCAAAATAAATAATTTTTACTTCATTAAAAAAAACAACAAACTTTAAATTGAGATAAAAAGTAAATTTACTTATATATAAATTAAATTAAAAAAATAATCACTATACTAATATAACTTTTAATTAAAAAATCAACTACTTGCTGCTATAATAAGATAAATATAAATAAATAAATAAAAATGAAAAATAAAGACGAGTGCATATTTACAAATTTATACATTATCATAATTTATAGTACTTTTTATAAAATCGTATTGTATAATGGATTACAGGGGAGATGTGTAGAGAGACGCTCTACAATGGATTATGGGGAGATGTGTAGAGAGGCGCTTTACAACGGATTATGGGGGAGATGTGTAGGTGTTAGGTGAAATGTAAGAAAGATTGTATATCAACATTTTTTAAATGTTTTTAAAATACTTTTTCTTTATCTAATTTTATAACATTTTTCAAAAATTAAATCTAAAAGCAAAAAGGTATGTGAGAGAGACGAGTGTAAAATAATAATTTTGTAACCATATTTAAATTTAATTAATAATCACATAAAAACTTAATATTTACATTATACTTATTAACTTTCAAATAAGTTTGGCTACAATACAATGGTAATATTTTTAAATTAAATCGTGAAGAAAAAAAGTAGGGGAGATATTGTAATGTCCCATAAAAATTTTGACTTGATAAAAATAAAATAAAATTAAAATTAAAAAATTAACTTAAATTTAAAAAAGTAATAATAAAAATATTGAAACATCTTGATTTGGTCAAATTAAAAAAAACTAAAAAAAAAAAAAACATAAATGTAATCATTATAATTATAATTATAATTAATAATAAGATCAACTTATATCCATTTTAACTCTAGATATACCAAGGGGAAAGAGGGATCAAATCTCTTTTCACTCTAGAAGAGGCTTGCATCTCAAAAGATTTGATCCCACCAGGAATAACCCCACCATAATCTCTATGTTAGTAGCAACACCTTGTAAGGAAACCTATAACTTAGATAGAGACTATGGCCTCTAGTCCCACTTGGGGGTGTCTATCCTTTTAGAGTTATCACAACAAACACTCTAGAGGAATAGAACCTAGGTGGAGAGGATCATAAAAAAAAAAAATTAACCACTTTAGCTAAACTCACATGAGGCATAATTACTACCTAAAAGTTTTATATGGAAGGGCTTGTCAAATTTATTATATCTACAAATTCTAAAAATTAATTTATTTTTTTAAATAAAAAAGTTAAATTACACATGGATTAATGTTAAATGCTATTACAAAGTACACGACTTTAGTGAGGTAGCCTTAATGATAATTAAAATGACATATTTTTTTAGATTGCTTTTGATTAATTAAAAGCTCATCTTCTTAAGATATATCGAAATGGTCCAAAATCTAAAAGTATTGCTTACAAATAAATTATTTTAAATAAGGAATTTTTCCTTTGATAACAATAATGAATTAATGTGGGGTGGCAAGAGGGGGAGGGATTATCATTAATCTTGAAAGAATCATAAAAGACAGATTTGCTTGGGGACTAGGAAAAAAGATGAACAATCAAGCCGAGGCTTATGGATTGTTCTTTGGGTTATCATTGACTCATAAAAAGGGAATAAAAGACATGTATATCCTAGGGGAATCCCTGATTATTGTAAAGCATATGAATTACAATTCATCAGCGCAAAACTACAAATTGAACCAAATCATCAAGAGAATCCAGGGAATGAGGCCCCTCTTTGGTCAATTACAGTTCTATCATATTTTTAGAGGACAAAATAAGTGTTAAATTTAGAAAATAGGTCCAAACTCTACGTTACACTGCTCATATGATGGAGATGATATTTTTGTTGGATTCCTCTTTCAAAGATGTTGAGCAGAAGTTGATTTTTGAATTTATTTTCCACACATGTGCAATTTTTCAAGGTCGACCAAAATTGTAATGTAGGCTCACAAGCCCCAAAATATGTGTCACACACCCTCAGTGATGGATATAAAAAGGAGAGACATGATCCTCATTTCATCATTCACTCATCTCACACATCTCTCTCGTATCTGATTGGTTCATACAAGCCTAAGAGGCTTTATCTCTCCTTCACACGTGTGGAACAACAACTGGAGAATTCAAATTGTTTAGCGATTTTCTAGACAGCATTGACCAATGTTGACTTTGGTTCGACACTTATCATTTGACTACGTTTTTTGGGTCAGAATTCTGATTTTATGAGGTCGCAGCTGGAGGCATAGAAACCGAGGTAAAGTGTTGAATATGACTGATATTGACCGCAACGTTGTCCGCAAATTGATTGTTGGTTTGATCGCAGATTTTGACCACTGCGTTAACCATATTTCAGGATTTTTTTGGGTTGTTTTTGACTTTTACTGAAGGCCGAGTTTGACTGAGCTTCATTGGAGGCTGATTTGTTGGTTTAACCAGCATTGAATTTGTTGGCTAGGGCATCCTGTTAACTACTGTAAATTGTATTTTCTCTCTCTCTACTGAATAAGAAGAATAATAAGAATATTTGTGTCTCCTATCTTGGCTAGTCTTCTGTCAATTTATATATGTTCTATCAACATTTACTGTCAATGGTTATGTGATTGCATATCTGGGAATTAAATTGGGCTAATAAGAAATATTGAAGTAAACTGCTCTAAGCATAGAACATACCATGGTTAACTAAAATTAAGATGGTATTAGAGCTAACGTGAATACAAAGCCCAAGCAAGAGTGATTAAAGAAATCACCGAAGTTGAATGAACAAGGACCAGGATCAATGGCTTCCTCATCATACTTCAAATCGATGACTATGCTTTGACTAATAAGTCTAATTATCATGCTTGGAAAATAGTCTGGATCGACATTGAAGGAAAAAATATTTCATGGATTATGTGCAGGGAAAGATCATTGAGCCTCCATCAAATACATCAGCTACCACTATAAAAAAGTACAAGAAAAGGGGAATTCAAGGCAAGAAGATCATCGAGAGATTCTATTCATGAACACTTGGTTGCTTATATCTCTCGAGTTGGGCACATCTAAGGAGATGTATGATAAGTTAGTTAGCATGTTCAGGGCTAACAATGCTTATCAAATTATATTTTTGAAGAACAAGTTGAAGGACATCAAGATGGACAAGGGAGAGTCCATCCAATCCTACTTCATGAGGATCACCGAAATCAAGAATGATCTCTTAGATATTGGAGAGGTTATAGCTAACTAAGAGCTCACCCTCATTGCTCTTGGAGGTCTTCCCTGACCATGGTATGTATTTAATACTACTATTCTCAATAATAATATAATTCTTGATTTTGATGAATTGTTGACAAGATGCACTCAAGAGGAGACAAGGATGATGGAGAGAGACAATCCCTCAAATGGGAATGGAAGTGACCCTACTGACTTCATCGCTCATGCAAAGAAGAGGAATAATGTTGGTCTGAGAAATCAAAATCATGGAAGAGCGGGTCCAAAAGGAAGGAAGGGAAGATGTTAAAATTGTAACAAGTTTGGTCACTATGCAAGAGAGTGCCCCAATAAAAGGGACTCTCCCCGCGGTGATGACAACAAAAACAACTTCAGGGGGAATAGAAATCAAAGGAACAACAGGTTCAAAGGAAAGAGGAAGGCTCCCTATGATCAAAATGGAAATGGAAATGGTAAACCTTTCAAGAGGTCAAGAAACTTCATGTGTGATGAATCCAATATTGTTGATAAGAAAAATGAATATATTCTTACATCTTCCCTCTCTACTGCATCTCCTTCCGACACCCTGGATAACTAGGTGATTGATAGTGGTGCCTCAAGACACTTTAGTGGATATAAAGAGGCCCTCTCTGATTGATTTAAAATGATACTAATTTGGAAATTATCCTTAGAGACAATGCCACCTATCCCGTGAAAGGGACAGGGACTGTGACCCTTCATCAAAATAAAGGCCAAGTCCTATGTTTGCAATATGTGTTGTATGTACCTGACTTGAAGAGTAATCTGGTGTCTATAACAACAATGGAAGACAAAGGATTCAAGGTGGCATTCACGATGGAAAGGTACGCATTTGGAAGAGGAACTTCAAAGAAGCGTTCACTCTTGGTTTCGAGGTTGATACACTCTACTAGGTTGGAGAAGTACGCTACGACGCCATGACATGCAACACAACTCTTCAATTCAGAGCTGTCAGCATCGAAGGTTTTCACACCTTTATTATAAAGCTCTTCCCCGAAAAGCAAGGAAGGTGGTGATAGGTATACCCAATTTCAAAGATGATCATGAAGGTATATGCCGAGGGTTGTGCTTTGAAGGAAAGCGTGCAAGGGGACCATTCCCCCTCAAGTGTCACTAAGGCATACGATATTTTTACAATTGAATAATTTTGATCTATCTGATATGCTACACGTAACATCCTTGGGAGGATGAGTTTATATTATATCACTTTCATAGGTTACTTCTCACCTGCAAACTTGGATATACTTTTTGAAGAAAAAGGACAAAATATTCAAATGGTTCTGCACATTCAAGGCCTTGGTTGAATATGAAACAGGGAAGAAGATCAAAATTTTGAGGAGTGATAAAGGAACCAAATATAAGTCAAATGAATTCAATGATTATTGCAGGGAAGCTGGCATTAAGAGGGATACCACTACTATGTATACGCCTAAGAAAAATGGTGTTTCTGAAAGGAAGAGTAGAACCATTTTGGAAGTTCCTCGTGCCATGCTATATGACCAAGGTCTTCCAAAGTTCCTATGGGGAGAAGCTGCCAACACTGATGTGTATGTTAAAAATAGATGCCCACTTTTTGCATTAGACTCCAAAACTCCCGAAGAAGTCTTCTCCGGTAAGAAGCCACGATGTCTCTCATTTTAGAGTTTTTGGAAAGTCTCATAATTTTCATGTGCCGAAAGAAAGAAGCAATTTGGATTCTTGTGGAAATAAGAGGAATGTTTGTAGGGCTACAATGAAAACCTCAAAGTCATATAGAATCTATGTTCTTGGTCAAAAAGAAGTGGACATATGTCATGATGTCACCTTTGACGAAGATGTTTTCCCTAAAGAAGGTTAGAGATATTCTTTATCTCAAAAAGGAAGACAAAGAAGAAGAAGAAGCAGAAGGCGAGGAAGAGCGAAGGATGAACCAATGCCTGTTGGTGAAGGTCCAACGGATCCTATAGATCCACATTCTTCAAATAAAAGGAGGCCCTCATGGCTTAGAGACACTCTCAAAGATGCCGAGAGACATATTGCTCCAAGGGGAAAATTCCGTGAAAGTAAGAAGTTGAATAGGTACCAAGGGTACCTAGCATCCATTAGCACCATTGTATAATATAAGACTGGAACATTTGAAGAAATCATGGAGAATCAAGTTTGTAAGGATGCTATGAATGAGGAATATGAGTCCATCATGAAGAATGATGAATGGGATGTGGTCCCTAAACTGAAGGAAAAATCTGTTGTCACCTCAAAATGGTTCTACAAGATCAAGCATGGAGCTGAAGGAAGTGTTGAAAAGTTCAAGGCAAGCTTTGTTTCCCGAGGCTTCTCGTAGAAGGAAGGCATAGATTATGATGAAATATTTGCACCGTTTCTACTTAAACCACCATCTGATCGATCATTTCCCTTGCTACATCGCAAGGATGGAGTCAATATCAGATGGATGTTAAGATTTCCATCGTACATGGCTCAATCAAGGAAGAAGTCTATGTGGAACAACCTCTGGGATCCAAAGTTCGAGATAGAGACACACATGTATGCAGGTTGAATAAATCCCTCTATGGGTTGAAGCAAGCCCCTAGGGATTGGTATGAGAGGATTGATAACTACTTGATGAAGTTGGGCTTTACTCAAAGTGATGTTGATCCAAACCTTTATTTTATGGTTGATAATGACAAGCCTCTCATTTTGGTTCTCTATATGGACGATCTATTCTTGACAGGTGTTGACCCTCTTATTCATTAATGTAAGAGGGAGCTAGATTCCAAGTTCGAGATGAAGGACTGGGACGATGACTATTTCTAGGCACTGGAGAGTGCTGAAAAATCCAAGTGATATTTTTCTTTCTCAAGGAAAATATGTTGTGAAGCTCTAGAAGATTTGGGATGGTGGGATTGCAAGTCGTGACTACTCCCAGTGGAACTCAACTTTAAGAAGTTCTCAGTGTAAGCATGCCTGGGACCCGATTTGAAAATCCCTACCAAGTATACGTCAACTCTATGGGGGGGCCTTGATGTTCTTAGTGAACTCATGTTCGAACATATGTTTTGCAGTGAACACATTGAGTCAATACATGGTCAAGCCTCATCACATTCACTGGATTGGTGCCAAGAATCTCTTGAGATATCTCCGGGGCACAATCGACCATGGGTTGAGATACACTTTCGGTAGTATGAGGCTCCATGGATAATATGATGTCGATTGAGCAGGCAGTGTGGTGGATCATAAAAAGACATATGGATGTTGCTTCACCCTAGGTTCTAATTTGATCTCTTGGATGAGTAGGAAGTAGCAATTAGCTGCTTTGAGCACCGCCGAGGCTAAATACGACGTAAAGCAAGTATGGCCTATTGTGAAGCTGTTTGGTTGATAAAAATATTCCATGAGTTGTTTGGGCATGTGTTGGATACCACCGTGATCCTTTGTGACAACCAAAGTGGGATTCGTCTTGATGAGAATCCTTTCATTCACACCGATCAAGCATATTGATATTAGGTACAACTTTGCCGAGACATGGTACAACGAGGCGTCGTAAGGCTCCATCACATTGGGACTGATGAGCAGGTCGCAAATATTCTCATGAAGCCCCTGGGGAAGGTCAAATTCTTAACCTTCCATGAGAAGCTTGGTATCGTGGAAAGACCCTATCATGAGGGTCCCACTTGAGTTGGACTATGAGATCTGGGAGCTCCAGTGGGCTTGGGGATAGCTACTTGGAGCTACAAGAAACCACATGGCTAGGTTCGCCTTACCTTGTTGGTGTGCTATTTCCCCACCATTATGATATTGAGATGGTTCACCCTATCTTTGATCTATGCCCCACATGCATCCTACCCATGGGGTCTAGGACTAATGGGAAGTACCTCTCATCTAGCCAATGAGTTGGGAAATGAGGATAGAGACCATAGCATTATCGATGGATGCATTGTGTATTGTTGTACTCTCAATCATATCTTCTTACTATTTCTTCTATAGTAGATAAGATGAAACAAAGCAAAGACAACAGGATGACACAAGATTGCAGGATAATATATGATAGTACATGATGGTACTAGATGAAAGGATTACATAGGTTGACAGATGGATGGACAGGTGGAGTTCTCCCTAGTTGAGAGTGAGTGTTAATTATGCAGGAGCATTAGACGAAGAGGAAAATACTTTGTAATTATTAAAACTTAGGAGTTTTTAAGTTTTAGAAGAGCTAGATTTTTATGAATGATTTGAGTGGGTTTTTAAAGTATTTTTAATTAAATATTGTAAATAAATTGAGAATTATGAGAGTATTTGGTCAGAGGATGTGAAGGACTTGAGAGATTTTTTTTAAATACAATAATTTAGAAATTTTCTTCATTAATTATGGGTGAGAGAGGATCCTTAGGGATTCAAGAGTGATTTTAGGAATTGTTATATTTAGGTTTGTTGAGTGATTAAAGGGATGAGAACCAAAATTGGTTCTATTAAATTTGTATAAATTATCAAGCCTCAAAGGGCATTGAGATCAGAGAGAGAGAGTGTGTGAGTAGAAGCAAGGCTTTTGCTTGTAAGCCTGCGGGCAATTATAAAGGGCCATAGATCTCGAATATCTGGCCAAACCAAGAGTCTGTAAGTAATTTTGTTTTGTTTATATGGAGGTATCATTTCAGATTATATATATTGGTTGATTAAGAAATCACATGTTAGATTCTGTAATTGAGAGTTGAATTATGCGCATGTGAATTGGATAAATTTATGCTTTCAAAACATATTTGAACTTACATTCTCTGCGTATAGTGGAAACGAGTTCTGAGTGAATGAGGTTTTAATCTTTTAGAATCCCATTTTCTATTAATACAAATCTAAATTCAGAATCGTTGTGTGAAATTGGCAAAGGTTCGATTTTAATAATCTATGTCAACTTTCATATTAAAGATACAATCCAGAACATTGAGTTGAATGTTGAATGCGTTACTGTCATGTGCAAAGGTTTCAATAGGCGTTAACAAATTTCAGTCTTTCGATGAAGAAACGCAGAATTGGCATCAATTTGTTGAATATACGTTGATCTGTTTATCTGTGTAATCGATTCATAACAATCTAGGATGGAGGAGACAGGATTTTAATGGTTCGATTTCTGTATATGAGCCATTCTATAGTAAATTAACATCTGAAATTTCTTGCAAGGTCGTTGAATAGTAAGCGCTGGAGAATTGTAGAAGTATAGTCCGGCAAGTTGTTGAATTGCAGCGTGAAGGAATTGCGTGAAGATTCCATTAAGAATCGATGAGCAGTTTCAATAAGAATCGATTGAGTGTTTTTAAATGAAGGGCGCAGGTATTATTACAGCAACAAATCATTGGTATTTTAATTTGCGTTAATCTCTGTTTATGAAGCAATTAATTTGAAGGCCGCTTTATAAAATGAAATCTGGTTAAGACGAATTTGATTGAGGCGATTAATTCTGATTGAATCGACTCAGAAGTTTATTGAACCTAGCTCCAGTGCATTCAGAAGTCGTGGGTTTTTTTTTAGATTCTATATTTCCAAATCGCTAAAGAGCACAATGAGTATCCATCGTTGGATGGACAGGTATGCAATGTGACATTTGATTTCTAGTTAAAATCTAAGCTTAATATGGATTGCATTGCCGTGAGTTTGGTAAGTCATACAGTGAAGGGCGCATATATCTAACTTTGATATGGATTTCCATGAGCTGGTGAGTTATACAGTGATGGGCGCATAGATAATTGAAACTTGTGGTAATATTTTAACATATGGTTGATGTGAGGAAGCCGTGGCATAAAATCTCCAAATGTGGATTGAACGCATTAGGGTGAGGACGAAGTCCAAGTCCTTTGTTGATTGGAATACACGAATGTTGATTTGATTATTAAGTTTGAGTTTTATAAATGAGACCAATGGGTGTTAGTTAAAGGCTGGATTGGTAATTCCATACAATGAAGTTAATAATTATGAAATTTCTTCAAGGTGAGAGTAATTTATCCAAAGATTAATTTTTGAGCTTCTGCAAAAGATTATGAAATGGCCCAATGAATGGAATTACATGGAATGAATTTGGTATGGCATTTTTATATGCATGGGGTTGTAAAGATTCTGGGTATTGCAGGGTTGGCCCTGCATCATTTTGGTATCAGAGCTTGGCTCTGTTGAAATTGAAGATGTTTATTTTCTGAATGAGTGTAGGAAGGTTCTGTTGAGAACTGAAGTGTATTTTATTTTGAATGTGTGATGAACACTGAAGGGAAGATCATATTCTAAATCTGATATGCAAATGTACACAATTGCAGTGAACAGGATTGCTGAAATAAATGGAGGATAAGATCATGCAGGTGAGATAATTTTCTGATTTGAAATTTGCGATTAAGGTTTATGGTTGCAGAGAAGATGGTGGCAGTGAACCTGGCATTAAGCTAAAGGCTGGATATGGAGGACAATTACAGTGTTCTGAATAGAAGTTGAGTTGAAGAGATAGCCTAGAGAGAGCAGAAGAGAGTGCTCAAGAGGTTCCAGAGGCAGTGAACCAATACTTACCAAAAGACCAGGTCCAGTGAAGTGGATTGGTGAGGTAAGTGGCAACAGGAGAACTTGCTATTGTAGAGGCTAGTGCAACTCATGGTGAGTGAGAAACTCATGGAGAAGATGATCATGGAGGATCAGAGAAGAGGTTCATAGGAATGCCATAGAGGTGAGATGACTGATAAAGTCAGAGAAAGAGAAATTGCAGTAATGAAGGTACAATTGCAGGTACTACAGGAATGGCTGCAAGAGCAGAAAAACCAGAAAGGAGGATGGATCTTTCCACTGAAGGGAAAGAGAATGATTTGGCAACCATTGCAGATGAAGTTGAGGCAAAGTGTGATTGCCTTATTGAAGGAGGAACTTAGAGTTCTTGAGCCAGAGATGGAATTTGAAGATTCCACACGCAGATCTGTTCAAAAGGAAGTGCTTGAGGAAGCAGTTGAGACTGAAAAGTCTTGCGGTTTTAAAACTAATAAGTTTTGTATGTTTGAAGTTACAATACAGGGAGATGAGCAAGATTTAAAGTTTTTTAAAGAGCAGGAGAGAGAGTTGAATCTGAAGTCTGTTCAGATCAATGCTAAGATGGCAAGATCTCAGGAGGGAATGAAGACAAAGAAGTCTAATCAGAATATTGGTGCAGAGAGAGAAGGACCAGCTGATGATTGGTCAAATTTCGGTGAAGGTATAGAAAATTGTGTGAAGTTTCCGAGTTCTACTCCTAATGAAATTGTTGAATTATATAGGAAGCTAGATCTTCAGAGAAGAGAATTGGAGAGGCAGAGAACTTACACATAGGATAATTTGTTGAAGAAGCAAGATAAGAAAGTTTTCATGAATGACAGTCATGAAGCAAAGGATGGAAAGAAGGAGAGACTAACTGACAGTATCCTGGTGAATGAAAATCAGCATACTGATGTGTTGGAAAAGAAGTTGGAAAGGAACTCAGAGCAGCATACTGAAGTGTTGCCAGAGGAAACTGAGGAGAAAGCCAATGAAGATTTTTTGAGTCCTGAAGAAGACTTGGAGTTACAGAGAGACAACTTGGTGACTGAATTAACAAATGAGACCATTGGGTCTTTTGATTTTGAAGCTGACAATTTGATTGTGTTTACAGGTGATGCAGAAGACAGTCCATCACTTGGAATTGTCTGGGAAGAAGAAGAACTATTGCAGGAAGAAGGTGAGACAGTCATGTCTCATATGCAGAGGCTCGTTACCATGGGTGACAAGAAAGATTTGGCTTGTCTGTATAGCCAAGAGAGAACTGTGGGGCAGAAATTTGGAACTGCTACAGTGATAGAGAATGAGGCTACAGTGTTTGAAGAACTTGATTTGATTGCCAGAATCAATCAAGATGATGATGGACAATTACTGAAGATTGTCAAAGGAGAAGACGAAGGTTATGCTGGAACTAATTTGCAGCATGTTGATGAAATGCTTGAGAAATGTTTTCTGGAGACATTTGAACCTGAGAAAGAAGTTGCAGGCACTGAAGTAAATTTGCTTGAAGTTGTGAAAGGAGCAGATACTAGTTTGTTAAAATTGATTTTGCTTACTAGTATACAAACAGAGATAAATGGATATGTTACTGCAGGAAGAGAATTAAATGATAATTTATTTTTTGAAGATAAATTTGCAGGTGATGAGCAAAAGAATGTTGCAGAGGGACAAGAAGTTTGGGAGGCAGCAACATGTGGGGTGACATCTGCAGGAGTAAAACTTGAGGCAGCTAAGGCAACATTGACAGCAACAACATCAATGTTGGCAGCAAGAAGAGCAGTAACAGCAGAAGCAGCTACAGCAGCTGAAACAACAGAATTTGGAGGCCGCAGCAGTAAGCAAAGAAATTTCCAGACAGAGGAAAGGTTGGACATAGAGATTGAAAGCATCAGAAGACTAATGATGAAGGTGTCTCAGAGGCAGCAGACAGCGACAAGAAAACAGAATAAATTCAGCAAGGGAAAGACAAAAGCATAGTATGAAAGCATAGCTGGAGGCAGGATACAGAACAAGATATGGAAACCTAGAGAAAAGCAGCAATCGACAGCAGATGATGACTCGTAGAACAAAGTATGGGATCGAGGAAAACAAGGACAAAGACTTAAAATGCATGATCAGGAGATCATGATCATTTTCAACCTTGGAAGTCTGATGCAGGAGCATTAGATGAAGAGGAAAATACTTTGTAATTATTAAAACTTAGGAGTTTTTAAGTTTTAGAAGAGCTAGATTTTTATGAATGATTTGAGTGGGTTTTTAAAGTATTTTTAATTAAATATTGTAAATAAATTGAGAATATGAGAGAATTTGGTCAATTGAGGATGTGAAGGGATTGATAGATTTTTCTAAATAATAATTTAGAAATTTGTTTCATTAATTATGGGTGAGAGAGGATCCTTAGGGATTCAAGAGTGATTTTAGGAATTGTTGAGATATTTGGGGGTTTTTTGAGTGATTAAAGGGATGAGAACCAAAATTGGTTCCATTAAATTTGTATAAATTATCAAGCCTCAAAGGGCATTGAGAACAGAGAGAGAGAGTGTGTGAGTAGAAGCAAGGCTTTTTCTTGTAAGCCTGCGGGCAATTATAAAGGGCCATAGATCTCGAATATCTGGCCAAACCAAGAGTTTGTAAGTAATTTTGTTTTGTTTATATGGAGGTATCATTTCAGATTATATATATTGGTTGATTAAGAAATCACATGTTAGATTTTGTAATTGAGAGTTGAATTATGCGCATATGAATTGGATAAATTTATGCTTTCAAAACATATTTAAACTTACATTCTATGCGTATAGTGGAAACAAGTTCTGAGTGAATGAGGTTTTAATCTTTTAGAATCCCATTTGCTATTAATACAAATCTAAATTCAGAATCGTTGTGTGAAATCGGGAAAGGTTCGATTTTAATAATCCATGTCAACTTTCATATTAAAGATAAAATCCAGAACATTGAGTTGAATGTTGAATGCGTTACTGTCATGTGCAAAGGTTTCAATAGGCGTTAACGAAGTTCAGTCTTTCGATGAAGAAACGCAGAATTGGCATCAATTTGTTGAATATACGTTGATCTGTTTATCTGTGTAATCGATTCATAACAATCTAGGACGGAGGAGACAGGATTTTAATGGTTCGATTTCTGTATATGAGCCATTCTACAGTAAATTGACATCTGAAATTGCCTGGCAAGGTCGTTGACTAGTAAGCGCTGGAGAATTGTAGAAGTATAGTCCGGCAAGTTGTTGAATTGCAGCGTGAAGGAATTGCGTGAAGATTCCATTAAGAATCGATGAGCAGTTTCAATAAGAATCGATTGAGTGTTTTTAAATGAAGGGCGCAAGTATTATTACAGAAATAGATCATTGGTATTTTAATCTGTGTTAATCTCTGTTTATGAAGCAATTAATTTGAAGGCCGCTTTATAAAATGAAATTTGGTTAAGACGAATTTGATTGAGGCGATTGATTCTGATTGAATCGACTCAGAAGTTTATTGAACCCAGCTCCAGTGCGTTCAGAAGTCGTGGGTTTTTTTTTTAGATGCTATATTGCCAAATCACTAAAGAGCACAATGAGTATCCATCGCTGGATGGACAGGTATGCAATGTGACATTTGATTTCTAGTTAAAATCTAAGCTTAATATGGATTGCATTGCCGTGAGTTTGGTAAGTCATACAGTGAAGGGTGCATATATCTAAATTTGATATGGATTGCCATGAGCTGGTGAGTTATACAGTGATGGGCGCATAGATAATTGAAACTTGTGGTAATATTTTAACATATGGTCGATGTGAGGAAGCCGTGGCGTAAAATCTCCAAACGTGGATTGAACGCATTGGGGTGAGAACGAAGTCCAAGTCCTTTGTTGATTGGAATACTCGAATGTTGATTTGATTATTAAGTTTGAGTTTTAGAAATGAGACCAATGGGTGTTAGTTAAAGGTTGGATTGGTAATTCCATACAATGAAGTTAATAATTATGGAATTTCTTCAAGGTGAGAGTAATTTATCCAAAGATTAATTTTTGAGCTTCTGCAAAAGATTATGAAATGGCCCAATGAATGGAATTACTTGGCATGAATTTGGTATGGAATTTTTATATGCATGGTGTTGTAAAGATTCTGGGTATTGCAGGGTTGGCCCTGTATCATTTTGGTATCAGAGCTTGGCTCTGTTGAAATTGAAGATGTTTATTTTCTGAATGAGTGCAGGAAGGTTCTGTTGAGAACTGAAGTGTATTTTATTTTGAATGTGTGATGAACACTGAAGGGAAGATCATATTCTAAATCTGATATGCAAATGTACACAATTGCAGTGAATAGGATTGCTGAAATAAATGGAGGATAAGATCATGCAGGTGAGATAATTTTCTGATTTGAAATTTGTGATTAAGGTTTATGGTTGCAGAGAAGATGGTGGCAGTGAACCTGGCATTCAGCTAAAGGCTGGATAGGGAGGACAATTACAGTGTTCTGAATAGAAGGTGAGTTGAAGAGATAGCCTAGAGAGAGCAGAAGAGAGTTCTCAAGAGGTTCCAGAGGCAGTGAACCAGTACTTACCAAAAGACCAGGTCCAGTGAAGCGGATTGGTGAGGTAAGTGGCAACAGGAGAACTTGTTGTTGCAGAGGCTAGTGCAACTCATGGTGAGTGAGAAACTCATGGAGAAGATGATCATGGAGGATCAGAGAAGAGGTTCAGAGGAATGCCGTAGAGGTGAGATGACTGATAAAGTCAGATAAAGAGAAATTGCAGTAATGAAGGTACAATTGCAGGTACTACAGGAATGGCTGCAAGAGCAGGAAAACCAGAAAGGAGGATGGATCTTTCCACTGAAGGGAAAGAGAATGATTTGGCAACCATTGTAGATGAAGTTGAGGCAAAGTGTGATTGCCTTATTGAAGGAGGAACTTAGAGTTCTTGAGCCAGAGATGGAATTTGAAGATTCCACACGCAGATCTGTTCAAAAGGAAGTGCTTGAGGAAGCAGTCGAGACTGAAAAGTCTTGTGGTTTTAAAAATAATAAGTTGTGTATGTTTGCAGGTACAGTACAGGGAGATGAGCAAGCTTTAAAGTTTGTTAAAGAGCAGGAGAGAGAGTTGAATCTGAAGTTTGTTCAGATCAATGCTGAGATGGAAAGATCTCAGGATGGAATGAAGACAAAGAAGTCTAATCAGAATATTGGTGCAGAGAGAGAAGGACCAGCTGATGATTGGTCAAAAGTCGGTGAAGGTATAGAAATTGATGAAGTGCTGAAACAATATGAACAAAACTCAATGAAAAACAACCACATTGACACAGTTATTTTTGGACTAAGTCCCCGGAAAAAACCCAACTTGGGAAAACCGGTGCAACAGATCTGATGGTTTGTATTATTAAGCAACATAATCTTGAATGCAACTAGGGTGCCAACATCTGGAAAACCTTTTAGAGAAATCTAGAAAACAAAAATGACTGTGAGATATACCTCACTCAGCAAGTCTCTAGCTGATAAAAAATAGCGTTGATGAAGCCCTCATTGCCTCTGCGTGATTTCTTACGCTGGATCTGCGTAAGTCTGTGTAGGCAAGCTAGAGGGACTGTGTCACCCTTTCCTGTAGCTGATCTGGCTGATCTGAAGCTAGATCTTGGCCCTCCTGGCTCAGAACCCCATCCTCTATCCTTCTCCGGACCGACTCCAAGAGACACTGCACTGGATCTACGTGATTCTATGCAGTAACTGCATCACCCTAGCCAAAAACTACGTTGTCTCTCTCCTATGTTGATGTTACCTCTCTCTGAAATATATTCTTGGCCCTCCTGACCAATCTCTGCTTCTGCCCCTCTCTGGATCTGATCATTGAATCAAATCACTTAGCAAATCCCGCCCTAGTGATTTTTTCTTGATCAAAAACTGTGTCTCCTCACACAAATTCGAAAATGCTCAATGGCTTAAGTGTCAAGTGTATTTTCCATAGGCCCCTCGCCCTCCTTCTTATAATATTTGATTGACTCTTCAACGACCAAGATTAAAACATAATCAAGGGCTAAGATTAACTTGGAGGTGATCCATGACTTTATCTAGAAGATTCACACTTGATTTAATTAATACACTTTAATTAATCAATTTCCCTAAGTTTAGACTTAGGAAAACATTAAAAAATGATTAATTAATTTAATTAAATCCTCTCTAAGTGGAATTTTCCAAAACCATTTATGGGTTTTATGGAATACATTTGTCTTAGCCTACATACAAAATTACAAGGCTAGAGCACATCCGATGCTACCATAAATCAACATTTTGGACAACGTTGACTAGTGTTGACTTTGGGTCAACACTTATCATTTGACTGTGTTTTGGGGTCAGAATCCAGATTTTATGAGGCCACAGCTGGAGGCATAGAAACTAAGGTAAATCATTGACTTTGACTACTGTTGACCATAGGTTTGACCGCTAGTTTGATTGCAGATTTTGACCACTACGTTGACCATATTTCAAGGTTGTTTTGGGATATGTTTGACTTTGACTGAAGGTCAAGTTTTCCCAAGCTTCATTGGAGGTTGATTTGTTGGTTTGACCAACATTGACTTTGCTGGTTAGGGCATCTTGTTGACTGTTGTAAATTATATTCTCTCTCTCTCTCTCTCTCTCTCTCTCTCTCTCTCTCTCTCTCTCTATTGAATAAGACGAATAATAAGAATATTTGTGTCTCTTGTCTTGGCTTGTCTTCTGTTGATTTATTTATGTTCTATCAATATTTACTGCCAATGGTTATGTGATTACATATCTGGAAATTGAATTGGGCTAATAAGAAATATTGAAGTAAACTGCTCTAAGCATAGAGCATACCATGGTAAACTAAACTTAACAATAAGGAAGCAGATTGGAAAGCCAATCTGGCCTGGAAAAGTAGAGAAGAAAATAGTAATGTGAATGGAACTGTGGGAATGGTTACAATACCCTAATGGTTGATATGAACAATCAAACTAAAAAAATAATGGCCGAGGTTAGAGAGAAAAAGAGAAACATGCGGAATTATATAGGAGAGGGTGTAAGTGCTTCATCATCTAGCTCTCCTCCCCTCCCCCCTTGCCTCCTCTCCTCCCCTTCCCCTTGGTCTCCTCTTTTCCCTTTACCCCTTATCTTTCTTCCCATTCCCCCCTTTTCTCCTACCCTCCTGCCCCTCCGCCTCACCTTCCCTTTCATTCTACAATTCCTCCCATTGCTGGCTACTTGGCATATGATTCTCCCCGTCCCCGATCCTCCTATGTCCCATCCCATCAGCCCCCTTTTCCCAAGCCCATTACCCCTGCCTCATGGATCCTTACCTCAGTGGGTTGCTAGCTCAGTTTGGACGCGTGTTGGATGGATTTGGTCATGTGAAACACCTGGTGGAAATTCAAGAATTTGGAAGGATGCAAAGGTTTTTCATACTCGGATCAATCCCTTGTGTCGGGGCATTCAAGGTGCAGGAATGCGAAAATTAGGAGATCGAGAATGGCATTTAATCCTCCTGTGCTGGTGTGGCTCGTTCGTGCGGGGGAAGTCAGTTCTGTACAAATGGAAGGTCGTTTCACCAAGCAGAATAATTATGGAAGTTTGTGGGGAAGCTTGCGACATGACCTCAATTCATGGTCCCTGCTGCAATTCCAGGCAAATAATTTTCTATTTAAGCAGGTGTTTCAGTCTGTTTCCTCGTCAGATGAATGGTTCAGTCTTCGCCCTGAGTTTTCTCTAGTTCTCGACCAAGTAGAAGGGCTCGGGTCATTTCAGTGGTTGGGATCGAGGAACATTCTGGGTCTTTTACATGTTTGTGTTTCAGGAGGGCAGTAGGGTGAAGTTGCAGGGTGTTGGTAAGGAGGTCTCTGTATGTGTTCCAAGGCCCATAGTGGATTCAGAGAGGGTTTTGGTTGCGGGTGGCGGGGTGAATTGTGGTAGTTTGGAGTTTCTGCAGTCGAGGAATCACTAGGTTTGTGTGAAATTTCAAGAGTCATGGATCTCGGTTGCTGGTTATTTTGATCATTCGAGGAGTCTTTGTCTTGGTCTTGTGGAGTGTGGGGATACAATGAGTCACTCTAAGGAAGGCATCTCTGTTTCAGGCTCTAAGAGTCGCTGCAGGCCTCAGACTGGAAGAATGTTGGGGTGGATGGTGAAGGATTATGGCCGGTTTCTCATGGATTACGCTCAATGTGTCAAATATCATGCAAAAATCAAGAATAATTTGGCAATAATCCAAAGGTGTATGCACCAATAGTAGAAGGAAACATTGGAGATGCAGGAGCAACAAATGGAAACAAATGAAAGAATCCACCAACTAGAGGATGAAATCGACACATTGCGGCGTCAAATTGAAGATCTTGAGTTCAAATTGAATGATAAAAGCATGACTATGGAGGAAGAAGAAACCAAAATCGACCTCAACAGTGGAGAATTAACTGGTTCTAAGGGTCCTTTTTTTATTTTTGCTATTTTTTTATGTTAAAATGTAAATGTAAATTGTTGTTTCAACAATTTTGTAGAATGTATAGCAGTAGTCATGTAGTATGGGAGAATTCTATAATTTTGGGAAAGATAAGTTGGGTTGGGTTGATCAGCAAGCATATTTTGTTGCCCATGGAAGGTTATGAACTGATATTGTAAAGATCCTAGGTTTTGGCCGCATTTGGGCGCGGATTAATATACTACTACTATTAAATCTTTCCTGTTAAAAAATAATAATAATGAATTAACGCACCTTTGTCAATAATAATTTAAAATAATAAAATTTAAATTACAATAGAGACAATATTTGAAATTATATATGGATTAATATTAAATGCTATTATATAGTACATGACTTTAGTGAAATAGCTTTAATTGAGCCTAGAGGCTCATTGAGCTGAGAGGCTCATTCTACAACTATGTGAAGACGATGTGTAAGTATGTTTGTCCCTCCTAAAATAAAAATAAAACATTCCCTAAATAGAAAAACAATGCCAACTATAATAAAAAATAAAAATACATATGACCTAATATAATTTCATGTAAAGTAATTAGAAGTAAAAAAAATATGTGAGTAAGATATTTGAACCTTATAATTTTCAAAAATACTTTAACACTTTATCAACTTCATATATATATCTATATATATAAAAAAAGGGTCAAAAACATATATTTTAACATTGAATAGAATAAAATATTCAAGGTGAGTTATGGATAGAATATTTTAATATGAATTAATATTTACTTATACTTAAAAATATATTAATAAACAAGTTTAATGTGCTAGTAAAATGGCTCAATGCACATGTTATGTAATCTCTATAACATTAAAAAATACAATTTAAACAATAAAGAATTACAAACTGTTTTTTTGCACTCTAAAATAAGTTTGTACCTAAAGAAATTTGATCACTCTAGGCTCATGTTAGATCCATGCTTAAAATAGATCTATGTTGGTAAGAATTAATATTCATTTTGTTAAACAATCATCTTCCTAATACATAACAAAAAATGTTAATAGCCTAAAATCCAAAAATATTACTTACAAATAAATTATTTTAGATAACATATTTTTTCTTTAATAACAATAATTAATTAACACACTTGTCAATAATAATTTATAATAATATTTTCATTACAAATTAATAATTAAATTAAAGATTAATAAATTAAAATTTTATCTATTAAAATATAAAATTTTAATTTTCTGAAAAAAAAAATTGTCATTAATCAACTTAAATTAGTTTTTTTTATTTACACCCTATTACCAAAAAAATTCCTATTAAAAAGATACCAATTCCCTTATAACGTGTTACAAGGGATTGATCACTTTAAGGTAATGGTTCTCCTTACATTTGCACTATGCACATGCCTTATTATCCAATAATAAATATTTGATACTTGAATATTATGGTTTTAACTTAACTTGCAGTTACAAAAATTATATCCAAAAACTAGTCCCGGTACTTCTCTCAGCTTTTCCACTCTTTCCGCAGGATATGTTTGGTTTGGAGTCTTTCCCCTCTTTTTGCAGAAAGTATAATTGTAAAATTTTGTTTGTTTTTTTGTTTGTGTTGGGTGAAAGCTCATTTATCAAAGACTTGTTAGATCTTAGATTTTATTAGTTACTCAGTTGATTTTTTGAATTATTATTTTTGAAAAAATTTAAGATTAATTATTTGAAGATTGATTCAAAATTTTAGAGATATGTAGATATATAAAATAGTTAAAAGGTTAGGCCAACTTATTATCAATTTAAATATAAATATAAAAAAAACTAAAAACAGAAAACTCATAATCCTATAAACAATTTTTAGTGTCATGAACTTTAAAATTTCATTCAGATAAAAAATAGCAGTTGTCTTTAGTGTGACTTTTTGAAGTTTCACGTGAAAAATTTTGAGGTAAAATCTTGGTTTTTGTTGTTCAAACTGCTTTTTTGACTCTATATCTGGATTCAGCACTCTCAAAAACCTCCAAGGCACTTCGATTGTGCAAAGTTAGTAATCAAACTTCTCTTTTCAATAAATTCCTGCAGGAATTTAGAGAAATTACACCGTAAAAAATCACCCTAAAAACCTTCAAAAAGTCGTACTAAAGACTATTCGGTTCCCCAGTCATAGAACCAATATGCGCGAGGTTCCACATAAATTTGTAATTTATTTTCAGCCGGGTGGAGATCCAATATTACCAGTTGTCATTCAACTGTCGAGATCAAATGTTACCAGCTGTTGTTTAACCTGATATTGTCATCTCGCCGGCTTCGGGTTGCAATATTACGGTGAGGAAAAAAACGAAGTCTGCTTCCAGACACTTCAGGGGGAGACCGAAAACAAAATCCCTCTTTCGGGATGAACTTCTTGACCTTCGGGAGGTTCCTATTTTTTTCAGTTTGGTGATCCCGGGGGTGGATGGAGCTTGTGACCCTCCTTGGGTCTCCAAATGATTTCCGCCATCCCTTTCGACTCATGTGGCATGGGCGAATAGTATTTTGTTGATGGTCGTATATGATACTATCTTGTTTTTTTTGTTCTTCCATATGCCCATTTTCATATGCTTTCGCTACGGTTAATGCCGCGGGATGTCCGACTCATCGTTGTTATGGTTTTTTTATTGTTGCGAATGATGTGGGTTCTCATCTACGGATTTTGTGGATCCTCCATTTCTTTTCCAATTGGCAATTGGGGGATCCAATTTGACATCATCAACGACTCTATGCTTGATAGGAGTCTCATGTCTTGGTTTTTTGGCCGGATCACATTATTTATGGTTTTAGGAGCAATGTTGCATTTTGGGAAGTGATTTCTCACTTCACTTTCTTATGATGTATTATGTACTGTTTTTATCATAATATAAAACAGCGTTTTTTTCTTTCTGAAAAAAAAAAAAAAAAAACTGGCGTGACCTTATTCAATGACGCCGTCAAATGAAATAATTAATGAAATTGATACTGTTATGATCTTGAAATGAGATAATGTCAAATCATCTGCTACCATCATCCCCAAGTTTTTGCACAAATTTTAGAATTTACAGACACTCAAATTACAGTTGCAACAGTACAAATTTATTTATGTTTGTTTGGTTTGGGAAGCTTTACATTATGACAATGTTGCAATTATATTTATGGAGACGACAAACAACGGTGTCATGCTGGTTTTGCGAGAAAGGCATACATGATAATCCGCTAAGGTAAGAGTTTTAAATCCCCTGCCGCACGAGTATAAAAAAATAGTAATCCCATGTTCGTATAAACTTCTCGTTGAAGCCCGGGTTTTAATATATCCCCTGCATACATGACGAAGCAAATAGTACATGTAAATTAGTTTGAAATAAACTCGCGAACCCCAAATCAATTGCACGTTCATCGATTTGCATTCTCCTATTTATGTTTTTGCTTAGTAGGTGACAAAAAATTCTGCCTTCTTTTTGAATGGAAGTTCTTCCTCCACTTTACCAGGGTCTGATAGTAATGCATGCCTATATTCTCCACATGCTCCACACTGAATCATTAAAACATTAAGTTGTAGATCAGTAATGAACTTTGCCTGCAAGAAGATTATTTGTGAATTCGTGACTTGGTTGTAGCTGAATTGAAAGTAGAATATAGGGTTTATGTCAACGCTGTTAAAGAATTAGTTCCGCTGTGCTACTGTGATTAGTTTAGAATCAGTTTTGATTTAGTTTTATTTCAGTTTCTGGATAACCGTCCAGTTAACCGTCCAGTTTCCTTGTATAAATTCAGTTTAATGTATCTATCAAACGATGTGTGTGTTCTCATCGATTTCTCTATCTTGCTTCTTTCTCAATCTGTTGTTTTGTTTCTCTGTCTGTAAATTTGTCATGGTATCAGAGCCTTGAGGTTCTTCTTGGACAAAGGCTGGAGATTTGTTTTCTGCAACAACAGAGAATCCTGTTTGCTACCACCGCTCGTTTCTTTCTTGTGTGAAGAAAACAACGAGCCAGCGTGGGTGAGAAGGAAGGACGGCTTTCATATTTGCCATAGCTGCTGGAGCGGTCTTCGTTTGTTGAGAATTTCTGTTTGGAGCGGTCTTGTCGTTGAGAATTTTATTTTGCCGGAAGCTGCTGGAGCGGGCTTGTTGTTCTCCGGTGTTGTTTCTTTCGGTGTGTTTTCTCCGGCAATGGCTTCCGTGTTCATTTGTGACCTCTCCTTTCTGTTCTAACGTGAGTTTGTTTTTCCAACTTCTATTTTTTTGTTGGAACCAAATTTTCGGACTTCTCATTGTCTCATGACTAAAGTGATTAACGGGGTTGTTTTTATGATGTGAAAGTTGTGTATTAAAATAAGAGAACAAGAGTATGTTGAGTTGAAGGTTTTTTTTATTTGCTTTTAGTAAAGAGGAGGGGTAAAGGCTGGCTGATCTATTAAAGGTGATTGTTTTTTAAAAAATGGCTTCAACAAGTCGGTTTGCCATTCCGACACCATCATTTAGTGGAAAAAAAATATGATTTTTGGAGTCTTAAAATGCAAGCATGTTTACAAGGCTTAGGGTGTTGGGAATTAATAGAGTTGGGGTTCCAAGAACTCGACGCAAATGAAATTGCTGGTATGATTGCTGCCCAAAAAAAGACAATTTGATGAAATTAAACGAAAAGAAGGTAGAGCAAAGTCTTGCATTTTAAATTCATTAGATGACGCTATCTTTCCTAAAATTACTTGCTGCTAAAGCTGCTAAATCAATTTGGGATATACTTAAGGCTGCTTATCAAGGAAATGATAAAGTAAAAATGGTAAGATTACGGACACTTAGAACCCAATTTGAAACGCTTAAAATGGTCGACTCGAAACCATTGATCGGTTTATGACTAAAGTTATGGGTGTTGTAAATCAGCTTCGGATGAATGGTGAAGAACTAAATGACCAAAGAATTGTTGAAAAAAGTTCTTAGATGTTTGCCAAAAAAAATTTGATATGATTGTTCTTGTTTTTTGAATCGAGAGAATTGACAAAATTATACGTGGAAGAGTTAGCTGGTTCTTTGTTGGCACATGAAGCAAGAATTAATTTAGATGTCGATGATTTAGAGCATGCTTTTAAATCTAAAGCGTCAATGGATAGAGGTAGAGCGAGAGGTTTTCGTGGCGGGGAAAAGTAAAGGTAGAGGACGAGTCTCGATCGATGATAGATCACGAGTAAGCTGAAACACATTCGGAGAAGTCTCAAAATGATCATGGTCGTAGGTGGATAGATAAATCTAAAATTCGGTGTCACTACTGCAAAAAAATATGGCCATTATAAGTCCGAATTTCGAAAACTACGGTATGTTCCGAATAAAAAACAAAGCCAATGTTACAAACACCGAATGTAAAACATCGGATGCTTTATTTTTTGGCATGCCAAGTAACTATGCAAGTACCTAATAAAGATGTTTGGTTGGTTGACGAGTGGATGTAGTAATCATATGATTGGTCATAGTGATTTGTTTTCACATCTTGATACATCTTTCGAGTTCATCTATTGGTTTGGGTGATGATCGTCGGGTTAAAGCTTCGGGAAAAGGTGTTGTACCCTGTCTTAACCAAACAAAATGTTGTGAAGAATATCTATGATGTTTATTATGTACCCAATTTCAAGCATAATTTGTTGAGTGTTGGTCGATTAGATGCACATGGTTATGATGTTAGCTTTCACAACACTACTTGCACGATTGTTGATAAGCATAAGTCTCTTGTTGCAAAGATTCCAATGACAAAGAACGAGGTTGTATCGATTCACGGTGAAAAAAGTGAGAAGTTGTATGCACATAATGTTTCAACGCCAACTAACTACGATTTGTGGCATTTGCGATATGGTCATTTACCTATCAAAAGTATGAGTTTGTTGCAAAGTCGAGTCCATGGTGAAAGGGTTGCCTTCTTTGTACTGGTCATATCTCTTCTGTACAAGTTGTATTATGGGTAAACATAAACGAGATAGTTTTGCTTCGACCTCTAATAGAGCCAAAGAACAACTAGAGTTAGTGCATACGGATTTATGCGGTCCTATGCAAGAAAAATCAATTGTCTGGCGATCTCTATTTTCTTACTTTCATTGATGATTTTAGCGGGGAAAATTTGGGTGTATTTCATCAAATATAAATCGAAACATTTTCGAAGTTTAAAGAGTTCAAGGCCGAGGCTGAAAAACAAAGTGGCAAGTTTATTAAAGTTACGAGGTTCGATAAAGGAGGTGAGTATGAATCTAACGAATTCATTGATTTTTTGCAAACAACATGGTATTAAAAAAACAAACGACAACTAGCTATACTCCACAACAGAACGGAGTCGCAGAAAGAAAGAATCAAACAATTATGAATATGGCTCGAAGTTTGCTTAAAACACGAAATTTGTCTAAAGATCTATGGGCTGAAGCGAGTTACATGTTCGGTATATATTTTGAATAGATCGCCAACTTCCGGTGTTCAAAATTTTGTACTCGAAGAAGCATGGAGTGGACAAAAGGTAACGAGTTTCACACTTTCGCGTATTTGGTTGTGTTGCTTTCGCTCATGTTCCGGAAAAAATTGAGAAAAAAAGCTTGATGATAGGAGTGAAAAGTATATTTTTATAGGATATAGTGATCAATCTAAGGCATACAGATTGTTTAATCCTATAACTAAGAAATTTGTTGTAAGTCGAGATGTGAAATTTCCGGAAGATAAGTCTTGGAATGAAATGGAGAACAATACTTGTCCCGATCCTTTTATTCTGTTAGATGAACCTCGGACACACTGCAACAAGCACTCCAAGATTACAGGGTTCAAGAAAAAAACCGGTAGTAGTTCATCCAGCGATAGCGGTTCATCGTCTTACGAGTCCGATTCGATAATCCAAAGATGAGAAACTTAAGTGATATTTATGCACAAGATGATGTTGATGGTATTGTAAATTTTGCATTTCTTTCATTCCAACCTACTTGTTTTGAAGAGGCTATAAATGACAAAGTATGGGTAGATGCTATGAATAATGAAATCGATGCTATTGAAAGAAATCAAACTTGGGATTTGGGTTTTTAAAACAAAGTTAAATGAGAGAGGTGAAGTTGATAAGCACAAAGCACGATTAGTTGCCAAAGGTTTTTCTCAGCAACCTGGCATAGATTATGGTGAAACATTTGCACCTGTAGAAGGAATTGATACAGTTCGATTTGTATTGGCTATTGCAGCACAAAACAAGTGGCCTATTTACCAAATGGACGTAAAGTCTGCTTTTTTGAATGGTGTCTTGAATGAAGAAGTGTATATTGATCAACCACCTGGTTTCGAAATCAAAAATCATGAACATAAAGTGTACGGAGTTGAAGAAAGCATTGTATGGCTTGAAGCAAGCTCCAAGAGCTTGGTACGACCCGAATAGACCATTACTTGTTGAATAATGGTTTTCGGGAAGGAGCGACCACGAACCCACTTTGTATATCAAGAATGATCATCAAGGTAATATTTTGATATTGTGTCTTTATGTTGATGACATAATCTATACGAGTAACATGCGGTTAGATGAATTTAAATCTGCAATGAAAAATGAATTTGAAATGACGGATCTTGGATTAATGAGATACTTCTTGGATATCGAAGTGAAACAAACACGGGATGGTATGTTTATGAGTCAACAAAAAGTATGCTACCGACATTTTGAAAAAAGTTTAAGATGGACGAGTGTAAACCGGTTGATACTCCTATCGAAGTTGGTACAAAGTTGAGTAAAGATGATGTGGGTACTATTGTTAATGCGACTTTGTATAAGCAACTTGCTTTGGTAGTATTATGTATCTTATCGCTACTAGGCACGATATAGCATTTGCGGCTAGTTATATCTCCGGGTTTATGGAATCTCCTAAAGACTTTGTCATTAGAAAAGCTGGAAAAAGGGTGTTAAGATACATTGCGAGTACATCTACTTATGGTTTTATCGTATGTAGCCTCTGTAGACGATAAGCTTGTTGGTTATACGAGATAGTGATTATGCGGGATGTATTGATGATCGGAAAATCACTTACGGCTATGCTTTTCTATTTGGCGAAACTTGATCTCATGGTCATCCAAAAAGCAACCCACGGTTGCACTATCTTCAACAGAGGCCGAGTATGTTGTAGCAAATTCGAGCATCGTGTCAAGCGATTGTGGCTAAAAAGACTTCTCTCGACTTTGGATATACGGATAATGAACCGATTTCAATCCTTTGTGACAACACTTCCGCTATTTCCTTGTCGAAGAACAATGTGTTTCATCAAAGAAGCAAACATATCGACACTCGTTTTCACTTCATTCGTGAACTCGTCAAGAATGGTGACATTGTTCTCAAATTTTGTGATTCCAAGGAGCGATTAGCGGATATTTTCACCAAACCGCTAGGAAAAGTTAATTTTGAATTTCAATGTCATAAGTTAGGAATAAAACATATGTAACCCTCAAAATTAAGGGGGAGTGTTAAAGAATTAGTTCCGCTGTGCTACTGTGATTAGTTTAGAATCAGTTTTGATTTAGTTCTATTTCAGTTTCTGGATAACCGTCCAGTTAACCGTCCAGTTTCCTTGTATAAATTCAGTTTAATGTATCTATCAAACGATGTGTGTGTTCTCATCGATTTCTCTGTCTTGCTTCTTTCTCAATCTGTTGTTTTGTTTCTCTGTCTGTAAATTTGTCAAATGCAGTACAAAATCTCTGTTACCATTGATGGGAATATATTATATATGTAGAAATAGGAAATAAGTAGCGGAACTTCCTACCAGAGTCTAGATGCAGCTGCCATGGCTGAGGTAGTTATGCTCAATGAAGGCAGGCACCCCCTGGGAATATATATTCTTTGATGAAGTCAGAACTTCTTCTGTACTCATCATATCTTTCATCCGCTATTGAGATAAACTGTTCGCCAATTGTCACAAGATTAATTGGGATTAAGATTCGAGAGCAATTAAAGATGAATAGAGCAAATGAAGAAACAAACAGACAGGAGGACAGATTTCCATATTACATCATGACAAGAACAATGATTATTGACACGTTGGATAAAGGAGAAAAAGGGCTAGTTGCAACGATACTGTAATATGCCTCTAGTTGGAAATCAAGCGTAATGTACAAATAACTGAATGAAGTGGTGGAGAACATACTTGCAAAACAAGAAGACCATTGTCTGCTAGAAGATATTCACATTTGCTGAAAAAGTCCTCTAAATATTCATGGCCTACACTTTCTAACATCTCACTGCGTTCATGATGTCAAGTACACAAACTCAACAAGGTGTTAACACATAAACCAATTTTGAAAGTAACTGTTAAAAATATTTAGCTCCACAGTTATCTCTTTGAAGTTTTACCAGGAGATGATTCTGTCATATTTGTGAAAACCGGGTAGTTCTCTATAATCCCACAAAAGCACTGTTATTCGATCCTGGGATAACAGGTGCGCTACAAATTAGCAAGCTTTGTCTTCTTATGATTAAATAACAATCTAAAACTGAACAATGGCAAATCCAAACACAAGGGAGCACAATTTATGTGAGGGCTATTGCCATTTTGAAAGATTAAAAGCCAATTCAAAACGTTTTTGCTGAAACACATTATAAACTCATTCTTGAAAATGTGAGATGAATACCAAACATCTTTTTCTTAGTTTGGGCTTGCTTGCCCAGATAAATAATACATCTTTTCTTTTGGTTTTTGTAAGTTGTCGTATTATTTTTGGCTAACATATTCAAATATGAATTCATTTTAATGATAATATATCTAAGTTATTTGAAACAGGTAACATTTTTGGAAATGCCACTTTTAAATTTTAGGAAACGGTGAAACAATAGTATTTTTTTAAACATAAACAAATGAAGATTATATTAATATCTTACATAGAATATATCCCTTGCTTACCTCAACCGTTCCCGGAGACCATGATCAGATGTAAGTACTGCATATACATAATCTACATTCAGGTGCTTATAACTTGAAAATGCTTCCCATTGGTGATTGTGCTCATATACATCATATTTTTTCTTAATTCTAATTCTAATTCTTTTTCTAAAAAATTCCTTCTCTGCCATACATTGAAAACTCTTTGAAAAGTCATATTTGAATCTACCCAATTATAGTGGCTCACCATGGTTGTAGACTTCCACAACATGTATCATTTATATGCATGATTCTCAAGTTGCATAGAAGCATACATCATTTTTCATTGTGAAAGTGAATGCTATGCATCTTTAAAATATTACTCTCCCTTGTTGATAAAAGCCACACTTTTATTTTAATCTTTATCAAATTTGAATAACTAATTTTAACCACATCATGTGTCAAAATAACAATTGATTTGAAAGGGGTTGTGGCTAGTTGACATAGGTTATGGAGTGGTAGAGGTAGTTGGAGGGATGTGTTGTTGAGTAGTCATATTCGATGAGTTTGTGTGTGGCAAGGGTTCTTTGTCCCTATGATACTTATCAATTCTATCTAATTGAGAAGTTACTTGATATTCTATTCTTTTTGTTGAACTCTTCATTCATCTCTACTCTCATCTTATTCATGCTTTGATTCATATTGTTTTTATTTATTTCATTTTTGAGATTATCTGTTAATTCATGTTTAAGATATTCATTCTTTTGTTTCAACTCTTCTCTCAACTCTTTTTGGTTTTTTTATCAATTTCTTCTTTAATATTTTTACAATTTTGTATGAAGTCTCTCTCAAATTTCCCAATCCTTGCATTAATTCCAATCATATTTCTTGTTATAGAGTGTTTTTTGGCTCAATTTTGATTAAGACAAATTATTGCTATCCTGTTTGAATTTTTTTCTAAAAATTATAATATTTAAGTGTGTAGGATTTCATAGTTCAAATTCATATCTTATGTTGTTTCTTTTGGAAAAACTATGAAATGTGTGTTAAACATCTGATATTTCAAGTGGACACTCTACTTATCATCAGGGAAAAAGTGAAGCTTATACAATATAGTAAAGAGAGCTAGACCAAGTTATATAGAATGAGTGAGAAGGGAGGGGGAGGGACCAATTAGGTCTAAAAGAATTTGATTGTAAGGTTGAGAGATTAGGATTGAAATATTATTAAATAATGATGTAACCAACAAAATTATCTAATCAATTAAATAAATTATAAATTATAAATTCAATATTCTGAATAGTGACTAGTCAAGGATTATAAATTTGTTTTTGTTAGCTCTGTAATAATCACTATTATTATTAAACATTATTATATTAGTAATATAATAAATTATATCGAATCAAAAGGAGTTGATAATAAATTATAACTACAATTATTTTAGATTATAATTATTGATACCAATTTGTTAATAAGTTAAATTAATGTTTTAATAAATAATATTAAAATAATATGAATTAAGATAATATTAGCAATATTAATGATGATGAGAAATTCTAGAGTATTGTGTGATATGGTTCGAGTTATTATACTATTACATAATTAATGATTAATTAATATAAGATGAATGCTATTATTTGTTTTTTATAATATAATTTTAATATATTAGTATTATCAATTTATCATTATTCCATATTTCAATAGAATGGGGGTACATTTATAATCTCTTATTTAATATTAATATGAAATGTTACAAAGTTAAATATCTAGGTTATTATTAATATGTAAGGAAATGATTATTATAACAAGGCCGCATAGCTAGCATTACCTATCCCTTAGTTTAATTATTGAACTCTGAAAGATATGAACCAATTCTCATATTTGAACAAGGTCTACAATGTAGCCACTGCCTATCCCTTAGATTAATTATTGAACTCTGAAAGATATGAACCAGTTCTCATATTTGAACAAGGTCTACAATGTAGCCACTCTCGCTTAGTTTAAATATAGTTAAATTAGAGTAAAAAAACTATAAATTTATACAACTTTACATTAATAAAAATTACAATGGAGGAATATGCACAACACAAGTGTAATATGTAGTGTTGTTGCTTAGTACATGCTTCTTATTGAAAAATTAATTGATAACAGAATAATTAGGAAGGTCTGTTTATAAGTTTTTTTCTTAATTATAAATATTATTATTATTAATTTAATTAATAACTAAAACTTGTTTTAAATGTAAAGAAACTATAACATAACATCATATATAATTATTATAAAGTTTCTATTATAATTATTAGAATGTATGGACCTCAAGAGATTTGATCCTTCTTGTCACACTTGAGGAAATGTTTGCACCTCAAGCATTTGATCCCTGTGGTCACATTTAAGGAAAGGTTTGCACCTCAAGCGATTTTATCTCTCTAAACACTTAATATATTTGGAGCTAATATGGATATAGTATGGTCTAAAACGTCTATCATATAGTAAATATTCTTATATATAACCATTCTCATATATAGCATTTTGATGGAAATAATTAAAGTTGCTAATATTCTTATTAAATTTCAAGAATAATATTTAAAACTTTTGTAAAATATGAATGTTTATGTTACTAACTATGTATATTCATGTTAATTTCAAAATCTATCTTGCATGAAGACTGGTATTTTTAAAGTGCAAAAAGCTTGAGGAAAGTTTTGCATTTTGAGAAATTTTGATCACTCACAACAAATGATAGATATAGACTTAAAATAGATCTATGCATACAAATTTTAGATTGTTTTCATTATATCTATGTATATGTTTTAGATGAATTAGATACTTTCAAAATTATTACTAATAAGGCTATTTTAGAAGTTACACACTAGATAACGATAAAGCAATAATATCCAATGGTAGAAAAAAAGGTAAATATTGAGAAAATAATAAGATGCATATAATAAATAACATATAAATTACAAAAATCTTTTTTGTTTTTTACTTTATTCATAGCATTTTGAACCTTCAATTTCATAGTGTTACATAATAAATATCTCATAACAACGCTAATTGAGCTGTCCCATAAACTTATGAAAAAAATTAAAAAATTTCACTCAAAATATCATAAATAAAATAATATAATTCCTTTTTAAAATTAACATTGATTTCTCCCAATTTAATCCTTGCGACTTCATAAAATTTAAAAAATAAACTAAGTCAAAACCATACCATACAATACGAGGTGACTAACCTTAGTAATATTTACACATAATGAGGAGATATCAAAGAAATGAAAACCATAACAAGAAGGATTGTACTTAGCTTTAAAGAACTCACCACTTCATAAAGATTGAATGGGTAAAAAAAAAAAAACATATTCACGAAAAATTATCATATAAATTTCAATAAAATTATATTAAAATATAAATGTTTCACAAAATACACATGCTCTATACAACCTTAATCTAATTTAAATATTGTTTAACATCCAACATACTCCGTGCGTGAAATTAACATCTTAATTATTCATGGATTTGTAAAATCTATCCTTTACGACTAAAATTGGACAATCACCCATACACACACACATATATATATTAAAACATTACATTGCTAACTCTATATATAGCCATAATGATAGCTCACCCTCACACCGAATGATATAAGTGCACACCTAATGACAAATGACATGTGATCCATGCGCGTACCCCTTATTTTCCACCGAATTAATATAAATTGGAATATTCTGGTGATGACATTATTCCTCCCACCAAATAAAAAGAAAAATAAATATGTACGTACATGCAGTACCCCACCAAGTGGTTCGACAAGCTTACTAGTTGGAATTCAGACCGGAGACGAATCAATGCGTGAACTGTATTTCCATAACCCATTAACAAAATAATAAAAGTATTGGACAGGATGGCGGGTGCACAAAAGAAGAATCTCGTGGAAAGTTGCGCTAGCAAGGGCATTGAGTCGGCTTCCGGTCCAGGTTCAAAGAACGGCTGGGGAGAGTTAAATGCAATAGTGCCTTCGTCAGGCTTCCGGTCAAAAGTGTAGGCAGTTAGAAAAAAAAAAAAATCGACCCTCGGTTTTTCCGGAACCTTGATCTCGGTGGGGCCAGTTGGCAGTCAGACCGGGAAAGTGGTCGGTGTGGGAAAGTAATGAAGGAATGAATGAATGCTATTTTAACGTCCACGAGGCTAACAATAGTCTATGGGACCACCAACTTCCTTGTTTTTTGCTTTCTGTAATTCAATCATTTTCTTACTCAAATTGATGATGCGCTGACCCAACCTTCTAACAGTTCCATCATTGAAAATACAATGCCACGGAATTGATGCTAACATACTGCGGTAACTGTGTTTGATGTCTCTGAAAGCATCACATTCCAAAATGAAATGTTTTTCTGATTCCACTGCCCCAGAAGTGCAAAAAGTACATACCCTTTCTTCCCAAGCTTCTTTAGGTCTCTTCCACCGTCTCGTTTCACACCGAAGTTGATGTGAGTTAGTTCTTAATTGAGCAATAAGAACCTTTTCCCTCCACGGAATGCTAGCTCCAATGTATTCTTTTTGTTGTAGATCATAAGTGGGGTTGAATTCTTGAACATAATACTTCTTCTTTCTACCCAAATATTTTCCCCATATACCCTTACGGAACTTCTCCAGCACAAAATTCTTTAACTCCTTGCTATTTGTGGGACATGCATTCAAGTAAATATTCCATTTTTGCATCCATTTGTTGTTTTGTCTCATCCATGATTTTTTTCTTTCACTCATACCTTCATTGAAGATAACTTTTGGCCATCTATCTCCTCCCATTTGCCCCATTCTCTTTAGGTACCTTATAAGACGCACCATGGCAATTGCTTCAATGGGAGCTATCCCTGTTTCACTCAACATTATCTCATAGGGAACCAAACTTTTCATTTTGAACTTGCTCATGATCAAGCGTTTTTGAATTTTTTCCATTTGTTTCCATTTTGAAATAGAGATGTTGCTAGCCCACAATTCACACCCATATAATATCATTGGACAAACTAGGAGTCCAAAAAGTACTTTGATCATGTTCCAATCCCATAACTTTGCCTCTCTACATCTATTTTCAAGTGCATATAATGCTTTCCACCCTCCTAAAATTCTTTTCTTTCTGCAATCCTCCCAATTAAGCTTGTTGTTGAAATTGATCCCAAGGTACTTGTATTCATTTACTTCTTCAAGAATGTTGCCTTCAAAGAAGAATGTATGTTGGCTTTGCTTCCTTTTATTAGAGAAAATCATTATCTTGGTCTTACTGGTATTGACTTGCATCCCCATTTCTTTACAAAAATTCTCAAGGGCAAACAGGTGCATCTGTAATCCATGGGTATATTTAGCAACCAGCACAAGATCATCGGCATATAGAAGAAGCTTTATCACAAACTCCCCTAAAAAGAAAGAGGCAAAAAAAAGAAATTCCGACCCTTGACCTTGGTTGGAAAAATTAGGCCTTCGAGTACTTTGGCGAGAGAGTTCAACACCATGACCACCACCTAGTGGCTTACACCCTACCTTGACTAGCTAACACCCTGATCACCGCCAGTGGCTTATACTCAATAAGAATCATCCAGACCATGGTTTATAATTGACATGTAACATTTTTACGTTGCGTCACCAACATCTATGGATTGTAATTGAGCTCATTGTGTAAAATAAAATGAAATTTTAACGTTCACGAGACTAAAAATAGTTTATGGGACTATGAGTTCCCTGTTTTTCGCCTTTTGCATTTCAGTCATTTTCTTATTCAAATTGATGATGAGCTGGCCCGACCTTCCAACAATCCCATTGCTAAAAAGACAATGCCAAGAAACCAATGTTAACATAGTCCGGCAACTTTCTTTGATGTCTTTGAACGCATCACATTTCAAAATGAAATGTTTTTCTGATTCCATAGCCCCAGACGTGCAAAACACACTTATTCTTCCCAAGCCTCCATAGGCCTTTTCCACAATCCTGTTTCATACCGAAGTTGATGCGAGTTGGTTCTTAATTGAGCAATAGGAACCTTTTCCCTCCATGGAATGTTAGCTCCAATGTACTATTTTTGTTGGATATCATACGTAGGGTTGAATTATTCAATGTAGTACTTCTTATTTCTACCCAACTCTTTTCCCCATACCTATTTACAAAACTTCTCCATAACAAAATTCTTTAGCTCCTTGCTATTTTTGGAACAAGCATTGAGGTAGATATTTCATTTTTGCATCCATGTGTAGTTTTGTCTCATCCATGTTTTCTTTCTTTCACTCATGGCTTCCTTGAAGATAACATTAGGCCATCTACGGACTCCCATTTTCTCAATTCTTTTTAGATATCTTATGAGCCGCAAACCATAGCAATTGCTTCGATGGGAGTTGACCCTGTTTCACTCAACATTGTCTCATAAGGTACTGAACTTTTTATTTTGAACTTGTTCATGATCAAGCGTTTTTGTATTTTCTCAATTTGCTTCCATTTTGAGATAGGGGTGCTGCTAGCCCACAATTCACATTCATATAGCATCACTCGACAAACTAGGATTCCAAAAAGCACTTTAATCGTTTTCCAATCCCATAACTTTACCTCTCTACATCTGTTTTGAAAAGCATATAATGCTTTCCACCCTCCTAAGATTCTCTTCTTTCTGCAGTCCTCCCAATTAAGTTTGTTGTTGAAATCAATCCCGAGGTATTTGTACTCATATACTTCTTCAAGAACGTTTCCTTCAAAGAAGAACGTATGTTGACTCTACTTCCTTTTATTAGATAAAATCGTTATTTTGGTCTCGCTAATATTGACTTGCATCCCCACTGCTCTACAAAACTGCTCAAGGGTGTATAGGTGCATTTGCAGTCCATGGGCCGATTTAGAAATCAATACAAAACCATCAACATATAAAAGAAGCTTTATCACAAACTTCCCCAACCAAACACCATCCCCACCTTGCAAATTTAGCCACTCTTCCAATTTATCAATATATAAACCAAAAAGAGTAGGGGATAGAGGGCAATCTTGCTTAACTCCAATGTCACTTCTAAATCTTTCTGAAATACCCGCCGAGGTTCTAATTTTGGCTTTCACCTCTTCATAAAGTCTATGGACAACAACTCTATAATGCAAAGTAATTTCAAGTTCTTCCATTCTTCGCCACAACTTATCTCTAGGGACTGTGTCAAATGCCTTTTTGAAGTCAACAAAACAACATAATAATTCTTCTTTAGCCCCCCAAACCTTTTCAATAATGTGTCTCAACATGATGCCGTGATCCACTGTAGAATGCTTCGGCCTAAAACCCGCTTGTCCTTTTGCCCTCTTTCTTTTACTTTTGCTCACTTACTGATTCTATTTTCTACCATGCTGCTGCAAAGATTTGGAAACAAAGGATTGATCATAATGGTTCTATAATTGGAAGGATTATTAATGTCTCTACTTTTAAAAAGGGGTATTGGTAGGCTATTTGTCCAGTCTCTTGGGAATCCTTGTTGAAAGATGTTGATGAATATTTCCAAGATGTGCGGTGCAAGAGTGTTCATTCCCCATTTTAGATACTCTGCGTGAAGTTAAACCAAGTGTTTTTCCTTTCCTGTTTTCAGCTTCTTAATTCCAATCTCCACCTCCTGTAATGTGAAGATATTTGTAGTTGTGTTGAGCCCCGGGGGAGGCTCAGCCTCTGATTCTTTCTCATAGATTTGTCTTGCATATTCAAACCATTGATTGGTTGTAATATTATATTCAATTTTCTTCTTCCTTGGTTGAAGTTCCTGCCAAAAAATCTTTGGGTTATTCTTGCCTAGATATATTAACTCTTCTCACCTTGTTTTCATGAACTCATATTTTTTCCTTTTTAGTATTTTCTTATATAACTTTACATTCATCTTCTCCTTACCTATATTTTTCAAGGTTCTCCTTACCATTTTTCATTCCTCATCAAACCAAGCATTTACAGGAAAACAATTTGATTTTGATTTCCATTTGTTTGATCTTTTGCACTTCTCAAGTGCCCTTTGTATTATATTTGTTAACTCATGACTGTTGAAGCTTTGGAAACCAATTTTCTCTTTCTCAATTAATCTCTCCAGCATTTTCTTGAAGATAGTATAATTTTCTTGTGTTAGAAGAATTTTTCCCCTTGGTAGTGATTGCAGAGACCATTGGGTTTTTATCTTATGCTTCCTTTCTTCTACCCATGATAACTTTATATAAATTGGGTTATGGTATGATTTTAACTCCCAATTATGCTCTCCAATCTTAAATTCGTCTATATTTTCTATCAATATTTGTGAACAAATCACATAATAAACGAAACTTGCCCCATTTTATGTGTTGCTAGTGAAGTTCGCATACCTTTTCCATTTGTCCAAACCATTGCAAATAATTAAGTTGAAAGCCCCTCACGGTGTAAACAATTCCTCTCCAAAATGATTGCTAACTTTGTCATCTTCTGAACATCTCACCCATTGAGGATTCTCCTCTTCAGTGATCCAAATAGGATTATGATCCTCTTTCAACAAAGAATACTAGCTTGGTGATTTTTTGTTCTAGAATTAAATTCGCCCACTAAAAGCACTTCTCCCTGCTGATAGTACGTGACAATATCTTGCTTTAAAGTTGAATACATATCCTTGCTATCTAGCCCCTTATTTTTGTAAGTTTTTGAGACTTGAGGGTAAAAATAGCATGCTCCAATTCTTATGTGATTCTCATTATCTGATATTTTGAACCATAAATATTGGTTATGTTCATCTTCTTTCATCAACTGAATGCGATGGTCTTCTTTTTCTTTCACTAAAACTAGTATTCCCCCGTACCCTTTCACATTTTCTGCTACCTTGTTCCAAAATTCTAACTTCATATATACGTCAAACACAAGAGATTTCAACCATCATGTTCATGAGTTTCCGTGAGACAAATTATGTCTGTACCTTCCACAGTAGACCCTAACCCAGGCCCCCTCCTCCAAGGGTAGCCTCTACAATTCCAACAAACTAAACTTAGGTATACCTAGGTAGGATTTTACTGCTACACAACTTTGAGTCTTCACCCCTTTCCATCCATGTTGCCCTTGTTGTTTTCCTCCCTATTATTGAATTCTCCGTTTTTTCTTTACTGCCAACTTGCTGCCTTGTTTTGTCCTGAGTCCCAAACACTGCAATAACTACTTTACCATTGTACAACCATTCCCTTTTCCCTTCAATTATTGCTTCCCTAATTTTCCTCACTTCTTCCCTTTCTCCTCTTGTTGTTTACTGGTTAAATTTTCATGTAGGAAGTAGCATGAGTTTTTCAAGAGTTTATTTTGGCTCAAGAGGTGGTGTTTGTCTTGCACAATTTCCATGGTGAATTTCATGGGACAAGGCCTCTCTTCACATATCTTCCCCACCCTCCTTGCTTGGAAAATTGTCCCTTTCCAATGTAGTTTCTCTTTCAAAAATTACATTTCCAAACTAAGAGTACTTTCATTCCTCCCATAATCTCTTATTCCCCTGATGATAAAGTTTGTTTCCCTGTCTTTTCTTTCTTTGTGTTCTCGTTCCTACGCTCTATGAGCACTTGCATCTTCTTCTTCCTTTTTCCTTATGTAACCATTGGCATCTTCAACTCTATCTTTGATTTATTTTGGACTATCTTCCCTATTGTTCTTTTTTGTCCTCTCTTTTGAAAGAGTTGTTTGTTGAGATACTTGTTTATCTACCTGAGTTGCTTTAGAAATATAAACAAATAAACAAATATGTAATTTACCAGAGCAAACTCCTAATCCTGGATTATCATGTATGTTGTAAGAACATGTGCCATATAATGTAAATTTATTCTTTGTTGTGATGGGTCTTCATACATCATACACATGTATCCCTTCACATAATTCCTTTGATTCATCTACCAATGGTTCCAAGTAGACATCCATATTCTTCACTTGTCCTCTACTAGGTAATATGAGAGCCAACATAAGATGTTCTTTCTTCACGGATTACCATGGGGGGATATTGTTATTGATCACTACTACAAGCCAAACAAAATAGTTTGTGTTTTGGAGGTAATATGGGTTGATGCCATCCATGGAAACGCTAATTCATAGACTTCGTACTTCATCCTTGAATTTTTTAGGCCATCTATCCTCTATACGCTTCATGGATATTTAATCTATTGGGATTCACATAACTCCTGACTCACTTCTGTGTGAGGCATGCCATCCTTGCAAATAGCTAATTCTTTGCAATGAAAGAGCCTTTGAATCCTTGGGATTATAGGCATGTGCCTCAATATCTTATGAGGAGGATCGTGTGATTTAACCGTTTTTTTTTACTTATGGTATCTGTCATGCCCAAATTTCATATATATCTCTTTGTCTACATATTATCCTATATATATAATACAATCATTCAAACGTGCATGATATAATATGTACTCAACACCCAAAATTTTCAACAACTGTTTTGCCTCTTCACAGCTACCCAACAAGACATTATCACTTGGGGGAAACTTATCTTTGAATAACCTGTAGTTGGTCGAGAATATAATTGTATGATGTCAATATTTAACGTTCATAAAATCAACCATTTTTAATGTTGATTGTGTGATAAGATTTCTCAAAATATAAGGGACTTGATCAATCATGCAGGTGAATTACCCCAATATTTATGAGAAACATGCATTCGACATGTCAAACTTTGCTTTCAATTTGTACAAAAACATCGTTGTCCCCAAATGAGTAGGATTTAACTTCCCGCAAGGACCAAAGAGAGGCGTGGTGGAAGAAGATTTCAAGCTTTCGAATAAGGTATTAGTGATATGAGCATCATCCCCTGGCTCATCGTTTTGGAATGCATATAATAACATTGCCTCCATGGCAGTTGTATCCCATCAATAATCATCTATACCAACCTCTATTTGATTCCCTCCATTGCTAACTTGTGATGAAGAACTATTATCGTTGTAGTCATTCATAATTGGTGAATCTGGACATAGTGGGAATTGAATATGTGGTTGATTCAACAATCTCCGTATGTTTCGTATATGAGTCTTGCTCTTAATGCAACCTTCTGTCAATATGAAATTTTAGTGTACTACACTAGAAGATGGTAGGTGAGTCACTCATCATCACTAGAATCCTAACTTCAAAAAATATTGAACGCCATTAGTACAATATCAATGAATATAAGCACACCAATGCAATTGATTTATTGAAATTAACTTATACCAAACAATTATTACCATCGTTGATCCAAGATTGTGGCTAGAAGATGCCATGTTCCAATTGTAAGGGTGAATAGGTTCTCCATTTCATCTACCAACCGCTTGCGATATACTGCTCCTGATAAGAGCTTTCGACATTTTTAAAATGGAAGAATATTTTCTGCATCTGAAGTCAATTTTGAATTAGGATCCTGCAAATTTTGATACATTTTTATTCAAATTGACTTCGATTAAAAGTAAATAAATTCAATTAGATAATTGAAATGTAAATAAAATATGAACATACTGGAGATGGGAAGGGATAACTCTGTGAAGGACTTTGATCAACAATATGGAACAAGCTGTAATTTGAATAATTACCCATTTGATATTATTGAGATTTTGTCCGTGCATTTGAGAAAAATCAGAAATAAAATTTTCTATGCATATCTAAAATTAATTTCGAGAACCATATAACCAAAATCCGAACTTCAATATAGGTTTCAAACCATTTTTCAAGAATAAGGTGACTTTAAGAGGAAAATGAATACTATGAACACCGTAATTCATGTGGATGCGTCCTGAAGGATAATCTGAGATTAATATGCCATTTTATGTGAAAATAAAATTTCATATAACTTTTAAACCTTATTGGTGCACTTATCAGAACAAATTGCACCGATGCGTTTAAATAATAACCGCACCGGGGCATTCAAATAATACCCACACTAGTTTTCGACATTCCGAAAAATATAAAATATGTTATCATATCGGTGCTCTTGTACAAAAATGCACCAACGCGTTTATATAAAAAAAACAATGGTATGCACTTGTTTTTGGGATTTAGAAAATAAAAATGAATTGTACCATCTAGATGCTCTTATAAGAATTATAATATTGATGAATTTAAATACAAATCACACCATTACATTAAAATATTAATCACATCGTTTTGAGATTTCAAAAAATAAAATAAAATTGTATCATGCTAGTACATTGAAAAAATATGGAGCCATGGCAATGTCAGTGCACTTTTCTTGTAAACGCACATATGCTCTTTACTATCAAATGCACCAACGTTCGGATAAAGTGAAAAAAAATCACAATAAAAACAAATTTCAAAATCAAGGGGCAATTGATTTTTCGAAATCTAATTTCATAAAGTCTTTTAAATAGTAAAATGTTATTCACCATTTCATTAATTTTTCCAAAATTCTCGGGAAGTGATTTTCAAGAGAGACATACCAAAAGCACTATGTAGAAACAAAATAATTTGGAGCAGGAAAACTATTTGGATGATCAGAAGCTGAAAGGTATGATCATTCATTCAAAACCTTGCATTGTAATTTTTTTAAGTTTTATTGTTTATTTTATTAATAAGAAAATTTACAATTTCTGTTAGGGTTTGATTAAAAGAGATATCATTTGCAGGAGAGACATACTGGAAGCACTGTGGAGCAAAAAAATATTTGGAACCACAAAAAAAATGAAAATTTGAAAGGCATGGTAAGTCACTCAAAACCCTGTATAGCAATTATTTTAAATTTTATTATTAATTTTTTTTACAATTTATGTTAAATTTTTTCAAAATTCAGAAAAATAAAAATAAAAAACCCTGTATAATAAAAAATTTACTATTTATTTTACTAGTAAAATTTTTTACAATCTCTATTCCTATTTAAATTTATTCTCAAGTTTTTTTCCCTGGGCCTTCTCTATAGTTGTGATATTATGCATTTCTACTTCTTCTGTTATGTAAGTTTCTAATCCATACACATATGTTGGAAGTAATGGAATTTCTAATATTTTAGGGACTTGAGTTGAAAATGCTTCCCAGTGGTGATTGTGCTCATATACATCATATTTTTTCTTAATTCTAGTTATTTTTTCTAACAAATTCCTTCTCTGTCATACCTTGAAAATTATTTGAAAAGTCATATTTGAATCTACCCCAACTATAGTGGCTCACCACGGTTGTAGACTTCCACAATATGTATCATTTATATGCATGATCCTCAATTTTCATAGAAGCATACATTATTTTTCATCACGAAAGTGAATGCTATGCATCTTTAAAATATTAGTCTTCCTTGTTGATCCAAGCCACACTATTATTTTAATATCTATCAAATTTGAATAACTAATTTTAACCACATCATGTGTCAAAATAACAATTGAGTTGAAAGGGGTTGTGGCTAGTTGACATAGGTTATGGAGTGGTAGAGGTAGTTGGAGACATGTGTTGTTGAGAAATCATATTCGATGAGTTTGTGTATGGCAAGGGTTCTTTGTCCCTATGATTCTTATTAATTCTCTCTAATTGAGAAGTTACTTGATATTCTATTCTTTTTGTTGAACTCTTCTATCATCTCTACTCTCATCTTAGTCATGATTTGATTCATATTGTTTTTTATTTATTTCATGTTGAGATTATATGTTAATTCATGTTTAAGATGTTCATTCTTTTGTTTCAACTCTTCTCTCAACTCTTTTTTATTTTTTTATCAATTTCTTCTTCAATATTTTTACAATTTTGTATGAAGTCTTTCTCAAATATCTCAATCCTTACATTAATTCCAATCATATTTCTTGTTCTAAAGTGTTTTTTTGGCTCAATTTTGATTAAGACAAATTATTGCTATCCTATTTGAAATTTTTTCTAAAAATTATAGTATTTAAGTGTGTAGGATTTCATAGTTCAAATTCATATCTTATGTTGTTTTTTTTGGAAAAACTATGAAATGTGTGTTAAACATCTCACATTTCAAGTAGACACTGTACTTATCATCAGGGAAAGTGAAGCTTACACAATATAGTAAAGAGAGCTGGACCAAGTTAAATAGAAGGAGCGAGAGGGGAAGGGGAAGGAACAGTTAGGTCCAAAAGAATTTGATTGTAAGGTTGAGAGATTAGGATTGAAATATTATTAAATAACGATTTAACCAACAATTATCTAATCAATTAAATAAATTATAAATTCAACGTTTTGAATATTGACTATTTAAGGATTATAAATTTGTTTTTGTTACCTCCTTAATAATCACTATTATTATTAAACATTATTATATTAGTAATATAACAAATTATAACAAATCAAAAGTATTAGATAATAAATTATAATTACAATTATTTTAGATTATAATTATTGATATCAATTTGTTAATAAGTTAAATTAATGTTTTAATAAATAATATTAAAATAATATGAATTAAGATAATATTAGCAATATTAATGATGATGAAAATTTCTAGAATATTGTGTGATGTGGTTAGAGTTATTACACTATTACATAATTAATGATTAATTAATATAATAGGAATGATATTATTTGTATTTTATAATATAATTTTAGTATATTAGTATTATTAATTTATCATTATTCCATATTTCAATAGATTGGGGTTACATTTATAATTAATATTTTAATATTAATATGTAATGTTACAAAGTTATATATAGGTTATTATTAATATGTAAGGAAATGATTATTATAAAAAAGCTTCATAGCCAGCATTCCCAACCCCTAGTTTAATTATCAAGATATGAACCAACTCCAATATTTGAAAAAGGGCTATAGTGTAGGCACTCTCATTTAGTTTAAATATAGTTAAATTAGAGTAAAAAAACAATAATTTTATCCAACTCTAAATTAATAAAAATTACAATGGAGGAATATGTGCAACACAAGTATAATATGCAATGTTGCTGCTTAGTACCTGCCTCTTATTAAAAAGGTAATTGATAGCAGAATAATTAGGAAAGCGTGTTTATAAGTTTTTTTCTTAATTATAAATATTATTATTATTAATTTAATTAATTACTAAAAAATGTTTTAAATTTAAAGCAATTATAACATAACATCTTATATAATTATTATAAAGTAAATCTATTATAATTATTATAATGTTTGGACCTCAAGCGATTTGATCCTTCTTGCCACACTTGAGGAAAGGTTTGTACCTCAAGCATTTGATCCCTCTAGTCACACTTAAGGAGAGGTTTGCACTTCAAGGGATTTTATCTCTATAAACACTTAATATATTTGGAGCTAATATGGATATAGTATGGTTTAAAACATCTATCATATAGTGATATTGTTGTATATAACCATTCTCATATATAGCATTTTGGTGGAAATAATTGAAATCGCTAATATTCTTATTAAATTTCAAGAATAATATTTAAAACTTTTGTAAAATATGAATGTTTATGTTGATAACTATGTAGATTCATGTTAATTTCAAAATCTATCTTGCATGAAGACTAATCTTTTTAAAGTCTAAAAGCTTGAGAGAAGTTTTACATATTGAGGAATTTTGATCACTCACAACAAATGATAGATATAGACTTAAAAGAGATGTATGCTAGATCCATGAACAATAATAACATCAAAATTTTAGATTGTTTTCATTATATCTATGCATATGTTATAGATGAATTTGATACTTTCAAAATTATTACCAATAAGACTATTTTAGAAGTTACACACTAGATAAAGAAAATAATGATAAAGCAATAATGTCAAATGAAAAAAAAAAATATTGAGAAAATAATAAAATGCATATAATATATAAGATATAAATTACAAAGATTTTTTTAGCTCGCTTTATTCACGGCCTTCAATTTCATAGTGTTACATAATAAATATCTCATAACAGGTGATGACTAATTGAATTGCCCCATAAACTCATGAAAAAAAATATTTAAAAAATTCACTCAAAATATCATAAATAAAATAACATTAATTTATTTTTAAAAATAACATTAATTTCTCTCAATTTAATTCTTGTGACTTCATAAAATTTACAAAATAAACTCTGTCAAAACCATACCATACCAGATGACTAACATTAGTATTATTTACACATAAGGAAAAGATATCAAAGTAATGAAAAACATAACAAGAATTGTACTTAGCTTTAAAGGACTCACCACTTCATAAAGATTGCATGGGGTAAAGTAAAAAGAAGATAAAATACATATTCACTAAAAATTACCATATAAATTTTCAATAAAAATATATTAAAATAGGAATATTCCACAAAATACACATGCTCTATACAACCTTAATCCAATTTAAATATTGTTTAACACCCAACATACTCCTTTTTTCACACATGGGAGTGTGTGAAATTAACATCTTAATTATTCATGGATTTGTAAAATCTATCCTTTACGACTAAAATTGGACAATCACCCATATATATACATTAAGATATCACATTGCTAATCACATTAAAATTGGACATGCATTATATGATATGTAATCAACACCCAACATTTTCAACAACTGTTTTACCTCTTCACAGCTATGTAGCAAGACATTATCACTCAGAAGAACCTTATCTTTGAATAGCCTGTAGTTGGTGGGGAATATAATTGTACAATGTCAATATTTAACGTTTATAGATTGACCATTTTTAATGTTGATTGTGTGGCAATATTTCTCAAAATACAAGGGACTTGATCGATCATGTAGGTGAATTACCTCAATATTTATAAGAAACATACATTTGACATGTCAAACTTTGTGTAATGACCCATTCCAAGTTATAAGAAAAATAGTATTAGCATGTATATGACATACGCATATGATAGCTACACATGCATATATCGCATACACCGCACTAGTATACATACTTGCTAGTATTGAGACTACCTAAGTTAGAGTAACGAATTGAATATCACAATGCATTTTATCTCGCCGAGATATAATGAAATATCAACAAAATACCTAACCCGTATACTGCTCTTATATGCGTATGCATGGTAGAGCATTATCCAAGAAAAACAAAATATAATTTAGTACAAATTATATGTGAATAGACAAATAAAATAATAATATAATTTAATTAAAATTATAAAGTTAATTTAATTAAGTTAAAAACAAAAATAATAAAATTAATCTTAAAAATAATTAATCAAAGTCAATATCTACAGAAATGACTATAATATCTACATAAATGATAAAATATCTCCATAAATGATTTAGTCAATATCTACATAAATAACTATAATATCTACATAAATGACAAAATATCTCCATAAATGATTTAGTCAACATCTACATAAATGACTATAATATCTCCATAAATGCCTATAATATCTACATAAATGAGAGGAGGTGGAGGAAAGTTATATAATGAGTGGAATATGAAGGAGAGGGGAGGCTTTTCTTTGCTAATTCTACACTATTGTCTAAGGAAATAGTGAGGGGTATGAATTTTTCTGAAGGGAAGGCTCACTATTATTGGAATTATGGGCACGGGGGCAGAAGAAGTATCTTCTGGGTCTAGGATTGTTTCCTAGATTGGCTGGGAGGAAAATATTGTTTCGGTAACCTGTCCGCTGCATCCACGAGGAGAACCACAACCCAGTAAATCATTAGTTTCGTTCCAGGTATTCTTCTATGCATAAATTATTTACTTTTTTAAGCTTGAATTTACTGCTGATCTCCATTTATTTGAATTTATGCTTAAATCTATATATAGAAAAAGTTTAGAAAAATAATTGATGGTTTAGGGGCTTTACACATGGTATCAGAGCTTAGTTTAAATATTTTTGGACTATACATGCCCTTTAAATCTCCTTTCCTAATTTTTCAAACCATAGAGCTTTAATTTTTCAAACCCTTTGGGACCTTACAGGCTCACGTTTACTATCTCAACCTTCCGAAATTCTAAAAGAGTTATTTTTTTCTTATTTCTATGAGTTGTTACTGCTGGAATATGTATATCTAAATTCAGTGTCCCCTATATTTCTGAAAGTAATCAAAGCTGTTGACTGTTAATATTATTTGAGCCATCTACGCTGAAAGAAGAATACAAGTGTGCATTGTTATTCAAGCTATTTAGTGTGGTTTATTTTATTCTAAATTAAATGTCCCTCATATATGACTGTTAAAGGTTCTCAGGAATACTTGTGTGCTTCTATGAACGTGTCATTTTAGATTAAATAAATCAGCAACACATATATACTTCATCCATTTGACGAGATTAATCAAAACTAGAATTCGTAAACTTGGAAATTTAGCTGAAATGTCAAAGTACTTCCTAGGGGGGCATCTTATAGTAGAGAAGAGGCAAGTTTACACTGTTGTATAGGGGCTTTACACATGGTATGTTTCAAATATACTCCCATATACATGTCTATAGATAATACACTTATATGGTAACTACAATTTCTATTTCTTAATACAAAATCATTTAAAATATACACATTGAAATTAGAGCTCAATATTATATGAATACAACAGGACCTAGCTGAAATACAGTTGAACTTGGCTGAAATATAACAGAGGTGTGGTCTACAATATGTTGACTGTATTTTCACGTATAAGGCCATGAACAACGGTATCTGTATTTTGGTTATATATCCTTATCTAAAGGCCAGATACAGTTGTATGATGTGTCCATGCAAGAAATAAGATATTGAATATGAAGAGAATACAATTCAAATTGATCTTTTATTAATGTATCCATGGGACCAGAAAATGGTACATGAGACTGAAATGTATTTGTCTATTGGTCTAGGACTGAATGTAAGTAGCGAGAACTTTCTATGGGGGAGATTGAGGTTCAAATTTCAAATACTATTGGACACCAAGTTTTATATGAGGTGCCAAGTATTGAAAGATGTGTTGGTGTCGAAGGTATATCTTATGAGAATCATTTCAACATTTTTTTTTTCTATGTAACCAACCACCTCACCCTATAGCTAGAAGGCAAGGGCAAGATATATGTCCATTGGAAAATAAAAGGGAAATTTAAATTTCAATATATATATTTTAAATGTTGTGGTTTCAGTGCTGGTCGTGTGACTGAGATTAACCTTAGCTAGAGAGGGATGAGTTGTTCTTTACAACATCAGAACTGGATGTGATGGATCTTTTATTTGGGGTTTTACTAGTAAAGCTTCCACAACTAAAATGCCCATCAAAATGAACTCCTAAGACAACTGCTCCAGCAAAGGGGGCATCCTATACCCAACCAAATGATTCATTAAATCCATTATACCTATCTGTAATCCACTGCTCATCTTATCTCATAAGTCCAAGTCCAGAACCTTCAATTCTTGCTCAGTTATTAATTCTCAGCAAGGGTCATGTGAAAGCCTGACGTCCTTGCCTACTAAGGGAATTGCAGGGATCTCTATCGAGTCAACATATTTAAAGCTTAGACGTCAATGTCTACATATATGTTTTCTCTTCCAAGGATAACAAGATAGTATGAGCAAAATGCATTCAAGACAATTTCAGAACAACAGATTGCTTAGATTGCAAAACGCATTTAAGAAAATTTATTAGCCAGTCGGTAAGGCATCGTATTTGCAGAGAGGGGATATAGGGATCTCTGTCGTAGTCAGCCACTATAAGTTTGAAATTAAGTCTAAAACTATAGTCTGAGAAATTCTAGATAAATCTCTCTCGGTTCAAGCGAACTGAAACCTTCGTGGCCCAACGAAGTTGAAGAGATCTGCAGCTGAAGTCGAAGCCCCTGCATGCATGTTTGGCAGTGGAATTAAAGCTCGGATTCTTGGTTCAAATAGCTGCACAACCAAACCGCTCTAACCAACTGCGTTATTCCAGCACTATTCTATGACGATGATTTTAATGGTGGTGAACCCGATATATATATATATATTATTCAAATCACTGGGTTGAGTTGTGAACGCTGCAAGTGTTGACTTCACTGTTCGTCGGTCACTATACAGAATAAAAAAATAATAATAATTAAATAAAATGTTAAATGTTAGGTTTAAAAAATTTTAGTCTTTGTGGATATTTATATTAAAATTTCCATTAATTAATTAAAAATAAAATAAAATTGGTAGTATATATCTATATAAAATATTATGAGATAGTAAGAAAAGTTCTTACATTTTATTTAGTATCGAGTTAATAGTATGATTTCTTGACTATAATTTTTTTTTGATAGATTAATATTTTGACATTTAGTGGTATCGAATAGGCATGAAGAGACAATATTTTATGATTCATTGATAAATTTCTCTAGAGGGTATGTTTTCCTATTGTTAGTTTACACACATAAGTAAGTGAATAAAGGTCAAGAATTAAGGTCAAACAACCCCTCTATAACCATATTTAGGATCAGATTCACTTAGAAAAATATTATGAAATACATCATTATCTATCGAGAACCTTGTATTTCACTAAATAATTATTACGCATATCATATCCTGCATAGGACAAGGAGATCGCTTTGCCACCCTCCTTGACCTCGATACCAGTAAGACCTGCCTGCAGGTAAAATAGAAAAATAACTATACCCGTATTGAAGCTCAATTTTATGAAAATTATATTTAGTTAGTCTAAAAATTTACCTGATTCTCATAATTTATTATGTATTCCAGGAAAAGTCACAATGGTAAGAACGTACCAAAGGTGGCAATGCCAACGAGATGCATCGCCATCTCTAACACCTCCGCCATCGTCGTCGCCAACATCGTCACCATCACCACCACCTAGATCGTCATCAGCACCAGTTGCTCCAGCACCCGATCTAACTACTGTAATGCGCTCATTAGAAGCCATTCTAGAAACATTAAAAAGGTCGCAGCCGGCCAGTAGCAAAGAAGAACGACCTCATCTAGAGGAAAGACATTCATAAAAGCCTAAATATTATGATTATAAGTCACATAGAGAAGATATTTCTCGGGAATTGCAAAAATTAAACTCCCGGAATTCTCAGGAGGACGAGCTGGAGAACATGCTGAAGCATGGTTAGAAGGGATGATAAGATGCTTCGCACTAAGAGAATATTCTTCTACCTCTAAAACAAATATCGCTATATTCCAACTCAGGGGGAATGCCCTAATTTGGTGGGGGAATCTAAAAAAACAACTACGTATCACATCAGACATCGTTCCTTGGGATTTGTTTGTAGACCGATTCCGTGAAAAATACTTACCACCTTTCTTTCAAGAGCAGCAAGCCAGAACCTTCCATACTCTAATCCAGGGTAATAAGACCGTGGAAGAATACGAGATCAAGTTTATGGAACTTGTAAAATGTGTTCCTTATCTAGACACAGATGAACGTCAAGCCGAGCGTTTCATATATGGATTAAATCCTCGAATCAGGGCCATGGTAAGAATGTCGAAGCCATCAACGGCAGCAGATGCGGTTGAATGTGCACGATATGCAAAATAACATCTAGGGATTAAGAGGGATTTCAGGCCAACAAAACCATCACAGCAGGGATTTACAGGAAAGATTTCCCGAAATTTCTTCTGAGGAAATAGCTCGAGGCCACCTCCTTATGGTAACAAGTTTACCCCAAGAGGAGTAGGAGCAGGAGCTCCCATTACCATTAATACTATAGCTTCCAAATCATCAAACATCAGTCCTTGGAAATCTTGAGGGGTTGGTAGTCGGGGAAGGAATGGGAGAGGGAGTGGCACTAGGGGACAAAGCTTGTGGTCTAGAAATTCACAGTCAGAATCAAGGGGGCCAACCTAGGTTGATGGTTCGAGGTGTGGAGGACCTCATTTTCAGTGTGATTGTCCGGAGATCTCACAGAGAGCAGGAAAAGGACCATCATCAAATACCCAAGGCAATCATAGTATCCATGCCGTCGTCAACAACAACCGAGCAGCACATCAGTCCACCGTAGTGGAATCTTCAGGTACAATAAACGGAATAAAACTCAAAATTTGATTTGACACTGGTGCTACTAATAGTTTTATTTCGTCATATACATTAAATAAATGTGGGTTGGCAGCTTGCAAGTAAAATGATTTCAGACAGGTCGAAATGGCTTCAGGAGAACTTCAACCTGTAGAATTAAATGTTGAGGATTGCAAAGTTAATCTAGGAGTTTGTTCAACCAAACTAAAAGTATATGTCACAGCCCTAGGAACTTACAACCTAGTGATAGGAATGGATTGGTTAGAGTTGCATCAAGCATGGGTAGATTGTTTCGGGAAAACAATACTTTGCACGAATGATGAGGGAGAGACAATCCAAATCCAAGGTATTAAGAGGAAAGTATCCTTACGCTTCATCTCAGCTATGAAAATGAAATGGTGCTTAAGGAAAGTTTGTCAAGTATATGCAGTTTAAGAAGTAAGGAAGGAGAAAGGACCATCCTTAGAACAGTATCTGATTCTGTCAGAATTTTCGGATGTTTTTCCAAAGGAATTACTAGAACTGCCTCCTAAAAGAGAGCTATACCTCATAATAGAATTGAAACTTGGTACGGAACCAATATCTAAAACACCTTACAAAATGACCACTCCTGAACTTCAAGAATTACAAATACATCTCAAAGAACTATTAGATATAGGGCACATTCGACCCATTATTTCACCTTGGGGTGCTCCTGTAATCTTTGTCAAGAAGAAAGATGGTTCATTACAACTGTGTGTGGACTATCGAGATTTAAATCGGGCCACTGTAAAGAATAGGTATCCAATTCCTCGCATTGACGACCTTTTTGACCAAATGAAAGAAGCTGCAGTGTTTTCAAAGATCGATTTGCGATCAGGTTATCATCAGCTAAGGATTAAAGAAAGTGATGTTTCTAAGACTGCATTCCAAACTCATTTCGAGCATTATGAATTCATTGTGGTACCATTTGGGTTGACCATTGCACCTGCGGTATTCATGAACCTTATGAATAGCGTTCTCCGCAAATATCTCGATCCATTTGTGCAAGTCTTCCAGGATGATATTCTCATTTACTCTAAGAATGATAAGGAGCATGAAGAGCATCTTTGGATAATATTATCTTGCCTCATAGAACACAAGTTATATGGAAAATTATCCAAATGCACTTTCTTTCAAAAGGATATTCGTTACTTAGGTCATATCATATCTGCTGAAGGGATCTTTGTAGATCCTGAAAAGGTAAACACAATCAGGGAGTGGTCGATACCTAAGAATGCACATGAAGTGCGTAGTTTTATGGGTTTAGCAAGTTACTATCGAAGGTTTGTGGAGGGATTCTCCAAAATTGCAAAGTCGATCACAACCCTCCAGCGCAAAGGTGTTAGATACGAATGGACTGAGGAATGTGATAAAGAATTTTCCAAACTTAAAATATTATTGAATAGTGCACCAATTTTGCGAGTACCTGATATGGATAAAAATTTTACTGTGTGTACTGACACATCTAAACAAGGGTTAGGTGCATCATTAATGCAGGAAGGAGACGTAATAGCATATGCTTCAAGAAAATTAAAGCTCCATGAAGAAATTTATGCTATGCATGATTTAGAGTTAGCCGTAGTGGTTTTAGCTTTAAAGATATGGAGACACTACTTGGTAGGAAGAAACTTTGTGCTTAAAAGTGACCACCAAATTTTACAGTATTTTTTCACCCAGAGAGACTTAAATGCTAGACAAAGACGATGGAGTGAATTCTTATGTGAATATGATTTTGTGATTTCATATATAAAAGGGAAGGGGAATGTAGTAGCAAATGCTTTAAGTAGAAGATCTTGAATATTTTACCTCATACCTATCAAGGTAGACTTAAGAGATCAAGTACTTGAACATATCGTAAGAGATAGTTGGTACTTAAAAGTAAGGTCGGGGCTTGATAGCAATTATTCAAAGGAACCTAAGTTTGAAGGATATGATCTGGAAGAAGATGGAATTTTGCGATTTCATGGAAGGATGTATATACTAGATAAAGGAGATCTCCGAAACACCATCATGAAGGAAGCCCACAGAGCAGTGTATTGTGCACATCCTGGTGTAAAGAAGATGTATGTTGACACTAAGAGACTCTTCTTCTGGTTAGGCATGAAAAACGACATTGTCCAATTTGTCGCTAAGTGTCTTGAATGTCAGCAGGTAAAAGTTGATCATTGTCACCCAACGGGTCTCCTACAACCTCATGACATCCCTATGACCAAGTGGGAAATAATTTCTATGGATTTTATCATTGGGATACCCCTTACACCACAAAAGCATAATGCCATTTTGGTTGTGGCAAATAAATTAACAAAAAGCGCCCATTTTATCCTGGTAAGAGATACTTACGAAGTTGCTGATGTAGCTCGGGTATTCATAAATGAAATTATTAGATTTCATGGAGTACCTAAGAAAATCATATCAGATAGAGATTCTCAATTCACATCGAGATTCTAGACTTGTATGCAATCAGCCTTAGGGACTAAGTTAAATTTGAGTACAACTTATCATCCCAAGACTGACGGACAAACAGAAAGGGTAAATCAAGTACTATAAGATATTTTAAGGATGTATGTTATGGACCAACAATCTCGCTGGGAAAAGTACTTACCCTTAGTATAATTTGCATACAACAATAACTATCACAGTTAAATCGGGATGCCTCCATTTAAAGCATTATATGGGAGACCTTGCAGAACACCGTTGAGTTGGGACAGGTTAGAAGACTGGGTAATAGTCGAGCCATAATTGATCCAAGAGATGGAGGAACAGGTAAAACTGATTGGGCAATGATTGAAAGAGGCACGGGATAGACAAAAAATTTATGTTGATTCTCACAGGACAAATAGAAACTATGTAGTGGGAGATCAGGTTTTCATCTGCATCAGGCCAAATAAGAGCACCATTTGGTTTGGGAAGGGGACAAAGTTATCACCCCGATTTATAGGGCCGTTCGAAGTCTTGGAAAAAGTTGGACCTATCGCTTATCGTCTTGCACTGCCACCCCACTTGCACAAAATTCATAATGTATTTCATGTACCTACCTTACAACACTATATTGCTGACAAATCTCATGATCTTCAATGGAAGGAACTGCAGGTATCGGATGAGGGAACCATTATGGTCAAACCATTACGTATTCTGGAATGTAGGGTTCAACAGCTCAGGAACCGACTGATAGACCAAGTTAAAGTCTAGTGGGACAAATATAGTCCTGGATCGACGACTTGGAAAGATGCTGAGACCATATGCCAAAATTACCCCAACTTATGATAAATTTTGAGAAATTGGAAACTTTATATGTATATGACTGCTCTATTTTGATACTTAAGTCTTTATTTTGAAATATCACGTAAGGATGAGTTTTACTTTTCTGGTACATGGATACCCATAAAGATAGGATATTACTTAACTCTAGAGATACATGATATATGCTATTTGTTTAACTTTACTAGTGCATAGATACCGATATGCAATATGTCATTTAAATTAACAGAGCAAGAATATGAAATCTAGATCATAGATTACGTTATGAATAAGGCTATTTATCAATTCGTTTCATTTTACATCCCAATATGATTGAAGGAATAGAAATAGAAGAGTAACTACATTTTTAAATATGAAAATGAAACATATTAGTATATAGATTGAAAATGGCTAAATACATTGTATCGTATATGAAACATGTATGAACAATACATGAGATGTTATCTAGCGAGAAATTGTATTGAATATATAGATGCATATGTTGTAATGTGTATACGAGTGTTTACATTGCAGATTGTGCACAAGTGTTTACCTTGCATAACACATTGTTACCGAAACAATCTACGTGATGACAGAATTCCAAGAATAGTTGAGACTCCATGAGATTCCATGATAGAGTGTTCACCTTGGTTCTACTAGGAGGGGTGGAGGTGTTTCCCACCATTTATCTTCCAAAACCTGGAGTCATGGGAGGACTGTGCGAGTCACGCTCCCCTAGACGTGCGATGATGATTGCCGAATGCCTACTAGTAAATCAGGTCGACGTAATCGACACGGATACCCTTAAGGTCTATGAATGGTTGGATCAGTAAAACTGATACCATGGCACATTCCTGTAGATGATGGATAGGATGGGAGCGAAAGAGATTAGGAAGGATAGGATGATTCTAGAATAGTTTGAAGACTCGGTTGAGATGGAAAGTAACATTAAATTACAAATACATACATATTCAAACAGAAAGTCAATCTTAAAGTATAAGCCTTATACAATCACCCTAATCTCTACACGCAATTATTGATATGATTATATAAAACCCTAACTTCGGGACGAATTTTTCCGAAGGGAGGAAGTATGTAATGACCCATTCCAAGTTATAAGCAAAATAGTATTAGTGTGTATACGACATACGCATATGATAGCTACACATGCATATATCACATACACCGCACTAGTATACATACTTGCTAGTATTGAGACTACCTAAGTTAGAGTAACGAATTGAATATCACAATGCATTTTATCTCGCCGAGATATAATGAAATATCAACAAAATACCTAACCCGTATACCGCTCTTATATGCGTATGCACGTTAGAGCATTATTCAAGAAAAACAAAACATAATTTAGTACAAATTATATGTGAATGGACAAATAAAATAATAATTTAATTTAATTAAAATTGTAAAGTTAATTTAATTAAGTTAAAAATAAAAATAATAAAATTAATCTTAAAAATAATTAATCAAAGTCAATATCTACATAAATGACTATAATATCTACATAAATGATAAAATATCTCCATAAATGATTTAGTCAATATCTACATAAATGACAAAATATCTCCATAAATGCCTATAATATCTACATAAATGAGAGGAGGTGGAGGAAAGTTATATAAGGAGTGGAATATGAAGGAGAGGGGAGGCTTTTCTTTGCTAATTTTGCACTATTGTCTAAGGAAATAGTGAGGAGTATGAATTGTTTTGAAGAAAAGACTGACTGTTCTTGGAATTTTGGGCTAATAAATGACTATAATGACTATAATATCTACATAAATGACTATTATTAAACATTATTATATTAGTAATATAATAAATTATATCGACTCAAAAGGATTATATAATAAATTATAATTACAATTATTTTAGATCATAATTATTGATATCAATTTGTTAATAAGTTAAATTTATGTTTTAATAAATAATATTAAAATAATACGAGTAATATTAATGATGATGAGAAATTCTAGAATATTGTGTGATCTCTTAGAGTTATTATATTATTACATAATTAATGATTAATTAATATAAGATGAATGATATTATTTGTCTTTTACAATATAATTTTAATATATTAGTATTATTAATTTACTATCAATCCATATTTAGAATGGGGTATATTTATAATTAGTATTTTAATATTAATATGTAATGTTACAAAGTTATATAGGTTATTATTAATATGTAAAAAAATGATTATTATAACAAGGGTGCATAGCTAGCATTCCCTATCCTTTAGTTTAATTATTGAATTGTGAAAGATATGAACCAACTCTCATATTTGAACAAGGGCTACAATGTAGCCACTCTTACTTAGTTTAAATATAATTAAATTAGAGTAAAAAACAATAAATTTATACAACTTTACATTAATAAAAATTACAATAGAGGAATATGTGCAACACAAGTGTAATATGCATTGTTGTTGCTTAGTAAATAAAAATTACAATAGAGGAATATGTGCAACACAAGTGTAATATGCACTGTTGATACTTAGTACCTGCCTCCTATTGAAAAAGTAATTGATAGCAAAATAATTAGGAAGGTGTGTTTATACTTTTTTTTCTTAATTATAAATATTATTATTAATAATTTAATTAATTACTAAAAAATGTTTTAAATTTAAAGCAATTATAACATAACATCAATATAATTATTATAAAATTTATATTATAATTATTATAATGTTTGGACTTCAAACTATTTGATCCTTCTTGCCACACTTGAGGAAAGATTTGCACCTCAATCATTTGATCCCTCTTGTCACATTTAAGGAAATGTTTGCACCTCAAAAGATTTTATCTCTCTAAACACTTAATATATTTGGAGCTAATATGGATATAGTATGGTTTAAAAATCTATCATACAGTGAATATTCTTGTATATAACCATTATCATATATACCATTTTGGTGGAAATAATTAAAGTTGCTAATATTCTTATTAAATTTCAAGAATAATATTTAAAACTTTTGTAAAATATGAATGTTTATGTGAATAAATATGTAGATTCATGTTAATTTCAAAATCTATTTTGCATGAAGACGGATCTTTTTAAAGTGCAAAAGCTTGAGAAAAGTTTTACATATTGAGGGATTTTGATCACTCACAACAAATGATAGATATAGATTAAAGTGCAAAAGCTTGAGGAAAGTTTTACATATTGAGGGATTTTGATCACTCACAACAAATGATATATATAGATTTAAAAGAGATCTAGACTAGATCCATGAATAATAATAACATCAAAATTTTAGATTGTTTTCATTATATCTATGTATATGTTTTAAATGAATTTGATATTTTCAAAATTATTACCAATAAGACTATTTTAGAAGTTACACACGAGATAAAGAAATAATGTCCAATGATAAAAGAAGTAAATATTGAGAAAATAATAAAATGCATATAATATATAACATATAAATTAATAAGATTTTTTTTTCATTTTTCCATATTAACTATATAAAAAAGAAAGTTTTTTGTTTTTTAATTGACTTGATTCATAGGATTTGAACCCTCAATTTCATAGTGTTACATAATAAAACACATGATCACTAGCTACCCCATAAACTTATGAAAAACAATTAAATTATTTCACTTAAAATATTATACATAAAATAATATAATTCTTTTATAAAATTAACATTGATTTCTCCAAATTTATTCTTTGTAACTCCATAAAATTAAAAAATAAACTCATCAAAACCATACCATACCAGGTGACTAATATTAGTAATATTTACCCATAATAAAGAGATATCAAAATAATGAAAACCATAACCAAAAGGATGGTAATGTACTTAGCTTTAAAAAACTGTCCACTTCATAGAAATTGCATGAGGTAAAGTAAAAAGAAGATAAAACACATATTCACGAAAAATTATCATATAATTTTTCAATAAAATTATATTAAAATAGAAATATTATACAAAATACACATGCTCTATACAACCTTAATCTATGTTAAATATTGTTTAATGCCAACATACTCCCTTTTTCGTACACGGGAGTGGGTGAAATTAACATCTTAATTATTCATGGATTTGTAAAATCTATCATTTACGACTAAAATTGGACAATGACCCATATATATATATATACATTAAAATATCACATTGCTAACTATATATAGCCATAATGATAGCTCACCCTCACACCGAATGATATTAGTGCACAACCTAAGGATGACATGTGATACATGCGCGTCCCTTATTTTCCACCTAATTAATATAAATTGGAATATTCTGGTGATTACATTATTCCTCCCACCAAATAAAAAGCAAAATAAATACAGGTTAGTTTCTATGTACGTACACGCAGGTTCGACAAGCTTACTAGTTGGAATTCAGACCGGAGACGAATCAATGCGTGACCAATTTCCATTAACATAACAAAAGTATTGGACAGGATGGCGGGTGCGCAAAAGAAAATCTCGTGGAAAAGTTGCGCTAGCCAGGGCATTGAGTCGGCTTCCGGTCCAGGTTCAAAGAATGGCTGTGGAGAGTTAAATGCAATAGTGCCTTCGTCAGGCTTTCGGTCAAAAGTGTATGCAGTAACCAAAAAAAAAAACTCGACGCTCGGTTTTTCTGGAACCCCGACCTCGGTGTGGGGCCCAGTTGGTAGTTGGACCTGGAAAGAGGTCGGTGTTTGTGAAGGTAAGATGCAGCAGAAAGAAAGTTCGACTCTTGACCTTGGTTAGAACAATTAGGCCTTGGAATACTTTGGCGAGAGAGTTTAACACCCTAACCACCGCCTAGTGGCTTACACCCTAATCTGACTAGCTAACACCCTGACCACCGCCCCACCGCCTAGTGGCTTATCCTCTCCCTTGATTAGCTATTCGTCACTCGAGAGAAAAAAAAATTATTGTGGCTATTTGGTAATAAAAAAAAATGCTCCGCCCAATAAGAATCATTCAGAACATGGTTTATAATTGACATGTAACATTCTTATGTTGCGTCACCAACATCTATGGATTGTAATTGAGTTTATCGTGTAAAATGAAATGAAATTTTAATGTCTATGAGACTAAAAATAGTTTATGGGACTATGCGTTTTTTGTTTTTTGTCTTTTTTATTTCAGTTATTCTTTTATTCAAATTGATGATGAGTTGGCCCAACCTTCAAACAATCTCATTGCTAAAAAGACAATGCCAAGAAACCTATGCTAACATATTCTCATAACTTTCTTTGATGTCTTTGAAGGCATCACATTCCAAAATGAAATGTTTTTCTGATTCCACTGCCACAGAGATGGAAAATGTACACACTCGTTCTAGAATTAAATTTGCCCACTAAAAGCACTTCTCCCTGATAGTACGCGACAATATCTTGCTTTAAAGTTGCATACATATCCTTGATGTCTAGCCCCTTATTTTTGTAAGTTTTTGAGGCTTGAGGGGCAAAATAGCATGCTGCAATTCTTATGTGATTCTCATTATCTGATATTTTGAACCATAAATATTGTTTATTTTCATCTTCTTTCATCAACTGAATGTGACAGTCTTCTTTTTCTTTCACTAAAACTAGTATTCCCCCATACCCTTTTCCATTTTCAGCTACTTTGTTCCAAAATGCTAACTTCATATATACGCCAAACACAAGAGATTTCAACCATCATGTTCATGAGTTTTCGTGAGACAAATTATGTCTCTACCTTCCGCAATAGACCCTAACCCATGCCCCCTCCTCCATGGGTAGCCTCTACAGTTCCAACAAACTAAACTTAGGTATACCTGCGTAGGATTTTACTGCTACACAATTTAGCACATAAGACTCAACTTTGAGTCTTCGCCCCTTTCCATCCATGTTGACCTTGCTGTTTTCCTTCCTATTATTGAATTCTCTGTTTTTTCTTTATTGGCAGCTTGCTGCCCTGTTTTGTCCCGAGTCCCAAACATTGTAATAACTGCTTTACCATTGTACAACCATTCCCTTTTCCCTTCATTTATTGCTGCCCTAATTTTCCTCACTTCTTCCCTTCTCTCCTCTTGTTGTTTACTAGTTAAATCTTCATGTAGGAAGAAGTGTGAGCCTTTCAAGAGTTTATTTTTGCTCAAGAGATGGTGTTTGTCTTACACGGTTTCCATGGTGAATTTTATGGGACAAGGCCTCTCGTCACATATCTTCCCCACCCTCCTTGCTTGGAAAATTTTTCTTTCCAATGTAGTTTCTTTTTCAAAAAGTCCATTGCCAAATTGAGAGTACTTTCATTCCTCCCATAATCTCTTAATCCCCCGATACTAAAGTTTATTTCCCTGCCTTTTCTTTCTTTGTGTTCTCGTTCATGTGCTCTACGAGCACTTGCATCTTCTTTTGCCTCTGTCCTTATGTAACCATTAGCGTCTTCAACTATATCTTTGATTTCTTTTGGACTGTCTTCCCTATTGTTCTTTTTTGTCCTCTCTTTTGAAAGATCTGTTTGTTGAGATACTTGTGTATCTACCTGAGTTGCTTTAGAAATATAAACAAATAAACAAATATGTAATTTACTAGAGCAAACTCCTAATCCTGGATAATCATGTATGTTGTAAGAACATATGCCATATAATGTAAATTTCTTCTCTGTTGTGATGGGTCTTCATACATCATACACATGTATCCCTTCACATAATTCCTTCGATTTATCTACCAATGGTTCTAAGTAGACATCCATATTATTCACTTGTCCTTTACTAGGGAATATGAGAGGCAACATAAGGTGTTCTTTCTTCACGGATTACCATGGGGGGATATTGTTATTGATCACTACTACAAGCCAAACAAAATAGTTTGTGTTTTGGAGGGAATATGGGTTGACGCCATCCATGGCTATGCTGAGTCATAGACTTCGTACTTCATCCTTGAATTTTTTAGGCCATATATCCTCTATACGCTTCATGGATATTGAATCTATTGGGATTCACATAACTCCTGACTCACTTCTGTGTGAGGCATGCCATCCTTGCAAATAGCTAATTCTTTGCAACGAAAGAGCCTTTGAATCGTTGGGATTATAGGCATGTGCTTCAATATCTTATGAGGAGGACCGTGTGATTTAACCATTTTTTTAAAATTATGGTATCTATCATGCCCAAATTTCAGATATATTTCTTTGTCTACATATTATCCTATATATAGAATACAATCATTCAAACATGCATGATATGATATGTACTCAGCACCCAAAATTTTCAACAACTACTTTGCCTCTTCACAGCTACCCAGCAAGACATTATCACTCGGAGGAAACTTATCTTTGAATAACTGTAGTTGGTGGGGAATATAATTGTATGATGTCAATATTTAACGTTCGTAAAATCGACCATTTTTAATGTTGATTGTGTGATAATATTTCTCAAAAGATAAAGGACTTGATCGATCATGCAGGTGAATTACCTCAATATTTATGAGAAAGATGCATTCGACATGTCAAACTTTGTTTTCAATTTTTACAACAACATCGTTGTCCCCAACTGAGTAGGATTTGACTTGCTGCAAGGACCAAAAAGAGGAGTGGTGGAAGAAGATTTCAGGTTTTCGAATAAGGTATTAGTGATATGAGCATCATCCCCTGGCTCATCGTTTTGGAATGCATATAATAACATTGCCTCCATGGCAGTTGTATCCCATCAATAATCATCTATACCAACCTCTATTTGATTCCCTCCATTGCCAACTTGTGATGAAGAACTATTGTTGTTGTAGTCATTCCTAATTGGAGAATCTGGACATAGTCGGAATTGAATATGTGGTTGATTCAACCATTCTTTGTAAGCTTCCTCTATGAGTCTTGCTCTTAATGCAACCTTCTCTCAATATGACGTTTTAGTGTACTACACTAGAAGATGGTAGGTGGGTCACTCATCATCACTAGAATCCTAATTTCAAAAAATATTGAACGCCAATAGTACAATATCGATGAATATAAGCACACCAATGCAATTGGTTTGTTGAAATTACGTTATACCAAACAATTATTACCATCGTTGATCCAAGATTGTAGCTAGAAGATGCCATGTTCCAATTGTAAGGGTGAATAGGTTGTCCATTTTCATCTACCAATTCCTTGCGATATATTGCTACTGATAATAGCTTTCAACGTTTTTAAAATGGAGGAATATTTAATATTTTCTACATCTGAACTCGATTCTGAATTAAGATCCTGCAAATTTTGATACATTTTTATTCAAATTGACATCGATTAAAAATAAATAAATTCAATTAGATAATTGAAATATAAATAAAATATGAACATACTGGAGATGGGAAGGGAGAACTCTGCGCGAAGGACTTTGATCAACAATATGGAACGAGCTAGAATTTGACTAATTACCCATTTGATATTATTGAGATTTTGTCCATGCATTTGAGAAAAATAAGAAATAAAATTTTATGTGCATATCTAAAATTAATTTCGAGAACCATATAACCAAAATCCAAACTTCAATATAGGTTTCAAACCATTTTCAAGAATAAGGCGACTTTAAGCGAAACATGAATACTATGAACTACCGTAATTCATGTGGATACGTCCTAAAGGATAATATGAGATTAATATGCCATTTTATGTGAAAATATTATTTCAAATAACTTTTAAACCATATCGGTGCACTTATCAGAACAAATTACATCGACGTGTTTAAATAAAGCATTCAAATAATACCCGCAACAGTTTTTGACATTTCGAAAAATATAAAATATGTTATCATATCAGTGCTCTTGTACAAAAATGCACCGACCTGTTTAAATAAAAAAACACTGGTGTGCACTTGTTTTTGGGATTTAGAAAATAAAAATGAATTGTACCATCTCGGTGCTCTTATAACAATTACAATATTGATGAATTTAAATACAAATCACACAATTACATTAAAATATTAATCGCATCGTTTTGAGATTTCGAAAAAAAATAAAAAATAAAATTGTATCATCTTAGTGCATTGAAAAAATTTGAAGCCATGGCAATGTCAGCGCACTTTTCTTGTAAACGCACATATGCTCTTTACTATCAAATGTGCCAATGTTCGGATAAAGTGAAAAAAAATCACAAAAAAAATAAAAAAATAAAAAAATAAAAAATAAAATAAAAAAATCGAGGGGCAATTGATTTTTCGAAATCTAATTTCATAAAGTCTTTTAAATAGTAAAAAGTTATTCACTATTTCATTAATTTTTCCAAAATTCTCGAGGAGTGATTTTCAAGAGAGACATACCAAGAGCACTATGTAAAAACAAAATAATTTGGAGTAGCATGTTGAGATTGCAACAAGATGATGAGCTTAGTGAAAAGAGTCGTCTTCACTAAGTGGGCCCGCAAGCTACTTTTGGCGCCAGTCTATTTTGAGACTATGTCTATTTTTAGACATGTCGATCATATTCTATGAATTGCAGGATGCTATTTGTGGATGGTTGGTCAAGTTGGAAAAATAGATGGACTTCTATTTTTAGACATATTGGGTGGAATCTATTTTTAGATTGCCAGTCTAAAAATAGATATGTCGAATATTATTAGCTCTTAATAACATTTGGACTATAAACATTATCTTATTCTCTTGGAGCACTTCAGTTAAGTGCACAGATGTTGCACAGGAGCTGACAGAAGGAATTACACTATTCCTGAGGGTTAAGTGGAGCTATTGCATGGATACTTCAGTTAGAACTCATGTGAGAGAGTTTGGTGGAGTTGATTGAGGAAGTTAATGGAGTTGTGTTCAGTTTAACTGAGTTAAACATAGTTGAGCTAGTTGTATCTAGTCTAACTGATTTATACACTAGTGAGAGTGGTGTGAATTAATTATTAATTAATTCACTAATTATTAACTCATTAATCAACTAAATAATACATCAGTTAACTACAGTGCATGGACAGTTTCAGTGGAGACCAATGAAGAGGTAGGTGAAAGAGCAGTGTGACTATCAGTTGTGACTATAGTGTTGCATGATTTGCAACAACCAGTGATTGGAGATGCCAATGAGGATTGCGTGAGCAAGGTTGGACCAATTCGAGTTCATTCAGAGCCATTCTTCAGCAGTGATTGCGCAGTAGAGGCAGGCTATCAGGTGGCAGAGATTGGAGCATGTGATTTGCTAGATCGAGCTTGATTAGTGTGTAGCAATTGGAGATTGTACTGAGAGCTTTGTGAGGAGCTTTGTATAATGATTGTTACATGATCTATATGACATATAATATACAGATAGTTGGGGGTTTTCAGCTTTAAGCTTTCCCATAAAATATTGTGTTCATATGTGTGATTGTTTATGGTTTTAATGTGCGCATGTGATTGTTTTTATTTCCGCAATTAATGATCAATGGTAGAAGATTTTCTGTATTGTGCATGAATTTAAAATAGTGTGTGATCAGGAGAATCTCGGTGTATAACATATCAGTTATCAAATTTATACATGTTATCAGAGTGATATTGATCATTGGAGCAATTGCAAAACATTGAAGCGGTTGAGTTTTGTGCTGGCGGAATTCGAATTTGCAGTGGTGTTTTCTTGGTGTTGAAGTTGAGATGTCTTTCAACGGATTGCGATTGGAGTATGCCCTTGAGGGCAACTCGAATTATATTGCATGGAAGGACAGGATGGAGGCGGTGCCGGATGACAATGGGTTGAAGGAGTTCATAGATGTAGAAATTCCAAAACCTGCTTCTAGCGATGCTACCGCACTTGACGCATGGCAAAAGAAGACAGCAAAGTGTCGAAGAATTTTGTTGGAAGGTGTACAGGATCACATAGTGTCCAACCTTCATGGTAAGGATTTTCCATTCTTGATGTGGAAAGCGTTGACAGACTTATTCCAAATCAAGAGCGACCAAAGAAAGTTGGCGCTCAAGGATAAACTCAGGAACATAAAAATGGAGAAAGGCGACAATATGCCCAAGTACCTCACGAAGTTCATCCAATACAGGGATGAGCTGGGAAGTGTGGGGGTGACTGTAGATGACGAGGACTTGGTGAGCTTGGCTCTCCTTGGGCTTCCGAAGAGTTGGCATTCCTATCAGGACTCTGTCAATGGTCGGGAGAAATTTCCAGGATGGGAGCAACTTTGGTCAGATCTTGTGCAAGAGGAGATAAGGCAAAGTACCAGGGATGGATCTTCATCAAAGAACTCAGATGAAGAGAATTGTGCTTTGGCTGCCAAAGCAAGGAAGGGGAAGAGCAAGAAGAATGCTTTTCAATCCGGTGGGAAAGGCAAGAAGCAGGACATGTCCAAGGTGAAGTGCTTTCACTGTCACCAACACAGACATTACGCCACTAATTGTCCACAGAAGAAGAAAAATAAGCAGGATGCTGGATCTGCAGCTAGAGAGGCCTTAGCCTCGCAGTTTGAGCTGGATTTTTCATTGATCACATGCTTGGTCTCAAGTGTGATGGGTTTAGTGTGGTTTCTGGACAGTGGTGCGTCTTTTCACATGACAGGAGATCGAGATTTGTTTACTGATCTGGATGAGAAAGATCTTGGAGTGCACATCGAGATGGGCGATGATGGTAGATACAGTGCGACCGGCATCGGTACCATTTCCTTTGAGAGGGAGTCTGGTAAACCCTTTGTATTGAAGGAAGTGATGCATGTTCCAGGATTGAAGAAGAATCTGATCTCGGTGGCCATGTTAGAAGACAAGGGATATGATGTTGTCTTTAGCGAGGGAAAGGATTTCCTGCGCAGTAAGGCAACTGGTGAAACCCAGAGGATAGGGGTTCGAGTTAAGAACCTTTATCAATTGCAGGTAGATGGTTGTGCAGCAATGAAAGGCAAGGCAGAAGGAGTGGTGAGCTAGGATGATGGCGAGCTGTGGCACAGGAGATTAGGCCACCTTCACCATGGAGCTTTGAAAATTTTGTAGCATATTTCTACCAGGCTTCCCAAAGGTACACTTGCGCAGTCAGATCAGTGCAAGGGATGTAATTTGGGAAAATTTGTGAAATCCACCTTTCACGAGAAGGATAGTCGCACCACGATGATCCTTGAGAGAATTCACACAGACGTGTGTGGACCTTTCTCAGTAGCTTCGACAGCAAAGCACAGGTACTATGTGATAATTGTTGATGATTTTTCTCGTAAGTGTTCGATATTCTTCATGCAGAAGAAGATCGAGACATACTCAAATTTCTGTGAGTTCAAGGCACTGGTTGAGAAAGAATCGGGGAAGCAGGTGAAGGCTCTTAGGAGCGACAATGGTGGTGAATTGATCTCTGGCGAATTCAAGGACTTTTGCAGTGCAGAAGGAATTCGAAGAGAGCTCATAGCACCTCATAACCCACAGCAGAATGGGGTTGCTGAGAAAAAGAACAAAACAATCGTGGGTGTTGCACGGGCAATGTTGCATGATCAGGGCCTACCCCTTCACTTGTGGGCTGAGGCATGCAATACAGCAGTGTATGTGCAGAACCGTTGTCCTCACAAGGTTCTTGGCATGAGTACACCGGAGGAGGCTTATTCTGGCAAGAGGCCTGATATTTCCCATTTGCGGATTTTTGGTTCTCCTGTCTACATGCATGTGATGAAGGATGCAAGAAGGAAGCTGGATCCAACTGCGAGGTTGGGATATTTGTGGGATACACTGATACGCCCCACAACTATCGTGTGTATTTTCCAGACAGTTGCAAGACTGTTGTGCGACGGGATATCAAATTTCAGGAGGAGAAAGCCATGAAGTGTTCGCTTGAGAGGGAGCCACACTTGCATGCAGAGGAGGAGCTATTAGTTCCTAAGGATGAGCTTTAGGATGTGGATCAGCCACAAGAGGAAGTTCATGGAGTGGAAGAGACCACTCATGCAGCGCCAACCATCAGAGGGCGCAAGCACACTACAGAAGCTGAGCGACTGGCTCAAGATGCAGAGAAGGTTGTAGGACCACCTACATCACAACGCAGACAAAGACAGTCACCGGACCGGTACACTGGATACATGGATCTTGTGAGCAAATGTGTCGTGACAGAGCCATCCTCTTTCGAGGAAGCTGTGGAGGACCCCGCATGGGTAGATGCCATGGTGGAAGAGTATGATTCGATTATCAGAAACAGTGCATGGGAGATTGTCCCAAGACCGGAGGGGAAATCAGTGGTGGGTTCGCGATGGATCTACAAAGTGAAGCAGGCGGCTGACGGGAGTGTGGAGAAGTACAAGGCGAGATTTGTCGCCCATGGCTTCTCACAGATCGAGGGGATCGATTATGAGAGATCGGAAGAATAGTTATGAGAGAGGAAACCTTTGCACTGTTTGCAAGAGACAATTGTTCTTCCATACGGACGATTCTTGTTCTCTCAGCACAGATGGGGTGGCACATTCATCAGATGGATGTGAAGACTGCGTTCCTCAATGGAGTGATTGAGGAGGAGGTGTACATAGAGCAGCCTGAAGGTTTCGAGATCTTCAACAGCGAGTCGCATGTGTGAAGGCTCAAGAGAGTGTTGTATGGGTTGAAACAAGCACCTTGTGCTTGGTACACACGGATAGACAGTTATTTCACTGGACTTGGATTCTCTAAGAGTGAGGTGGATCCGAACCTATACCAGATTGTGGTGGAGGGTAAGTTGCTGATCATTTTACTTTATGTAGATGATTTTATTTTGACGGGTGATGAACTGTTGATACACTCATGCAAGGCTAATCTTGCAAAGGAGTTTGAGATGAAGGACTTGGGCCTCCTTCATTATTTCCCAGGATTGGAAATTTAGCAGCGTAGTGATGGATTGTTTGTGTCTCAAGGGAAGTATGCTCGGGAGATACTGGAGAAGTTCAACATGCATGGCTACAAACCTATCGACACTCCTCTTCCTAGTGGTTGGAGGAAAGAGGATGCTACATCGACAGAGGTAGTGGATGCCACTGTTTACCAACAGTTGGTGGGGTCGCTCATGTATTTGGTCAATACACGACCCAACATATGATATGTTGTCAACCAGCTTTCACAAGCTATGGTTAAGCCTACCAAGCTCTTTTGGAAGGCAGGCAAGCATGTATTGAGATATCTCAGAGGCACATCAGGATATGGATTATGGTATAGACAGTCGGATGAGGTGAAGCTGTGTGGCTTCACGGATGCAGATTGGGCAGGGAGCCCAACGGACAGAAAGAGAACATCTGGAGGGATTTTCAGTATCGGGTCGACAACAGTTTCTTGGTACAACAAGAAGCAGAGATCCGTGGCACTCAGTTCAGCAGAGGCCAAGTATATGGCAGCGAGTTTCGCTGCATGAAAGGCTATATGGATGAGGAAGATCCTGGTCGGGTTGTTTGGTTCACACTTAGATCCTACTGTGATATATTGTGATAATCAGAGTTGCATCAAACTCTCGGTTAATCCAGTATTTCATGATAGATCTAAACACATTGACATCCGGTATCATCATATCAGAGATTGTGTGCAGCGGAAGATCATGTTACTTTCATACATTCCCACAGAGGATCGGAATGCTGATATCTTGACGAAGGCGCTCACTAGGAGCAAATTCGAATACCACAGGGGCAGGATAGGGGTGGCAGATAATCCTTATCTTGTTGAGAGGGAGTGTTGAGATTGCAACAAGATGATGAGCTTAGTGAAAAGAGTCGCCTTCACTAAGTGGGCCCGCAGGCTATTTTTGGCGTAAGTCTATTTTTAGACATGTAGATCATATTCTATGAATTGTAGGATGCTATTTGTGGATGGTTGGTCAAGTTGGAAAAATAGATGAACTTCTATTTTTAGACATATTGGGCGGAATCTATTTTTAGATTGCCAGTCTAAAAATAGATATGTCGAATATTATTAGCTCTTAATAATATTTGGACTATAAACATTATCTTATTCTCTTGGAGCACTTCAGTTAAGTGCACAGATGTGGCACAGGAGCTGACAGAAGGAATTACACTATTCCTGAGGGTTAAGTGGAGCTATTGCATGGATACTTCAATTAGAACTCATGTGACAGAGTTTGGTGGAGTTATTGAGGTAGTTGATGGAGTTGTGTTCAGTTTAACTGAGTTAAACATAGTTGAGCTAGTTGTATCTAGTCTAACTGATCGATACACTAGTGAGAGTGGTGTGAATTAATTATTAATTAATTCACTAATTATTAACTCATTAATCAACTAAAGAATACATCAGTTAACTACAGTGCATGGACAGTTTCAGTGGAGACCAGTGAAGAGGTAGGTGAAAGAGCAGTGTGACTATCAGTTGTGACTATACTGTTGCATGATTTGCAACAACCAGTGATTGGAGATGCTAATGAGGATTGTGTGAGCAAGGCTGGACCAATTCGAGTTCATTCAGAGCCATTCTTCAGCAGTGATTGCGCAGTAGAGGCAGGCTATTAGGTGGCAGAGATTGGAGCATGTGATTTGCTAGATCGGGCTTGATTAGTGTGTAACAATTGGAGATTGTACTGAGAGCTTGTGAGGAGCTTTGTATAATTATTGTTACATGATCTCTATGACATATAATATACAGATAGTTGGGGGTTTTCAGCTTTAAGCTTTCCCATAAAATAGTGTGTTTATATGTGTGATTGTTTATGGTTTTAATGTGCGCATGCGATTGTTTTTATTTCTGTAATTAATGATCAATGGTAGAAGAGATTCTGTATTGTGCATGAAGTTAAAATAGTGTGTGATCAGGAGAATCTCGGTGTATAACATATCAGTTATCAAATTTCTACATAGCAGAACTATTTAGATGATGAAAAGGTGAAAGGTATGGTCATTCACTCAAAACCATGCATATAATTTTTTTTTAATTTTATTTTTTTATGTTATTAATAAAAAAATTTACAATTTCTGTTAGGGTTTAATTAAAAGAGATATCATTTGCAGGAGAGACATACTGGGAGCACTATGGAGCAAAAAAAATTTGAAATTGCAAAAAAAATGAAAATTTGAAAAGCATGGCGATTCACTCAAAACCCTATATAGCAATTATTTTAAATTTTATTATTAATTTTTTTTTACATTTTATGTTAGATTTATTCAAAATTTAGAAAAATTAAAATAAAAACCCTGTATAATAAAAAAATTACTATTTATTTTACTAGTAAAATTTTTTACGGTCTCTATTCCTATTTAAATTTATTCTTAATATTTTTTTCCTTATGATGGGCCTTCTCTATAGTTGTGATATTATGCATTTCTTATTATTCTCATAATGTAAGTTTCTAATCCATACACATAAGTTTGAAGTAATGGACTTTCTAATATTTTAGGGATTTGAGTTGAAAATGCTTCCCAGTGGTGATTGTGCTCATGTACATCATATTTTTTCTTAATTCTAGTTATTTTTTCTAACAAATTCCTTCTCTATCATACCTTGGAAATTATTTGAAAAGTCATATTTTAATCTACCCCAACTATAGTGGCTCACCATGGTTGTATACTTCCACAACATGTATCATTTATATGCATGATCCTCAAGTTGCATAGAAGCATACATTATTTTTCATCGCGAAAGTGAATGCTATGCATCTTTAAAATATTATTCTTCCTTGTTGATCCAAGCCACACTATTATTTTAATATCTATCAAATTTGAATAACTAATTTTAACCACATCATGTGTCAAAAGAACAATTTAGTTGAAAGGGGTTGTGGCTACTTGACATAGGTTATGGAGTGGTAGAGGTAGTTGGAGACATGTGTTGTTGAGAAATCATACTCGATGAGTTTTTATGTGGCAAGGGTTCTTTGTCCCTATGATTGTTATCAATTCTATCTAATTGAGAAGTTACTTGATATTCTATTCTTTTTGTTGAACTCTTCTATCATCTCTACTCTCATCTTAGTCATGATTTGATTCATATTGTTTTTTATTTATTTCATGTTGAGATTATATGTTAATTCATGTTTAAGATATTTATTCTTTTGTTTCAACTCTTCTCTTAACTCTTTTTGGTTTTTTTATCAATTTCTTCTTCAATATTTTTACAATTTTGTATGAAGTCTTTCTCAAATATCTCAATCCTTGCATTAATTCCAATCATATTTCTTGTTATAGAGTGTTTTTTTGCTCAATTTTGATTAAGACAAATTATTTCTATCCTATTTGAATTTTTTTCTAAAAATTATAGTATTTAAGTGTGTAGGATTTCATAGTTTGAATTCATATCTTATGTTGTTGCTTTTGGAAAAACTATGAAATATGTGTTAAACATCTCACATTTCAAGTGGACACGGTACTTATCATTGGGGAAAAATTGAAGCTTAGACAATATAGTAAAGAGAGCTAGACCAAGTTAAATAGAAGGAGTGAGAGGGGAGGGGGAGTGACCAGTTAGGTCCAAAAGTATTTGATTATAACGAATCAAAAAATTAGATAATAAATTATAATTACAATTATTTTAGATTATAATTATTGATATCAATTTTATAATAAGTTAAATTAATGTTTTAATAAATAATATTAAAATAATATGAATTAAGATAATATTAGTAATATTAATGATGATGAAAAATTCTAGAATATTGTGTGATTTGGTTAGATTTATTATACTATTACATAATTAATGATTAATTAATATAATAGGAATGATATTATTTGTATTTTATAATATAATTTTCATATATTAGTATTATTAATTTTTCATTATTCAATATTTCAATAGATTGGAGTTACATTTATAATTAATATTTTAATATTAATATGTAACGTTACAAAGTTATATATAGGTTATTATTAATATGTAAGGAAATGATTATTATAACAAGGCCTCGTAGCTAGCATTCCCAACCCCTTAGTTTAATTATCAAGATATGAACCAACTCCAATATTTGAACAAGGGCTACAGTGTAGCCACTCTCACTTAGTTTAAATATAGTTAAATTAGAGTAAAAAAACAATAAATTTATACAACTCTACATTAATAAAAATTACAATGGAGGGATATGTGCAACACAAGTGTAATATGCAATGTCGCTCCTTAGTACCTGCCTCTTATTAAAAAAGTAATTGATAGCAAAATAATTAGGAAGGTGTGTTTATAAGTTTTTTTCTTAATTATAAATATATTATTATTAATTTAATTAATTACTAAAAATTGTTTTTAAATTTAAAGCAATTATAACATAACATCTTACATAATTATTATAATGTTTGGACCTCAAGCGATTTGATCCTTCTTGCCACACTTGAGAAAAGGTTTGCACCTCAAGCATTTGATCCCTCCGGTCACACTTAAGGAAAGATTTGCACCTCAAGGGATTTTATCTCTATAAACACTTAATATATTTGGAGCTAATATGGATATAGTATGGTTTAAAACATCTATCATATAGTGAATATTCTTGTATGTAACCATTCCCAAATATATAATTTTGGTGGAAATAATTGAAACTACTAATATTCTTATTAAATTTCAAGAATAATATTTAAAACTTTTGTAAAATATGAATGTTTATGTTAATAACTATGTAGATTCATGTTAATTTCAAAATTTATCTGTAGAAATTATATAGCTTATGTGTTATATATCCAAGATTCTCTTGATCACACACTATTTTAACTTCATGCACAATACAGAATCTATTCCACCATTGATCATCACATGTGAAAATTAAATCAATTGCAATGCACAAATGAAACCATAAAAATTCACACACATATGAACACAGTGTTTAACGGGAAAGCCTGCAGCTGAAAACCCCAACTATATGTATATAATATATGTCATAGAGATCATGTAACAATCCTCATACAAAGCTGAAAAAGTCAAGCTCTCATTACAATACAATCGCTACACACTAATCAGGCTCGATCTTGCAAATCCATGCATCGATCTCTGCCACCTGCTAGCCTGCCTCTACTGCCCAATCCCTGCTGAAGAATGGCTCTGAATAAACTCGAATCCACCAAGCTTGCACTGCGAAATCCTCATTGGCATCTCCACTGAGTGTTGGATGCAATCAATGCATCACTATAGTCACAACTGATAGTCACACTTGCTCTTTCACCTACCTCTCCACTAGTCGCCATTGAAACTGCCATGCACTGTAGTTAACTGATGTATTATTCAGTTGATTAATGAGTTATTATTTAGTGAATTAATTAAATAATTAATTCACACCACTCTCACTAGTGTATCAATCAATTAGACTAGATACAACTAGCTCAATCAGCTCCAATCTGGTTAGTAAACTAAATACAACTCCACCAACTACTTTATAACTCCCACCAAACTCACACATGAATTCTTAACCGAAGTCCTCATGCATTAGCTCCAAGAAACCCTCGAATAGCGTAATTCCTTCACATCTGCTATGCCACATCCGTGCACTTAACTGAAGTGCTCCAAGAGAATAAGATAATGTTTATAGTCCAAATATTATTAAGAGCTAATAATATTCGACATATCTACTTTTAGACTGGAAATCTAAAAATAGATTCCGCCCAATATGTCTAAAAATAGAAGTCCATATGTTTTTCCAACTTGACCAACCATCCACAAATATCATCCCGCAACTCATAGAATATGATCGACATGTCTAAAAATAGATAGTCTAAAAATAGACTTTTCTCCAAAAATAGTCTGTGAGCCCACTTAGTGAAGGCAAATTCTTTCCACTAAGCTCATCATCTTGTTGCAATCTCAACACTCCCTCTCAACAAGATAGGGATTATCTGCCACCCCGATCCTGCCTCTATGGTATTCGAATTTGCTCTCAAGAGCGCCTCTTCATGTAATATCCGCATCCCAATCCTCCGTAGGAATGTAAGAAAGTAACATGATCTTCCGCTCGCACACAATCTCTCGATATGATGGTACCGATGTCAATATGTTTAGATCTATCATGAAATACCGGATTAACCTAGGATTTTAATGCAACTCTGATTATCACAATATATCACAAGAAGATTCAAGTGTGAACCGAACAACCCGACTCAGATCTTCCCATCCATATGTGCCTACACAATCAACAAACTTGCCATGTACTCGGCCTCCGCTGAACTAAGTGCCATGGATCTCTGTTTCCTTTTGTACCAAGAAACTATTGTAGACCCGATACTAAATATCCCTCCAGATGTGTTCTTTCTGTCCGCTGGGCTCCCTGTCCAATCTGCATCCGTGAAGCCATGCAGTTTCAACTCATCTGAGTATCTGTACCACAATCCATATCCAAATGTGCCCCTAAGATACCTCAGGACATGCTTGCCTACCTTCCAAAAGAGTTTTGTAGGCTTAACCGTAGCTCTTGAAAGCTGGTTAACAACATAGCATATATTCAATGTAGACACCAAATAGAACAGCGAACCAACCAATCACACAAATGAAGGCATCCACTACCTCTGTCGATGTAGCATCCTCTTTCCTCCAACCAATAGGAAGAGGAGTGTTGATAGGCTTGCAGCCTTGCATGTGAAACTTCTCCAGTATCTCCCGGGCATGCTTGCCTTGAGACACAAATAGTCCACCCTTCCGCTGCCAAATTTCCAATCCCAGGAAATAATGAAGGAGGCCCAAGTCTTTCATCTCAAACTCCTTTGAAAGATCTGCCTTGCATGAGTGTATCAACATTTCATCACCTGTTAGTATTAAATCATCTACATAAAGCACAATGATCAACAACTTACCCTCCACCACAATCTGGTATAGGTTTGGATCCGCCTCACTCTTGGCGAAACCAAGTTCGGTGAAATAACTGTCTATTTGTGTGTACCAAGCACAAGGTGCTTGTTTCAGCCCATGCAACGCTCTTTTGAGCTTGCACACATGCGACTCACCGCTGAAGATCTGAAGATTTCAATCCTTCAGGCTACTCAATGTACACTCTCCTCAATGATTCCATTGAGGAACATAGTATTCAAATCCATCTCCTGAATGTTCCAACCCATCTGTGCTGAGAGAGCAAGGATGGTCCGTATGGAAGAATACCTTGTGACAGGTGCAAAGGTTTCTTCATAGTCGATCCCCTCGATCTATGAGAAGCCCCGGGCAACAAATCTTGCCTTATACTTCTTGACGCTCCAGTCAGAACCTTGCTTCACTTTGTAGATCCATCTCGAACCTACCACTGATTTCCCTTCCGGCCTTGGGACAATCTCCCATGCACTGTTTCTGACAATCGAATCATACTCTTCCACCATGGCATCTACCCATGCGGGATCCTCCACAGCTTTCTCGAAAGAGGATGGCTCTGTCACGATACACTTGCTCATAAGAGCCATGTATCCAGTATACCGGTCAGGTGACTGTCTCTATCTGCGCTGTGATGTAGGTGCTCCTACATTCTGCGCTGCATCAAGATTCAGTCGCTCAGCTTCTGTAGTGCGCTTCCGCCCTCTGATGTTTGGTGCCGCATGAGTGGTTTCTTCCACTCCATGAACCTCCTCTTGTGGCTGATCCACATCTTGAGGCTCATAGTGAGGAACAAGTAGCTCCTTATTTGCATGCAAGTGTAGCTCCCTCTCAAGTGACAACTTCATGGCTTTCTCCTCATGAAATTTGATATCCCGTCGCACAATAGTCATTCGAATGTTTGGAAAATACACACGATAATTGTGGGGAGTTTCTGTGTACCCCACAAATATCCCAACCTCTATGGTTGGCTCCAGCTTCTTCCTGGCATCCTTCGTCACATGAATGTAAACAGGTGAGCCAAAAATCTTCAAATGAGAAATATTCAGCTTCTTACCAGAAAATGCCTCTTTGGGTGTACTCATGCCAAGTACTCTATGAGGACAATGGTTTTGCACATAAAACACAGTGTTGCATGCTTTAGCCCACAAGTGTATGGGAAGGCCCTGATCATGCAACATCACTCGTGTAGCACCCACGATCGTTCTGTTCTTTCTCTCCGCGACCCCATTCTGCTATGGGTTATGAAGCGTTATGAGCTCTCTTCGAATTCCTTCTGCGTTGCAAAAGTCTTTGAATTCGCCAGAGATGAATTCACCACCATTATCGCTCCTTAGAGCTTTCACCTGCTTCCCCGACTCTTTCTCAACCAGCGCCTTGAACTCACAGAACTTTGAGTATGTCTCGCTCTTCTTCTGCATGAAGAAGATCCAACACTTACGAGAAAAGTCATCAAAAAATATCACATAATACCCGTGATTTGCTGTCGAAGCTACTGAGAAAGGTCCACACACATCTGTGTGAATTCTCTCAAGGATCGTCGTGGCGCGACTATCCTTCTCATGAAAAGTGGTCTTCACAAATTTTCCAAAAGTACATCCCTTGCACTGATCTGACTGCGCAAGTGTACCCTTGGGAAGCTCGGTAGAAATCTGCTGCAAAATTTTCAAAGCACCATGGTGAAGATGGCCCAATCTCCTTGCGGCCACACCACCTCATCCCGACTCACTCACCGCCCTTCTTTGCTCGCCATTGTTGCAGCTCATCTACTTGCAACTGATAAAGGTTCTTAACTCGAACTCCTATCCTCCGGGTTTCACCAGTTGCCTTACTGCGCAGGAAAGCCTTTCCCTCGCTAAAGACAACATCATATCCCTTGTCTTCTAACATCGCTACAGAGATAAGATTCTTCTTCAATCCTGGAACATTCATCACTTCCTTCAATACGAAGGGTTTACCATACTCCCTCTCAAAGGAAATGGTACCGATATCGGTCGCACCGTATCTACCATCATCGCCCATCTCGATGTGCACTCCAAGATCCTTCTCATCTAGATCACTAAACAAATATTTGTCTCCGGTCATATGGAAAGATGCACCACTGTCAAGAAACCACACTGATCCCATCACACTTGAAACCAAACCACACTGATCCCATCACACTTGAAACCAAGCATGCGATCAACGAAAAATCCAGTTCAAACTGCGAGGCTAAGGCCTCTCCAGCTGCAGATCCAACAGCCTACTTACTTTTCTTCTTCTGTGGACAATTAGTGGCATAATGTCTGTATTGGTGACAGTGAAAGCACTTCACCTTGGACAAGTCCTACTTCTTGCCTTTAGCTTCAAATTTGGAATATTTCTTCCCTTTTCCTTTCCGATCTTTGGCATCCAAAGTGAAATTTTCTTCATATTCATTCTTCGATGAAGATCCATCTCTGGTACCCTACCTTATCTCCTCCTACACAAGGATCTAACCAAAGTCGCTCCCATCCCGGTAGTTTCTCCTGACCATTGACAGAGTCCTTGTAGCTATGCCAACTCTTTGGAAGCCCAAGGGGAGCCAAGATCACCAAGTCTTCTTCATCAACAGTAACCCCCACACTTCCCAGCTCATCCTTGCAGTGGAAGAACTTCGTGAGGTACTTCGGTATACTATCGCCTTTCTCCATTTTTATTTTTCTGAGCTTGTCTTTAAGCGCCAACTTCCTCTCGTCGCTTCTGCTTCAGAACAATTCTGTCAAATCTTTCCACATTAATAATGGACTAGCTTTACCATGAAGGCTAGACACTATGTGTTCCTTCACACCTTCCAACATAATCCTTCAACACTTTGTTGTCTTCTTTTTCCATGCGTCAAGTGCGGCTGCATCGCTAGAAGCAGGTTTTGGAATTTCTACATCTATGAACTCCTTCAACCCATTATCATCCAACACCGCCCCCTCCTCGTCCTTCCATAATATAATTTTAGCCGCCATCAAGGGCATACTCCACCTAACCGCTGTTATATTTCAATGAATGCTCGAACTTCTGACACCAAAAACATCAAGAAGAAATTCAATTCCACCAAAGACAAACTCCAACCGCTTCAATAATTGCAATCTGCTCCAATGATCAACTGCTCTGATACCATGTAGAAATTATATAACTTATGTGTTATATATCCAATATTATCCTGATCACACACTATTTTAACTTCATGCATAATACATAATCTATTCCACCATTGATCATCACATGCGGAAATTAAATCAATTGCAATGCACACATGAAACCATAAAAATTCACACACATATGAACACAGTGTTTAACGAGAAAGCCTGAAGCTGAAAACCCAAACTATCTGTATATAATATATGTCATGGAGATCATGTGACAATCCTCATACAAAGCTGAACATGTCAAGCTCTCAGTACAATACAATCGCTACACACTAATCAGGCTCGATCTTGCAAATCCATGCACCGATCTCTGCCACCTGCTAGCCTGCCTCTACTGCGCAATCCCTGCTGAAGAATGGCTCTGAAACTCGAATCCACCAAGCTTGCAGTGCGCAATCCTCATTGGCATCTCCACTGAGTGTTGGATGCAATCAATGTATCACTATAGTCACAACTGATAGTCACACTTGCTCTTTCACCTACCTCTCCACTGGTCTCCACTGAAACTGCCATGCATTGTAGTTAACTGATGTATTCTTCAGTTGATTAATGAGTTATTATTTAGTGAATTAATTAACTAATTAATTCACACCACTCTCACTAATGTATCAATCAGTTAGACTAGATACAACTAGCTCAACTGAGTCTAACTGAGTTAAACTGAATACAACTCCACCAACTACCTCTATAACTCCACCAAACTCGACACCCACATGAGTTCTCACCGAAGTCCTCCATGCTGAAGTCCTCATGCATAGCTCCAGTCCATGCATAGCTCCAATAAACCCTCAGGAATAGCGTAATTCCTTCTGTCAGTTGTTGTGCCACATCCGTGCACTGAACTGAAGTGCTCCAAGAGAATAAGTTGTTGTTTAGAGTCTGATTATTATTAAGAGCTAATAATAATCGACATGCATCTATTTTTAGATTGACGATCTATAAATAGTCTTCGCCCAATATTCTAAAAATATAATTTCATCTATTTTTCCAACTCGACCAACCATCCACAAATAACATCCTACAACTTCTGAAATATGATCATCATGTCTAAAAATAGACATAGTCTAAAAATAGACTTGCGCCAAAAATAGCCTGCGGGCCCACTTAGTGAAGACGACTCTTTTCACTAAGCTCATCATCTTGTTGAATCTCAACACTATCTTGCATGAAGACTGATTTTTTAAAGTCCAAAAGCTTGAGGAAAGTTTTACATATTGAGGGATTTTGATCTCTCACAACAAATGATAGATATAGACTTAAAAGAGATGTATGCTAGACCCATGAACAATAATAACATCAAAATTTTAGATTGTTTTCATTATATCTATATATATGTTTTAAATGAATTTGAAACTTTCAAAATTATTACTAATAAGACTATTTTAAAAGTTACACACTAGATAAAGGAATAATATCCAATGATGAAAAAGTAAATTTTGAGAAAATAATAAGATGCATATAATATATAACATATAAATTAAAAAGACATTTTTCCATTTTTCCATATTAACTATATAAAAAAGAAAGTTTTTTGTTTTTTAGTTAACTTTATTCATGAGATTTTAACCTTCAATTTCATAATGTTACATAATAAAACAGGTGATCACTAGCTACCCCATAGACTTATGAAAAAAAATTAAAATTTTTCACTCAAAATATTATACATAAAATAATATAATTCCTTTATAAAATTAACATTGATTTCTCCCAATTTAATCTTTGTAACTTCATAAAATTTAAAAAATTAACTCATCAAAACCATACCATAATATTATCATAATATTATACCCATAATAAGGAGATATCAAAATAATGAAAGCCATAACAACAAGGATTGTATTGTACTTCGATTTAAAGAACTGACCACTTCATAAAAATTGCATGAGGTAAAGTAAAAAGAAAATAAAATACATATTCACGAAAAATTATCATAGAAATTTTCAATAAAATTATATTAAAATAGAAATATTCTACAAAATACACGTGCTCTATACAACCTTAATCTATGTTAAATATTGTTTAATACCAACATACTCCCTTTTTCGCACATTGGAGTGCGTGAAATTAACATCTTAATTATTCATGTATTTATAAAATATATCCTTTACGACTAAAATTGGGCAATCACCCATATGTGTGTGTTAAAATATCACATTGTTAAGTATATATAGCCATAATGATAGCTCACCCTCACACGTAATGATATTAGTGCACACCTGATCCATGAGCGTATCCCTTATTTTCCGCCTAATTAATATAAATTGGAATATTCTGGTAATGACATTATTCCTCCCACCAAAAACAAAGAAAATTAAATACAGGTTAGTAGCTATGCGCTAGCAAGGGCATTGTCGGCTTCCGGTCCAGGTTCAAAGAATGGCTTTGGAGAGTTAAATGCAATAGTGCCTTCGTTAGGCTTCCGGTCAAAGCAGTCGACCCTCGGTTTTTCCGGAACCCCGACCTCGGTGGGGCCCAGTTGGTAGTCGTACCGGGAAAAAGGTCGGTGTGTGTGAAGGTAAGAGGCAACAGAAAGAAAGTCCAATCCTTGACCTTGGTTGGAACAATTAGGCCTTGGAATACTTTGGCCAGAGAGTTTAACACCCTAACCACCACCTAGTGGCTTACACCCTACCCTGAGTAGCTAACACCCTGACCACCGCCTAGTGGCTTATCCCCTACCTTGACTAGCTATTTGTCACTCGTAGAAAATTTGGTAATAAAAAAATGCTCCGCCCAGAGAACATGGTTTGACATGTAACATTTTTATGTTGCGTCACCATCATTTATGGATTATAATTGAGCTTATTGTGTAAAATGAAAATTTAAAGTTCATGAGATTAAAAATAGTTTATGGGACTATGAGTTCTTTGTTTTTCGTTTTTTTCATTTCAGTGATTTTTTTATTCAAATTGATGATGAGTTGGCCTAACCTTCCAACAATACCATCGCTGAAAAGACAATGCCAAGGAACCGATGCTAACATATTCCCATAACTTTCTCTAATGTCTTTGAACACATCACTTTCCAAAAGGAAATTTTTTTCTAATTCCACTACTCTAGACGTGCAAAATGTACACACTCGTTCTTCCCAAGCTTCTTTAGGCCTTTTCCACTGTCCTATTTCACACCAAAGTTGATGTGAGTTGGTTCTTAATTGAGAAATAAGAACCTTTTCCCTCCACAGAATGTTAGCTCCGATGTACTCTTTTTGTTGGATATCATACGTAGGGTTGAATTTTTCAATATAGTACTTCTTCTTTCTACCCAACTCTTTTCCCCATACCTGTTTACGAAACTTCTCCATAACAACATTCTTTAGCTCCTTGCTATTTGTGGGACAAGCATTGAGGTAAATATTCAATTTTTTCATCCATGTGTAGTTGTGTCTCATCCATGTTTTCTTTCGTTCACTCATGTCTTCCTTAAAGATAACATTAGGCCATCTACCTACTCCCATTTGCTCAATTCATTTTAGATATGTTATGAGCCGCACCATAGCAATTGCTTCGATGGGAGTTGCTCATGTTTCACTCAACATTATCTCATAAGGTACCGAGATTTTTATTTTGAACTTGCTCGTGATCAAGTGTTTTTGGATTTTCTCAATTTGCTTCCATTTTGAGATAGGGGTGCTGCTAGCCCACAATTCACACCCATATAGCATCACTGGACAAACTATGATTCCAAAAAGCACTTTAATCGTTTTCCAATCCCATAACTTTACCTCTCTACATCTGTTTTGAAAAGCATATAATGCTTTCCACCCTTCTAAAATTCTCTTCTTTCTGCAGTCCTCCCAATTAAGTTTGTTGTTGAAATCAATCTCGAGGTATTTGTACTCATTTACTTCTTCAAGAATGTTGCCTTCAAAGAAGAACGTATGCTGACTCTGCTTCCTTTTATTAGATAAAATCATTATTTTGGTCTTGCTAATATTGACTTGCATCCCCACTGCTCTACAAACAACTCAAGGGCATATAGGTGCATCTGCAATCCATGGGCCGATTTAGAAATCAATACAAAACCATCAACATATAAAAGAAACTTTATCACAAACTCCCCCAATCGAACACCATCCCCACCTTGCAAATTTAACCACTCTTCCAATTTATCGATATATAAACCAAAAAGAGTAGGGGATAGAGGGAAATATTGCTTGACTCCAATGTCACTTCTAAATCTTTCTGAAATACCCGTCGAGGTTCTAATTTTGACTTTCACCTCTTCATAAAGTCTATGGACAACAACTCTATAATGCAAAGGAATTTCAAGTTCTTCCATTCTTCGCCACAACTTGTCTCTAGGGACCGTGTCAAATGCCTTTTTGAAGTCAACAAAACAACATAATACTTATTCTTTATCTCCCCAAATCTTTTCAATAATGTGTCTCAACATGATGCCATGATCCACTGTAGAATGCTTCGGCCTAAAACCCGCTTGTCCTTTTGCCCTCTTTTCTTTTACTTATGCCCACTTACTGATTCTATTTTCTATCATGCAGCCGCAAAGATTTGAAAACAAAGGATTGATCATAATGGTTCTATAATTGGAAGGATTATTAATGTTTCTACTTTTCAAAAGGGGTATTGCTAGGCTAGTTATCCAGTCTCTTGGGAATCCTTTTTGAAAGATGATGAATATTTCCAAGATGTGTGGTGCAAGAGTGTTCATTCCCCATTTTAGATATTCTGCTTGAAGTTAAAGCAAGTGTTTTTACTTTCCTGTTTTCATCTTCTTAAATCCAATCTCCACCCCCTGTAATGTGAAGATCTTTGTAGTTGTGTTGAGCCCCGGGGGAGGCTCAACCTTTGATTCTTTCTCATAGATTTGTCTTGCATATTCAAACCATTGATTGGTTGTAATATTATATTCGATTTTCTTCTTCCTTGGTTGAAGTTCTTGTCAGAAAAGCTTTGGGTTATTCTTGCCTAGATATATTAACTCTTCTCGCCTTGTTTGCATGAACTCATATTTTTTCCTTTTTAGTATCTGCGTATATAACTTTACATTCATCTTCTCCTTACCTGTCTTTTTCAAGGTTCTCCTTGCCATTTTTCATTCCTCATCAAATCAAGCATTTACAGGAAAACAATTTGATTCTGATTTCCATTTGTTTGATCTTTTGCACTTCTCAAGTGCCCTTTGAATTATATTTGTCACGAAAAATACTTTTGATTTATATAAGTGTATCAAGGCACATAACTATGCAAAATCAAAAATCCAAATTTGGTTTTTACAATTTTCACAATTCAAGAACTATTTTCCAGGTTTTGATATCATTAAAACATCAATTTAATCCTCTTTTTTCACTGTTTACCTCTTATACAAATCAGAGTGGTTTAAAACAAAAATTTCACTTTTCATCGGTAGGAGCATTCCTTTACATAGCCAACTTTAGGTACAAAATTCAAAAAAAAAAACTCTAACTTACTTCACAATGTATTATCTCTGCCTCTCCTTTGTCCATAATATAGAGTTCTCTCTCTATCTGAAATTGACCATACCTTTCGCTCCCTATCCATTTTCATTATGGAGTTCATAGTACACATCACCGAAGCGTCCATTTAAACCCCTCTTAGATAATATGTCTGCTTCAGTATTTTTTTTCTCTATAGACATGGCTGAAAAGGATAGCAGAGAAAGATTGCTTCAGATATTTCATTCTATCCAACCAATGTGTGAGAGAACCTGGATTTAGCCGTGTTCCTTTGTTTATATGTTCTATGATAACCTTCGAATCTCCAAAAACCCATAACTCCTCCATATATAGTTGATTGGAAAACCACAGCAAGCCCCATAGTGCTATGATTTCAGCCCGCATATTAGTCCCTCTGCCTCCATTCCACTAAATTTTGTAGTGGCACTCCGGGGATAAAATTAGCCACAGTTATGGCTTTGTGATGCCCCATCAAAAAATCTAGCGGGGTATTGCAATTCAATTGGTCTCATCTTTATGGACAAATCCTTTGTGGGTTTCTGATTTACTTTAAGCTTATCCATTGTACTATATATCTTTGCACAGATCTCCCACAGTGTGTTGTGTTTCCCTTCAAAAATACTTCTATTTCTCCCACGCCATATTTACCAATGTAATGTAATGGGTATGGTTCTGAGACGTTGGCCCCGCCTGAACCACCAACTTATACAATTGGTAGTTGTTCTGTATTCTGAACATGGAAGTTTTAGTATCTGACAAAGCATTTTTAAAGTCTCTTTAGCAAAATCACAGCTCTAAAATAAATGTATATTGTCTTCCCTATTTTTTCCACACATCGGACATCTTCCTGGACCCTGCGATCCCTTTTTTTTCAAATTTTCCCATGTCAGATTTTTATTCTTCCATATGAGCCACATGAGGATGACCATTTTTTTCTGTACCCTTACTTTCCACATCATTTTGAACCAACTATCTGGTTCCTATTCTAGTCTTTTTCTTGTCAAAACAGTGTAAGCTTCCTTTTTATTGCTCTTTGTTTTCATTGAAGTTCCTCTCCAAGTCAACCTGTATCCTTCTATGTCATTTCTCAATCCCATACCTCTTAGTAACTTGATGTAGTTTTCCCAATCCTCTTTATTGTTCTCTTCCAGTCCCATCTCATGCTAGTTTTTCCAGCTCGGGATATCCGAATTCCATTCCCTTATTATCTACCCCATGAAGAAAATACCTCTTTGATTTAAGGTGTCTAGGATCCCACTTCCCAGTGGTGTGGAAAGTTCATAGCCAAGCATATTTAAACTGCCAATTTGTATCTTGCTTCCGATTCCAAATTTCCATTCTAAGTTCTCTTTGAATTCTAACTAGCAGTTGTTGAACCCTCTCCAGGTTTCTGATCTACATTTGAAGACCTCCCATCCCATAATCAGGATGTCCTTTGGTTCCCTTGTGTCTATATATTTAATCTTCATGATTTCTGCCCAGATAATATCTTTTGTTATACAACTCCACATTGATTTGAATATGAGGGACTTCCCAAAAGTGTCCAAATCCAACCTACCCCATCCTCCCTTCTCCTTCTGCTTTGTTAAACACTCCAGGCGTGCCAAATGGATAGACTTACTTTCTTTTCCCCCACTCCATATAAATCTAGCAATTATTCTATTTATCTTTGCAATTGTCTGTTTTGGAATCCGGAAAATATGAGCCCAGTAGACTGTGTACTATTGCAGAAATGCTTGAGACAAAATAAGCTTGCCTCCTCTCGATAACCATCTAGATGCCCAAACATGGATCTTTTTATTATATTTCACTGCTAACCATTTCCAATCCTCCACTGTGTATGTTGTCGGCTTCAGCCGAAATCCCAAATATGTCAAACCATTTCTAAGTAGGGTTGATTTAAAGTTAAATAGGGGCCCCAACTCATTAAGTACCTCATCCTCCCTATTTGCATAAAATATACATGATTTTACTTCACTTGCCCGCATGCCTGTTGCATTACAAAAATCGTTCAGGATGACTCTAAATCCTTCCCAATTCCTTTTCTCCTTCTCCCCAAATCCAAGTACGCCATCGACAAAGAAGTTGTGGGTCACCATCTTCTCTCTGCAAATCTTCAATCCTTTAAATTTGCCATTGTTCCTTGCTTTTTTGAGCTTTAAACTTAAGGCATCCATGATCAAAATGAATAACAATGGGGACAACGAACATCCCTGTCTTAATCCTCAGCCTGGATTGAAAAAATCATATGCAATTCCATTTATTAGAACCACCATAGAAGTCTATGTTATACACACCATAATCCACGCCACCATCTCCCTATCCAAACCAATTTTGAATAATATCATTCTTAAGGAATTCCATTCAACCCTATCATAGGCCTTATTTAGCTCTATCTTCATGACCATCCCATCCAATTTCTCTGTCTGCATAGAATGAAGAATTTCTTGTGTGATGGCTACAGCTTTTTGGATACTCCTACCCTTCAAAAAACCTGCCTGCTCCTTTGTAATGTGTTTGGAAAGAATGTCCTTAATTCTTTCTACTATAATCTTGGAGTTTAAATTCTTATAAAGGGTGTTACAAAGGGAAATGGATCTGTAATCATAAAAAGTCAGCTTCACTTTCCTTTTAGGTATCAATGTGAGGAAAGTTGATTTTATAGCTCCGTGCATTCTTCTTGTATGTTTTACATCTTCCACCATCTCCGTAAGTGCCAAAGAAAATTCATCAAATAAATGCAGAAATAAATCTGGGGTCCATCCATCCGGACTCGGACTCTTGTCTACAGCAAAATATTTTAGAATAGTTTTGGTTTCCTCTGGACTGGCCTGTTGTTTTAATGTGATTACTTCCTCCTGGTCGAACATGACAGGGAAATCTTCTATATAATCCATTTGTACACCAATTTTTGGAGAAACTTTTTTCTCATATAAAGAGCCAAAATAATCCACCACTGCCCTTTTTATATCCTCTATTTTGCTTGCAATCACCCTGTTTACTTCAATCTCCCAGATTGTGTTTGAGCATCTTCTCCCATTTGCCACTTTGTGAAAGAATTTAGTATTTTTGTTCCCACATTGTAACCACATCACCCTGCTCTTCAGTCTCCATTCCTTCTCCTCCATGAGTAGGTGTGTCATTTATTCTTCTTCCAATAGCTTTAATTTATCCCAATAGTCATCCGACTTTCTTCCCTCCTCAATGTCCTTTAAAATCCCAATCCTTTCACTTCGAATCTCTATAATTTTGATCTTCATTTGTTTCTTTTGTCTCGTTGCCCACTTCTTAACCACTTTCTTTAAATCCCTCAAAGACATAGTAAGATATGTCATTTCTGACATTTCCTTTGATCTTTTATGTTTTTTCATATAGTCCCAAATCAACACATTAAAATATTCAATGTTCAGCCATGATCTATTAAATTTGAAAGGTATGCCACCTTTCCTTTCTTCAAAATCCCACTGTAAAGTAATTGGCCTATGGTCAGACACAGTAAGATCCTCAACATTCGCTTTCATTTTGTCCATATGTAATCTCATACTATTGCTAATAACAAATCTATCCAGCATTTTTCCTATGAATTCACCACCTTTCCTACCATTCAGCCATGTTGGGCTATTATCCATAAATGAAATATCACTAATCCCAGAGTTCTAGAAGATCTTCTTTATATCCTCCAACATCGGATCACGTCTCCCTCTATCACCCCAAATTTCATTATCATTTAAAACACAACTTAGATCACCTGCTATTAAAAGTTTATGGAGTAATAGAATCCCATAGTCCTCTATTCGCCTCCGAAAGATAAACATGTCCTTATAAGGAGCATACATGTTAATAATATTAATTCAGTGTTGAAAGCCCCTGGCCCGAGAGAAGGATGCCTTTAAAGAAGCTGAAGGCTCTCATGTTCGCCCACTTGGGATCCCACAGAGCCACCAACCCTCCATATTGTCCATCTGCATCAATTGCTACCATATGCCAATCAGTGTAAATAGCAAAAAATTACATGATAGCACTATCAACAGAATGCATTGTTTCCTGAATAAAAATGAAAGTAGGATTATAAAAAAAGAGAAAATTCTTGACCGATAGGAATTTTTCTTTCTCACCCAAACCCCTAATGTTTAGAGAGACAATCTTCATGGGAGAACCAGGTTATCCGGGGTCAAAGCTCTAAGGACCATACTAATGGCTAATGATACCGGTGCATCTCTAAAATTTCTATCCGGATAAGTGTCCTTTAATTCTGATACTGGTACATTCTTCTTCTTTCTTTTAGATTTTCCATTTCCCCGCCTTATAGTAACATTTGATCTCAACAATGGACTGATTACAATTTTGGGGGATGAATGATTGCCCTTATTCACTATAATTGGCTTCAGGATAGGATCATTTCCAGACAACAGTAAATCTAAATGGCTCCCTACGAAGTTCCGCTAGGATGGGGAATCCATCGCTTTGTTTAAAGGGGAGTTAGAGTACACTGTCAATGGATCAGAGACAGTGTCAAGTTTCTTAATGGGTGAATCTAGAGTTGTCAGGGTAGGTGGATTCACCAAGTCAACCCAAGGATGTTCAAGGGTTTCCGCCACTATAATCTCATTCAAAGCTGGATTAACCCTCATACCCTGGGGGATAAAAGAAGATAAAACCCCCCCTCACAAAACAAAACATTCGGCAAGTAGATTGGCGATACAAAAATATTAGGTTCCACATTCGAAATGGGAAATGTAATCTCAGAATTACTATCCTTAATATGATCAATACAGGGGGATGACTTACTCGTTGCCTTCGCAGAAACCATAGGTGCTTTAGCACTCTCACCACAGGTCCGCGCATGCTTCAGATTATCCGCCATTGTCCTCTTTTCCATAACATAATCCTTTCTCCGCGGGTAATTCTTCAGAAGGTGTCCCGTTACATGACAACAGTAGTAGCAGAACGACATTTTCCAATAATCTACAGCTTGTTGATATATTTTACCGTTCCACTATAAATCGATATAGGCAAGAAAGCCTTCGGAAAATGATGCCTCAATAAGAATCCATGTTGAACGCTTATCGTAGATGCCAAAGCACTTTGGATCCATGTAGCGGAATTTTCCTAAACAATCCTCGATCTCCATTAAGGCCTTTTGACTCCAGAAATGCAGTGGTAGTCCGTTGAGTTTTACCCAAAATAGATGATTAACAGGGGCATTTAAATATGGGTGGAAACCAATATCCCACTGGTGTAAGGCCAATAAGCACCTCCCACTCACCCAGGTTCAACAGAGGACCATGGCAACGTCTTCTTCCTTTAATAGATGGAAACAGTACCAGCCCTGTTCCAATTTGCTAATGATGGGCTTGTATCCCAACAACTTCTCCCAGGATCCTAAAAGCCACTTTATAACATCACCCTTTCCATGGTTTTAAAACTTCCATCTACCTATCATTGCTCTGGTTGTAAGACTTTCCAGTCTTTCCCACATAACATCGCTACCAAAACTAAGTAATCGACCTTTCGCTCCTGGTTTGATAGTCTTCCTCACCCTGCCCCATGGTTCCTTAGGATCTAAAAAATGGTATGAGCTTTGATCAGCCCCTGAAATGACAGGTTCCTCCTATAGTTTTTGTGAACTATATCCTGCAGGTGCCAAACAGTGGAGTTTTGGAGTAATTTCGGTTTTCTTTGTTCCTACCTCTTCTGCCACCCAAATTTTACGTAGAAATGATAGGTCTAGCACCTTTTGAATTATATTTGTTAACTCATGACTCTTGAAGCTTTGGAAACCAATTTTCTCTTTCTCAATTAATATCTCTAGCATTGTCTTGAAGATAGTATAATTTTCTTGTGTTAGAAGAATTTTTCCCCTTGGTAGTGATTTCCGAGAGCATTGGGTTTTTCTCTTATGCTGCCTTTCTTCTACCCATGATAACTTGATATAAATTGGGTTATGGTATGATTTTAACTCCCAATTATGCTCTCCAATCTTAAATTTGTCTATCTTTTCTATCAACATTTGTGAAAAAATCACATAATCAACGACACTTGCCCCATTTTGTGTGTTGCAAGTGAAATTCCCAGACCTTTTCCATCTGTCCAAACCATTGCAAATAATTATGTTGAAAGCCCCACACGGCGTAAACAATTCTTGTCCAAAATGATTGCTAACTTTGTCATCTTCTGAACATCTCACCCATTGAGGATTCTCCTCTTCAGTGATCCAAATAGGATTATGATCCTATTTCAACAAAGAATACTAGCTTGGTGATTTTTTGTTCTAGAATTAAATTCGCCCACTAAAAGCACTTCTCCCCGCTGATAGTACACGACAATATCTTGCTTTAAAGTTGCATACATATCCTTGCTATCTAGCCCCTTATTTTTGTAAGTTTTTTAGACTTGAGGGGCAAAATAGCATGTTGCAATTCTTATGTGATTCTCATTATCTGATATTTTGAACCATAAATATTGTTTATTTTCATCTTCTTTCATCAACTGAATGTGACGGTCTTCTTTTTCTTTCACTAAAATTAGTATTCCCGCATCCCTTTCCCATTTTCTTCTACCTTGTTCCAAAATGCTAACTTCATATATACGTCAAACACAAGAGATTTCAACCGTCATGTTCATGAGTTTCCATGAGACAAATTATGTCTCTACCTTCCGCAATAGACCCTAACCCAAGCCTCCTCCTCCAAGGGTAGCCTCTACAATTCCAACAAACTAAACTTAGGTATATTTGGGTAGGATTTTACTGCTACACAGTTTGACACATAAGACTCAACTTTGAGTGTTCACCCCTTTCCATCCATGTTGCCCTTGTTGTTTTCCTCCCTATTATTGAATTCTCTGTTTTTTCTTTACTGCCAGCTTTCTGCCTTGTTTTGTCCCGAGTCCCAAACACTACAATAACTGCTTTACCATTATACAACCATTCCCTTTTCCCTTCATTTATCGCTACCCTAATTTTCCTCACTTCTTCCCTTCTCTCCTATTGTTGTTTACTGGTTAAATCTTCATGTAGGAAGAAGTGTGAGCCTTTCAAGAGTTTATTTTTGCTCAAGAGATGGTGTTTGTCTTGCACGGTTTCCATGGTGAATTTTATGGGACGAGGCCTCCCTTCACATATCTTCTGCACCCTCATTGCTTGGAAAATTTTCCCTTTCTAATGTATTTTCTCTTTCAAAAATTCCATTGCCAAATTGTGAGTACTTTCATTCCTCCCATAATCTCTTATTCCGCTGATAATAAAGTTTATTTCCCTGTCTTTTCTTTCTTTGTGTTCTCATTCTTGAGCTTTATGAGCACTTGCATCTTCTTCTTCCTCTGTCCTTATGTAACCGTTAGCGTCTTCAACTTTATCTTTGATTTCTTTTGGACTGTCTTCCCTATTGTTCTTTTTTGTCCTCTCTTTTGAAAGATCTGTTTGTAGAGATACTTGTGTATCTACCTAAGTTGCTTTAGAAATATAAACAAATAAAAAAATATGTAATTTACCAGAGCAAACTCCTAATCCTAGATAATCATGTATGTTGTAAGAACATATGCCATATAACATAAATTTCTTCTCTGTTGTGATGGGTCTTCATAAATCATACACATGTATCCCTTCACATAATTCTTTCGATTCAGCTACTAATGGTTCTAAGTAGACATCCATATTCTTCACTTGTCCTCTACTAGAGAATATGAGAGCCAACATAAGATGTTCTTTCTTCACGGATTACCAAGGGGGGATATTGTTACTGATCACTATTACAAGCCAAACAAAATAGTTTTTGTTTTGGAGGGAATATGGGTTGACGCCATCCATTGCTATGCTGAGTCATAGACTTCGTATTTCATCCTTGAACTTTTTAGGCCATGTATCCTTTATACACTTCATGGATATTGAATCTATTGAGATTCACATAACTCTTGACTCACTTCTATGTGAGGCATGCCATCCTTGAAAATAGCTAATTATTTGCAATGAAAGAGCCTTTGAATCCTTGGGATTATAGGCATGTGCCTCAATATCTTATGAGGATGACCGTGTGACTTAACCGTTTTTTTTAAATTATGGTATTTGTCATGCCCAAATTTCAGATATATCTCTTTGCCTACATATTATCCTATATATAGAATATAATCATTTAAACATGCATGATATGATATGTACTCAACACCCAAAATTTTCAACAACTGCTTTGCCTCTTCACAGCTACCCAGCAAGACATTATCCCTCGGAGGAAACTTATCTTTGAATAACCTGTAGTTGGTGGGGAATATAATTGTATGATGTCAATATTTAACGTTCGTAAAATTGACCATTTTTAATGTTGATTGTGTGATAATATTTCTCAAAATATAAGGGACTTGATCGATCATGCAGGTGAATTACCTCAATATTTATGAGAAACATGCATTTGACATGTCAAAATTTTCTTTCAATTTTTACAACAACATCGTTGTCCCCAATTGAGTAGGATTTGACTTGCTGCGAGGACCAAAGAGAGGCGTGGTGGAAGAAGATTTTAGGCTTTCGAATAAGGTATTAGTGATATGAGCATCATCCCTTGGCTCATTGTTTTGGAATGCATATAATAAAATTGCCTCCATGGCAGTGTTATCCCATCAATAATAATATATACCAACCTCTATTTGATTCCTTCCATTGCCAACTTGTGATGAAGAACTATTATTGTTGTAGGCATTCCTAATTGGTGAATCTGGACATAGTGGGAATTGAACATGTGGTTGATTCAACCATTCTTTGTATACTTCCTCTATGAGTCTTGCTCTTAATGCAACCTTCTCTCAATATGACATTTTAGTGTACTACATTAGAAGATGGTAGGTGGATCACTCATCATCACTAGAATCCTAATTTAAAAAAATATTGAACGCCATTAGTACAATATCAATGAATATAAGCACACCAATGTAATTGGTTTGTTGAAATTACATTATAACAAACAATTATTACCATCGTTGATCCAAGTTTGTGGCTGGAAGATGCCATGTTCCAATTTTAAGGGTGAATAGGTTATCCATTTTCATCTACCAACTGCTTGCGATATACTGCTCCTGATAAGAGCTTCCAACATTTTTAAAATGGAGGAATATTTTCTGCATATGAACTCGATTCTAAATTAGGATCATACAAATTTTGATACATTTTTATTCAAATTGACATCGATTAAAAGTAAATAAATTCAATTAGATAATTGAAATATAAATAAAATATGAACATGTTGGAGATGGGAAGGGAGAACTTTGCGAAGGACTTTGATCAATAGTATGGAACGAGATGGAATTTGAATAATTACCCATTTGATATTATTGAGATTTTGTCCGTGCATTTGAGAAAAATCAGAAATAAAATTTTCTATGCATATCTAAAATTAATTTCAAGAACCATATAACCAAAATCCGAACTTCAATATATGTTTCAAACCATTTTTCAAGAATAAGGCAACTTAAGCAGAAAATGAATACTATGAACTACCGTAATTCATGTGGATGCGTCCTAAAGGATAATCTCAGATTAATATGCCATTTTATATGAAAATAAAATTTCAAATAACTTTTAAACCCTATCGGTGCACTTATCAGAACAGATTGCATCGATGCGTTTAAATAATAACCGCATTGGGGCGTTCAAATAATACCCACACCAGTTTTTGACATTCCGAAAAATATAAAATATGTTAGCATATCAGTGCTCTTGTACAAAAGTGCGTCGACGCGTTTAAATAAAAAAAAACACTGGTATGCACTTGTTTTTGGGATTTAGAAGATAAAAATGAATTATGCCATCTTGGTGCTCTTATAACAATTACAATATTGATGAATTTAAATACAAATCACACCATTACATTAAAATATTAACCGCATCGTTTTGAGATTTCGAAAAAAAAAATTGTATCATGCTAGTGCATTCAAAAAATATGGAGCCAAGCAATGTCAACACACTTTTATTGTAAACGCATATATGCTCTTTACTATAGAATGCACCAATGTTCAAATAAAGTGAAAAAAGATCACAATAAAAAAAATAAATTCAAAATCGAGGGGCAATTGATTTTTTGAAATCTAATTTCACAAAGTCTTTTAAATAATAAAAAGTTATTCACTATTTCATTAATTTTTCCAAAATTCTCGGGGAGTGATTTTAAGAGAGACATACCAAAAGCACTATGTAGAAACAAAATAATTTGGAGCAGCATAACTAATTAGATGATCAGAAAGGTATGGTCATTCACTCAAAACCTTGCATAGTAATTTTTTTAAATTTAATTGTTTATTTTATTAATGAAAAAAATTACAATTTATGTTAGGGTTTAATTAACAGAGATATCATTTGCAGGAGAGACATATGAGAGCACCGTGGAGCAAAAAAATATTTGGAACCGCAAAAAAAATGAAAATTTGAAAGGCATGGTGATTCACTCAAAACCCTGTATAGCAATTATTTTAAATTTTATTATTAAATCTTTTTACAGTTTATGTTAGATTTATTCAAAATTCAAAAAAATTAAAATAAAAAACCTTTTATAATAAAAAATTTACTATTTATTTTACTAGTAAATTTTTTTACGATCTCTATTCCTATTTAAATTTATTCTCAAGATTTTTTTCCTTATGATGGGCCTTCCCTATAGTTGTGATATTATGCATTTCTACTTCTTCTCTTATGTAAGTTTCTAATCCATTCACATAAGTTTGAAGTAATGGTCTTTCTAATATTTTATGGATTTGAGTTGAAAATGCTTCCCACTCATATACATCATATTTTTTCTTAATTCTAGTTATTTTTTCTAACAAATTCCTTCTGTGTCATACCTTGGAAATTATTTCAAAAGTCATATTTGAATCTACCCCAACTATGCTGGCTCACCTGGTTGTAGACTTCCACAATATGTATCATTTATATGCATGAGCCTCAAGTTGCATAGAAGCATATACATGATTTTTCATCACGAAAGTGAATGCTATGCATCTTTAAAATATTATTCTTCCTTGTTGATCCAAGCCACACTATTATTTTAATATCTATTAAATTTGAATAACTAATTTTAACCACATCATGTGTCAAAATAACAATTGAGTTGAAAGGGGTTGTGGCTAGTTGACATAGGTTATGGAGTGGTAGAGGTAATTGGAGACATGTATTGTTGAGCAATCATATTCGATGAGTTTGTGTGTGGCAAGGGTTCTTTATCGCTATGATTCTTATCAATTCTATCTAATTGAGAAGTTACTTGATATTCTATTCTTGTTGTTGAACTCTTCTATCATCTCTACTCTCATCTTAGTCATGATTTGATTCATATTGTTTTTTTATTTATTTCATGTTGAGATTATATTTTTCACAAAGAAAAAATTCGTAACTTTTCAATTAATGATAGGTTACATGTTACAAAAAACTGGTAGTATATACTACTGTTCAGTCCAAAAGACTATTTAACAAATCTGCCACTATGTCTATCTGTAGGCAATCACAGTCCCAAAAAAGAAACATTTCAGTGATGAAACTAGTGTCCCCATAGTAAGTTCGGTGCATAACTTACTAGCTAATATAAAAACCAAATACAAATAAGAAATAAATATACATGCCAAATATATAGTAAAGGTAGGTAGTACAAAATCTCCCAAAGGACAGCTGTATGACTAAACATCCAAAACAGCAGGTGCCTCCTCGATAAAAGGCCGATGATAATATCTGAAAATCTGTCCATCAGTGTGTTCTGTGATATGCCAGGTGCCCCAGATCAGCTCCGAAGCTTCTTTGGACAGTTGGTCAGCCACTTTGTTCCGAGACCTGTAAATATGAGTCACTGTGATGGAGTCAAAGAGTGCTCTGAGATGGTGTACCTCTCGCAGCAGTGCAGACAGTGTGTGCGAGTGACAATGAGATAGATTATTGAACCAATTGATCACCAGTTGTGAATCACCAAAGATCTAGATGGAGTTGCAGTGAATGTCCTGAGCAAAGGTAACTATGCCGAACTGCAAAGCCTCATGTTGAGATTATATGTTAATTCATGTTTAAGATATTCATTCTTTTGTTTCAACTCTTCTCTCAACTCTTTTTGGTTTTTTAATCAATTTATTCTTTAATATTTTTACAATTTTGTATGAAATCTTTCTCAAATATCTCAATCCTTGCATTACTTCCAATCATCTTTCTTGTTATAAAGTGTTTTTTGGGCTCAATTTTGATTAAGACAAATTATTGCTATCCTATTTGAATTTTTTTCTAAAAATTATAGCATTTAAGTGTGTAGGATTTCATAGTTCGAATTCATATCTTATGTTGTTTCTTTTGAAAAACTATGAAATGTGTGTTAAATATCTCACATTTCAAGTGGACACTGTACTTATCATCAGAGAAAAAGTGAAGCTTAGACAATATAGTAAGAGAGCTAGACCAAGTTAAATAGAAAGAGCAAGAGGGGTGGGGGAGGGACTCGTTAGGTCCAAAAGAATTTGATTGTAAAGTTAAGAGATTAGGATTGAAATATTATTAAATAACGATCTAACCAACAATTATCTAATCAATTAAATAAATTATAAATTCAAAATTTTGAATAGTGACTATTTAAGGATTATAAATTTGTTTTTGTTACCTCCGTAATAATCACTATTATTATTAGACATTATTATATTAGTAATATAATAAATTATAATGAATCAAAAGAGTTAAATAATAAATTATAATTACAATTATTTTAGATTATAATTATTGATATCAATTTGTTAATAAGTTAAATTTAATAAATAATATTAAAATAATATGAATTAAGATAATATTAGCCATATTAATGATGATGAAAAATTCTAGAATATTGTGTAATTTGGTTAGAGTTATTATACTATTACATAATTAATGATTAAACTAGTATACTAAGAATGATATTATTTGTATTTTATAATATAATTTTAATATATTAGTATTATTAATTTATCATTATTCCATATTTCAATAGATTGGGTTACATTTATAATTAATATTTTAATATTAATATGTAATGTTACAAAGTTATATATAGGTTATTATTAATATGTAAGAAAATGATTATTATAACAAGGCCTCATAGCTAGCATTCCCAACCCTTTAGTTTAATTATCAAGATATGAACCAACTCCAATATTTGAACAAGGGCTACAGTGTAGCCACTCTCACTTAGTTTAAATATAGTTAAATTAGAGTGAAAAAACAATAAATTTATACAACTCTACATTAATAAAAATTACAATGGAGGAATATGTGCTTAGTACCTGCCTCTTATTAAAAAATAATTGATAGCAAAATAATTAGGAAGGTGTGTTTATAAGTTTTTTTCTTAATTATAAATATTATTATTATTAATTTAATTAATTACTAAAAATTGTTTTAAATTTAAAGCAATTATAACATAACATCTTATATAATTATGATAAAGTTTCTATTATAATTATTATAATGTTTGGACCTCAAGCGATTTGATCCTTCTTGCCACACTTGAGGAAAGGTTTGCACCTCAAGCATTTGATCCCTCTGGTCACACTTAAGGAAAGGTTTGCGCCTCAAGGAATTTTATCTCTATAAACACTTAATATATTTGGAGCTAATATGGATATAATATGGTTTAAAACATCTATCAGATAGTGAGTATTCTTTTATATAACCATTCTCATATATAGCATTTTGGTGGAAATAATTGAAATTGCTAATATTTTTATTAAATTTCAAGAATAATATTTAAAACTTTTGTAAAATATGAATGTTGATGTTAATAACTATGTAGAGTCATGTTAATTTCAAAATCTATCTTGTATGAAGATTGATCTTTTTAAAGTCCAAAAGCTTGAGGAAAGTTTTACATATTGAGGGATTTTGATCACTCACAACAGATGATAGATATAAACTTAAAAGAGATGTATGCTAGATCCATGAACAATAATAACATCAAAATTTTAGACTATTTTCATTATATCTATGCATATGTTTCAGATGAATTTGATACTTTCAAAATTATTACCAATAAGGCTATTTTAGAAGTTACACACTAGATAAAGAAAATAATGATAAAGCAATATTGTCAAATGATAAAAAAAAAGTAAATATTGAGAAAATAATAAGATGCATATAATATATAACATTTAAAATACAAAAGTATTTTTTAGTTGGCTTTATTCACAGTGATTTGAACCTTCAATTTCATAGTGTTACATAATAAATATCTCATAACATGTGATGACTAATTGAGCTGCCCCATAAACTTATTAAAAAAAATTAAAAATTTTCACTCAAAATATCAAAAATAAAATAATATAATTTCTAGATATTTAAGAATTTTTGGATTAATCCTAATGATGTGATTAATCTAAAAATTCTTTTATCTACATTATGAATCACCAAAATCTTAGATCTAACAATATAATTTCTTTTTAAAATTAACATTAATTTCTCTCAATTTAATTCTTGTAATTTCATAAAATTTACAAAATAAACTCAGTCAAAACTATACCATACTAGATGACTAACATTAATATTATTTACATATAAGGAAAAGATATCAAAGTAATGAAAAACATAACAAAACATAACCAGAATTGTACTTAGCTTTAAAGGACTCACCACTTCATAAAGATTGCATGGGGTAAGGTAAAAAGAAGATAAAATACATATTCACGAAAAATTACCATATAAATTTTCAATAAAATTATATTAAAATAGGAATGTTCCACAAAATACACATGCTCTATACAACCTTAATCTATACCATCTTAATCCAATTTAAATATGGTTTAACTCCCAACATACTCCCTTTTTCACACATGGGAGTGCGTGAAATTAACATCTTAATTATTCATGGATTTGTAAAATCTATCCTTCACGACTACAATTGGACAATCACCCATATATATATACATTAAAATATCACATTGCTAAGTATATATACCCATAATGATAGCTCACCCTCACACGGAATGATATTAATGCACACCTAATGACAAATGACATGTGATCCATGCGCGTATCCCTTATTTTCCACCTAATTAATATAAATTGGAATACCCTGGTGATGACATTATTCTTCCCACCAAATAAAAGGCAAAATAAATACAGGTTAGTAGCTATGTACGTACATGCAGTACCCCACCAAGTGGTTCGACAAGCTTACTAGTTGGAATTCAGACCGGAGACGAATCAATGCGTGAACTGTATTTCCATAACCCATTAACATAATAAAAGTATTCGACAGCATGGCGGGTGCACAAAAGAAGAATCTCGTGGAAAAGTTGCGGTTGCAAGGGCATTGAGTCGGCTTCCGGTGCAGGTTCAAAGAATGGCTGTGGAGAGTTAAATGCAATAGTTCCTTCGTCAGGCTTCCGGTCAAAGGAGTCGACCCTCGGCTTTTCCGGAACCCCGACCTCGGTGGGGCCCAGTTGGTAGTCGTGCCAGGAAAAAGGTCCGTGTGTGTGAAGGTAAGAGGCAACATAAAGAAAGTCCAACCCTTGACTTTGGTTGGAACAATTAGGCCTTGGAATACTTTGGCCAGAGAGTTTAACACCCAAACCATTTCCAGTGGCTTACACTTTATCTCGATGGAGTTGTTTTTAGTGCAATTTTTTGGAGTTTTAGGTGCCGAAATCTGGTGAAAAAATTTGAGATAAAATCTTGGTTTTTGTTATTTAAACTGGTTTTTTGACTCTATATATGGATTCAACACCCTCAAAAACCCCTAGAGCACTTCGATTGTGAAAGATTAGAAATCAAACTTCTATTTTCAATAAATTCCTGTCGGATTTTAGAAAAATTACACCGTAAAAAGCCACTGTAAAAGCCTTCAGAAAGTCGCACTAAAGACTACTCGTACCCTGACTAGCTAACACCTTGACCACCGCCTAGTGGCTTATCCCTTACTTTGACTAGCTATTCGTCAGTGCATAGAAAACAAATTATTGTGGCCATTTGGTCATAAAAAAAATGCTCTGCCCAATAAGAATCATCTAGAACATGGTTTATAATTGACATGTAACATTCTTATGTTGCGTCACCAAGATTTATGGATTGTAATTGAGCTCATTGTGTAAAATGAAATGAAATTTTAATATCTATGAGACTAAAAATAGTTTATGGGACTATGAGTTCTTTGTTTTTCGCCTTTTTCATTTTAGTCATTTTCTTATTCAAATTGATGATGAGATGGCCCAACCTTCCAACAATCCCATTGTTGAAAAGACAATGCCAAGAAATTGATGCTAACATTTTCCCATAACTTTCTCTAATGTCATTGAACACATCACATTCCAAAATGAAATGTTTTTTCGATTCCATTGCCCCAAACATGCAAAATGTACACACTCGTTCTTTCCAAGCTTCTTTAGGCCTTTTCCACCATCTTGTTTTACATCGAAGTTGATGCGAGTTGGTTCTTAATTGAGCAATAGGAACCTTTTCCCTCCACGGATTGTTAGCTCCAATGTACTCTTTTTGTTGGAGATCATACGCAGGGTTGAATTCTTCAATGTAGTACTTTTATTTCTACCCAACTCTTTTCCCCATACCTATTTACGAAACTTCTCCATAACAAAATTCTTTAGCTCCTTGCTATTTGTGGGACAAGCAATGAGGTAGATATTCCATTTTTGCATCCATGTGTAGTTTTGTCTCATCCATGTTTTCTTTCTTTCACTCATGCCTTCCTCGAAGATAACATTAGGCCATCTTCCTACTCCCATCTGCTCAATTATTTTTAGATATCTTATGAGCCGCACCATAGCAATTGTTTCGATGGGAGTTTCTCTTGCTTCACTCAACATTATCTCATAAGGTACCAGAATTTTTATTTTGAACTTGCTCATGATCAAGCGTTTTTGGATTTTCCCAATTTGCTTCCATTTTGAGACAGGGGTGCTGCTAGCCCACAATTCACACCCATATAGCATCACTGGACAAACTAAGAGTCCAAAAAGAACTTTAATCGTTTTCCAATCCCATAACTCTGCCTCTCTACATATGTTTTGAAGAGAATATAATGTTTTCCACCCTCCTAAGATTATCTTCTTTTTGCAGTGCTCCCAATTAAGTTTTTTGTTGAAATCAATCCCAAGGTATTTGTACTCATTTACTTCGTCAAGAATGTTGCCTTCAAAGAAGAACGTATGCTGACTCTGCTTCCTTTTATTGGAGAAAATCATTATTTTGGTCTTGCTAATATTGACTTGCATCCCCACTGCTCTACAAAAATGCTCAAGGGCATATAGGTGCATCTGCAATCCATGGGCCGATTTAGAAATCAATACAAGATCATCAACATATAAAAGAAACTTTATCACAAACTCCCCCAACCGAACACTATCCCCACCTTGCAAATTTAGCCACTCTTCCAGTTTATCAATATATAAACCAAAAAGAGTAGGGGATAGAGGGCAACCTTGCTTGATTCCAATGTCACTTCTAAATCTTTCTGAAATACTCGCTGAGGTTCTAATTTTTACTTTCACCCCTTCATAAAGACTATGGACAACAACTCTATAATGCAAAGGAATTTCAAGTTATTCCATTCTACACCACAACTTATTGTTGAGATTCAACAAGATGATTGAGCTTAGTGAAAATCAGTCGCCTTCACTAAGTGGCCCGCAGGCTATTTTTAGGTGCAAGTCTATTTTTAGACTATGTCTATTTTTAAACGTGGTGATCATATTTCAGAAGTTGCAAAATGATCATATTGGTCAAGTTGGAAAAATAGATGAAATTATATTTTTAGAATATTGGGCGAAGTCTATTTATAGATCGTCGATCTAAAAATAGATGCATGTCGATTATTATTAGCCCTTAATAATAATGAGACAATAAACATCAACTTATTCTCTTGGAGCACTTAACTTTAGTATACAGATTTGGCAAATCAGTGGGCTGAAGGAATTATGCAATTCCTAGGGTTTACTAGTGGTTCATGCATGGAGGACTTAGTTAGAACTGAAGTGGAAAAGTTATGACAGAGTTGGAAGAGTAGTTCATGGAGTTGTTATTCAGTTAAACTCAGTTGATCTAGTTGTATCTAGTCTAACTGAATGATACACTAGTGAGAGTGGAGTGAAATAATTAGTTAATTAATTCACAAATAATAACTCACTAATCCACTGAAAAAATACAACAGTTAACTACAGTGCATGTCAGTTCCAGTGGAGACCTAGTGGAGAGGTAGGTGAAAGGGTGAGATGGTCTATCCGTTGTGACTATAGTGATGCATTGATTGCATCACACACACATTGGAGTTGTCAATGAGGATTGCGCAGTCAAGGTAAGGGTAATTCAAATTCATTTAGAGCTATTCTTCAGCAAGGATTGCGCAGTGGAGGTAGGCTATCAAGTGGCAGAAATCAGTGCATGGATTTGCAGATTTCTTCTTGTTAGTGTGTGACAATTGATTGTACTGAGAGCTTGATGTACTAAGCTTTGTATGAGATTGTTACATGATCTACATGATACATAATATATGATAGTTGGGGTTTTTAGCTTCAAGCTTTCCTGTTAAACAATTGTGTTATGTGCGATTGTTTTTATTGCTTCATGTGTTTGCAATTGAGTTTATAATTTTCGCAAAAGATTAACAGTGGAAGGAATTTGTATTTAGCAAGAAGTTAAATATTGTTACATCAGGAGAATCTAGATATATAATGCATATGTTATATAATTTCTACATGGTATCAGAGCAGTGTTAATTTTTGAAGATTGCAATTGTGAAGAATTGCTGAGTTTGTGCTAGTGGACAATTGGAATTTGCTACAGAAAATTCTTGGTGCGACAGTTGAGTATACATTGAAATGTCTTTCAATGGGTTGCGATTGGAGTATACCCTTGATGGCAGCTCGAATTACATAGCCTGGAAGGATAGGATGGAGGTGGTGCTGGAAGATATTGGACTGAAGGAGTTCATCGATAGCGATGTTCCGAAGCCGGGTTTTAGTGATGCTGCAGGACTTGACACATTGCAAAAGAAGGTAGCAAAGACAAGGAGAATTCTGTTGGAAGGTGTGAAGGACCACATTGTGTCCAGCCTTCACGGGAAAGCCACTCCATTTGCAATGTGGAAGGCTTTGACAGATTTGTTCCAAAGCAGCAACGACCAGAGGAAGTTGGTGCTGAAAGATAAGCTCAGAAAAATAAAAATGGAGAAGGGCGACAATATTCCAAAATATCTCACGAATTTTTTCCACTATAGGGATGAACTGGGAAGTGTGGGGATTAATTTTGATGATGATGACTTGGTGAGCTTGGCTCTCCTTAGGCTTCCGAAGAGTTGGCATAGCTACGAAGACTCTGTCAATGGATGGGAGAAACTGCTGGGTTGGGAGCGACTTTGGTCGGATCTTATGTAGGAGGAGATAAGGCGAAGTACCAGGGATGGTTCTTCATCGAAGAATGAAGATGAAGGAATTTTGCTTTGGCTGCCAAAGCAAGGAAATGGAAGGGGAAGAAATTCCCTTCAAAATCCGAGACTAAAGGCAAGAAGCAAGATTCGTCCAAGGTGAAGTGTTTTCACTGTCACGAACATGGGCATTTCGCCACTAACTGCCCACAGTAGAAGAAGAACAAGAAGGCTATTGGAGCTGCAGGTGGAGAGGCCTTAGCCTCACAATTTGAACTTGATTTCTCTTTGATCACATGCTTGGTTTCAAGCTCAATGGGATCAGTGTGGTATCTTGATAGTGGTGCATCTTTCCATATGACGGGAGACAAGGAGTTGTTTAGTGATCTGGAGGAGAAGGACCTCCAAATGCATATAGAGATGGGTGACGATGGTCGATACAGTGCGACCGGCATTGGGACCATTACCTTTGAGAGTGAGTCAGGTAATCCATTTCTATTAAAGGATGTTATGCATGTTCCAGGTCTGAAGAAGAACTTGGTCTCGGTCGCAATGTTGGAAGACAAAGGTTATGACGTTGTTTTTAGCAATGGAAAAGCTTTCCTGCGACATAAATCAATGGGTCAAACCAAGAAGATAGGGATTCGAGTTAAGAATCTCTACACGCTGGAGGTAGATGGATGCGCTGCAATGATGGGCAAAGTAGAAGAAGTGGTGAGCCGGGATGAGGGCGAATTATGGCACAGGAGATTGGGCCATTTTCACCATGGCGCTTTGAAGATTTTGCTGCAGATTTCTATTGGACTTCCCAAGGGTACTCTTGCGCAGTCAGATCAGTGCAAGGGATTTACTATGGGTAAGTTTGTGAAGACCACCTTTCATGAGAAGGAGAACCGTGCTTCGGTGATCCTGGAGAGAATTCATAGACGTGTGTGGACCTTTCTCGGTTGCTTTAACAACAAAACACAAGTATTATTTTATATTTGTTGATGACTATTCTCGTAGATGCTGGATCTTCTTCATGCAGAAGAAGAGCGAAACATTCTCAAAGTTCTGTGAGTTTAAAGCATTGGTGGAGAAGGCGTCAGGGAAGCAAGTGAAGGATCTACGGAGCGATAATGGTGGTGAATATATCTCGGGCGAATTCAAAGACTTCTGTAGCAAAGAAGGAATTTGAAGAGAACTCATAGCGCCTCATAACCCATAGCAGAATGGGGTCGCGGAGAGGAAGAATAGAACGATCATGGGTGATGCCTGACGTCTTTACGCATGACCAGGGCTTGGTACACTTCTTGGGTGGAAGCATGCAACACTGCGGTTTATGTGCAAAACCATTGTCCTCATAGAGTATTTGGCATGAGTACACCTGAAGAAGCTTTTACTGGTAAGAAGCCTGATATTTCTCATTTGAAGATTTTTGGCTCCTCTGTTTACATTCATGTGACAAAGGACACCAGGAAGAAGCTGGAGCCGACTGTAGAAGTTGGGATATTTGTGGGGTACACATAAACACCCCATAATTATCATGTGTATTTTCCAAACAGTCGGATGACTGTGGTGCGACGGGATATAAAATTCAATGAGGTGAAAGCCATGAAGTTGTCGCTTGAGAGGGAGCTACAGTTGCATGCAGAGGAGGAACTACTTGTTCCCAAAGATCAGCCTCTAGATGTGGATTAGTCACAGGAGATTCATGGAGTGGAGGATTCTAGTCATGCAAAACCAAACATCAGACAAGGCAGAAAGCGTACCACAGACGCCGAGAGATTGAAGCTTGATGCGGCACAGAATGTAGGAGTCCCTACATCACAACGCAGATAGAGAGTCACCTGACCAATTTACTGGATACATGGCTCTTATGAGTAAGTGTATCGTGACAAAGCCATAGAAGCAGTGCAGGAGCCCACATGGGTAGATGCCATGGTGGAGGAGTATGACTCCATTGTCAGAAATATTGCTTGGGAGATTGTTCCAAGGTCGGTGGGTAAATCAGTTGTAGGATCAAGATGGATCTACAAGGTAAAGCAAGCTACTGATGGGAGCGTCGAGAAGTATAAGGCAAGATTTGTTGCCTGGGGCTTCTTACAGATTGAGGGGATTGACTATGAAGAAAACTTTGCACCTGTCACACGGTATTCTTCTATACAGACCATCCTTGCTCTCTTAGCGCAGATGGGTTGGCACATTCATCAGATGGATGTGAAGACTGCGTTCCTTAATGGGATCATTGAGGAATAGGTCTACATTGAGCACCCTGAAGGATTTGAAACCTTCAGCAGCAAGTCGCATGTGTGCAGGCTCAAAAGAGTGCTGTATGGGCTAAAGCAAGCACCTCGTGCTTGGTACACACAGATTGACAACTATTTCACTGGACTTGGCTTCACCAAGAGTGAGGCGGATGCAAACCTGTACCAAATTGTGGTGGAGGGTGAGCTTTTAATCATTGTTCTTTATGTTTATGATTTAATACTAACGGGTGATGAGCAATTGACACACTCATGCAAGGCAGATCTTGCAAAGGAGTTTGAGATGAAGGATTTGTGCCTCCTTCATTATTTCCTTGAATTGGAAATATGGTAGCGGGAAGGTGAATTGTTTGTGTCTCAAGGCAAGTATGCTTGGGAGATACTTGAGAAGTTTCACATGCAAGCCTGCAAGCCTATTGATACTCCTCTTCCAGGAAATTGGAGGAAAGAGGATGCTACACCGGCAAAGGTAGTGGATGCCACTGTTTATCGACAGTTGGTGGGTTCGCTCATGTATTTAGTTAATACAAGACCGGACATATGCTATGCGGTGAACCAGCTTTCACAAGCGATGGTTAAGCCTACCAAGCTATTTTGGAAGGCAGACAAACATGTCCTGAGGTATCTCAGGGGCACATCTGAGTATGGCTTATGGTACAGACAGACGGATGAGGTGAAGTTTCATGGCTTCACTGATACAGATTGGGCAGGCAGCCCAACAGATAGAAAGAGCACATCAGGAGAGATTTACAGTATCAGATCTACAACAGTTTCTTGGTACAACAGGAAACAAAGATCCGTGGCACTCAGTTCAGCAGAAGAAAAATACATGGCAGCAAGTCAAGCTGCATGTGAGGCTATCTGGATGAGGAAGATCCTGGTTGGTTTGTTCGGTTTACATTTAGATCCTATAGTGATACATTGTGATAATCAAAGTTGCATTAAACTCTCGATTAATCCTGTGTTTCATGATAGATTTAAACATATTGATATTTGGTATCATCATATCAGAGATTGTGTGCAGCGGAAGATCATGTTGCTTTAGTACATTCCTATGGAAGATCAGGATGTAGATATTCTAACGAAGGCGCTCACCAGGAGAAAATTCGAATACCATAGAGGTAGGATCAGGGTGAAGGATAATCCCTATCTTGTTGAGAGGGAGTGTTGAGATTCAACAAGATGATGGAGCTTAGTGAAAATCAGTCGCCTTGACTAAGTGGGCCCGCAGGCTATTTTTAGGTGCAAGTCTATTTTTAGACATGGTGATCATATTTCAGAAGTTGCAGGATGCTATTTGTGGATGGTTGGTCAAGTTGGAAAAATAATGAAATTCTATTTTTAGAATATTGGGCGAATTATATTTATAGATCGTCGATTTAAAAATAGATGCATGTCAATTATTATTAGCCCTTAATAATAATGAGACAATAAACATCAACTTATTCTCTTGGAGCACTTAATATCAGTATACAGATTTGGAAAATCAGTGGGCTGAAGGAATTATGCAATTCCTAGGGTTTACTGGTGGTTCATGCATGGAGGACTCAGTTAGAACTGAAGTGGAAAAGTTATGACAGAGTTGGAAGAGTAGTTCATGGAGTTGTTATTCAGTTTAACTCAATTATTGGAGTTAAACTCAGTTGAGCTAGTTGTATCTAGTCTAACTGAATGATACACTAGTGAGAGTGGAGTAAATTAATTAGTTAATTAATTTACAAATAATAACTCACTAATCAACTGAACAAATACAACAGTTAACTACAGTGCATGTCAGTTCCAGTGGAGACCCAGTGGAGAGGTAGGTGAAAGGGTGAGATGGACTATCCGTTGTGACTATAGTGATGCATTGATTGCATCACACACACATTGGAGTTTCCAATGAGGATTGCACAGTCAAGGCAAGGGTAATTCGAATTCATTCAGAGCTATTCTTCAGTAGGGATTGCGTAGTGGAGGCAGGCTATCAGGTGGCAGAAATCAGTGCATGGATTTGCAGATTTCTTCTTGTTAGTGTGTGACGATTGATTGTACTGAGAGCTTGATGTACTGAGAGCTTGATGTTACATGATCTCCATGATACATAATATATGATAGTTGGGGTTTTTAGCTTTAGGCTTTCCCGTTAAACAACTGTGTTATGTGTGATTGTTTTTATTGCTTCATGTGTTTGCAATTGAGTTTATAATTTCCGCAAAATATTAACAGTGGAAGGATTCTGTATTAAGCAAGAAGTTAAATATTGTTAGATCAGGAGAATCCGGATATATAATGCATATGTTATATAATTTCTACACTTATCTCTAGGGACTGTGTCAAATGCCTTTTTGAAGTCAACAAAACATCATAATACTTCTTCTTTACCCCCCCAAACCTTTTCAATAATGTGTCTCAACGTGATGTCGTGATCCACTGTAGAATTCTTCGGCCTAAAACCCGCTTGTCCTTTTTCCCTCTTTTCTTTTACTTTTTCCCACTTAATGATTCTATTTTCTACCATGCTGCCAAAAAGCTTTGAAAACAAAGGATTGATCATAATGGATCTATAATTGGAAGGATTATTAATGTCTCCACTTTTAAAAAGGGGTATTGCTAAGCTAGTTGTTCAGTCTCTTGGGAATCCTTGTTGAATGATGTTGTTGAATATTTCCATGATGTGTGGTGCAAGAGTGTTCATTCCCCATTTTAGATACTCTGCTTGAAGTTCAACTAAGTCTTTTTCCTTTCCTGTTTTCAACTTCTTAATTCCAATCTCCACCTCCTGTAATGTGAAGAGATTTGTAGTTGTGTTGAGCCCCAGGGGAGGCTTAGCCTCTGATTATTTCTCATAGATTTGTCTTTCATATTCAAACCATTGATTGGATGTAATATTATATTCGATTTTCTTCTTCCTTGGTTGAAGATCCTGCAAGAAAAGCTTTGGGTTATTCTTGCCTAGATATATTAACTCTTCTCGCCTTGTTTGCATGAACTCATCATTTTTCATTTTTAGTATCTACTTATATAAGTTTACATTCATCTTCTCCTTGCCTGTCTTTTTCAAGGTTCTCCATGCAATTTTGAATTCCTCATCAAACCAAGCATTTACAGGAAAAAAAATTGATTTTGATTTCCATTTTTTTTCTCTTTTGCACTTCTCAAGTGCCCTTTGAATTATATTTGTTAACTCATGACTGTTGAAGATTTGGAAACCAATTTTCTCTTTATGAATTAATCTCTCCAACATTGTCTTGAAGATAGTACAATTTTCTTGTGTTAGAAGATTTTTTCCCCTTGGTAATGATTTCCGAGAGCATTGGGTTTTTCTCTTATGCTGCCTTTCTTCTACCCATGATAACTTTATATAAATTGGGTTATGGTTTGATTTTAAGTCCCAATTATGCTCTCCAATCTTAACTTTGTCTATATTTTCTATCAAGCTTTGTGAACAAATAACATAATCAACGACACCTGCCCCATTGTATGTGTTGCAAGTGAAGTTCCCAGACCTATTCCATCTGTCCAGACCATTGCAAATAATTAAGTTGAAAGCCCCACACGGTGTAAGCAATTCCTCTCCAAAATGATTGCTAACTTTGTCACCTTCTGAACATCTCACCCATTGGGGATTCTCCTCTTCAGTGAGCCAAATAGGATTATGATCCTCTTTGCAACAAAGAATACTAGTTTGCTAATTTTTCGTTCTAGCATTAAAATTTCCCACTAAAATCACTTCTCCTGCTGATAGTATGTGGCAATATCTTACTTTAAAGATGCATACAAATCCTTGCTGTCTAGCCCCTTATTTTTGTAAGTTTTTGAGACTTGAGGGGAAAAATAACATGCTGAAATTCTTATGTGATTCTCATTCTCCAATATTTTGAACCATAAATATTGTTTATTTTCATTTTCTTTCATCAACTGAATGTGAAGGGCTTCTTTTTCTTTCACTAAAACTAGTATTCCCCCATATCCTTTTCCATTTTCTGCTATCTTGTTCCAAAATGATAACTTCAAATATCCGTCAAACACAAGAGTTTTCAACCATCATGTTCATGAGTTTCCGAGAGACAAATTATGTCTCTACCTTCCGCAATAGGCCCTAACCTAGGTCCCCTCCTCCAAGGGCAGCCTTTACAATTCTAAAAAACTAAACTTAGGTATACATGGGTAGGATTTGACTGCTACACAGTTTGACACATAAGACTCAACTTTGAGTCTTTGCCCTTTTCCATCCATGTTGCCCTTGTTGTTTTCCTCCCTATTATCGAATTCTCTATTTTTTCTTTACTGCCAGATTGTTGCCCTATTTTGTCCTGAATCCCAAACACTACAATAACTGCTTTACCATTTTCCAACCTGTTGATCATATGGTTAACATTCACTGTTGTTCCCAGTTTTGAAGCCTCTGTGTTTGCGAAGAAGAATGCCCAAAAGGCCTCCTTTTCCCTCTTATTTCATTCGCACTTAACCTCTATTTCTTCACCTTTTTCCCCTCTCTTATTTCCTCATTTACCCCTTAAAATCACCCAAACCCCATTTTAAACCTTTCAAATACCTTTGTTTGGCTTAAAATCCCTTCATTCCCCTTACCGTTACCCATTTTTTGCCTTAAAATGCATTGAAAATAGGCCAAAAAGTCATATTTTGCATATGAGGCTTTAGCGCCTTTCGGCCAGCCCCCTCGAACCACTTCCCCATATGCCCTGCGCCTTGGACCAAACGCTTAAGCTTGGGCGCTTATCGCAGTCGGAGATTTCGGGCAAGCGCATTTCTTTTTTAAACTTAAAATCCCCGATGCGATTGGGCTTCATTCTATGAATACCCGCGGAGATCTCGACTGTTGATTTTAATAGATCTAACGGTCCAGCGCAAATCGCATCGCGCCCATCGCAACTTTTAAAGTGTGCTGCCCGCCACACTCCTTGATTGTGATCCTCTGATTGTAATCTCCACGGTTGATCCATCGCTCTGATCCTACGGCCATCGCATAATCGCAACACCGCTCCAATCGCAATCGCCACTTTTAAAGTGTGCCGCCCGCCGCACTCCCCGATTGCGATCCGCCGATTTAATCTCTACCGTCGATCTTGACCCGGATTGGACGGCTGGCGCTCAATCGCACCGCCGCCAATCGAAAGCTTACAATGTGTCACCCCGTTGCCTTCCTCGATTGCGATCCTCCAATCCAATCATAGCCGTTCATTCAACCCAGATCCAACGGCTCTCAGTTAATCGCCCTCCACCCACGCCGGGTCCCACCATCCAAAGGCCCCGCTTTCGCTCATTTTTCATCATTTCCCTTTGTAAATCCCTCGAGCATTAAAATTTGGGTTTTGCACTAAATGTTATTTCTTTCTCCCAGCTTACTATTGACACCTCCGTCATTAACCCTGGCCGTTGATTCACCATCTCCATATCTGATTGGACGGCTCACGACTCATCTTTACACCAAGACTTCATCAACTCCATTTTCCGCCATGCTTTCGCAGTTTTACTGTTGCGCCACCATTTCTCCGGGCCTCCACAGCATTCCTTCGGCCACTCCTCGGATTTTATAATGAGTTTATTGCATTGTGCAGGGTTGTTACAGAGTGGTTAATTCACTCTGTCTCTGCAATCACAGTCACTGTGATTCAGAATGCAGAGAGGTTATTGTAGCAGCAGTAAGAGTAGTAGCAGAGACGGGTTAGGAGAATTAAAGCCTATTATTGAATAATTAATGCTTAATCCCGCGTCCAAAGGAAGAAGGCGTAGTTTGAAGACCAAAGCACACCGACGAGTCATATCTGCGTTTTGACATCGGCAGAACAGAGAGCTTTATAGCTAGATAGGACTCCAAAGAAACATCAGAGGCCCTCACCTAGCCAATCACAGTGGCTCGAGGCCGAGGATGACGATCCTCCATGCCCAGGAAGCAGAGAAAAAGATGCAGAGAGGCATTCCACGTCCAAGACAATGGATCATGACCATTGGCCGTCCTATGGGACCCTCTAGCATAGAAGGCCAGTTTTTCCCACTACTAGCAGTACTGCATGCTCCAACATGGAAGGCCAGCTCTTCCCATGACTAACGTTATCTCTTTCGCCAGCAGCAGTAGTGGTTCCACTTCATCAAAAAACAATAATAAGTCATGACAGGGCCTGTGTGGTCTTTTTATCATATATTCCCTCCACTTTGTCATTTCGAGTGAAATCTTTAGATTCACTCCCGCAGATTTACTTTTAGTTCAGTCAATTGTTACATTTTAGTTAGAAATGACTTTAGGCCTGCGTTGTAAGATCATGAGAGGCATTTTTTTCTCATCATCATTTCTATTTTGATTTAGACCTGCAACAACATACCAGCACGCGGAGAAGATATTTTCCCAAAATATCTTCTCACGCATAGGAATCAGTGGTTATAAAAGCAAGAAGCAAACACTAAGAAAAGGTTCCAAATTTTCAAAAGAAATTGCTGTGAAAGAGTTTTTGTATGCATTTTGTTGAAGCTTTAATACAAATGTGAAGAGCCCTTTGGGTCTCAATGAGAAGGAGTTTTATCTTTAATGAGGATTATAGTCTTGGTGTTTTATAGTCTATAACTCTGCCTTATGTGATATAGTTTAGCTGTTCATTTCACTATTTCCATTTCTCTTGTATCATGCTCTGGAATGCGAGTGGCTCACTGGTTCTGGTATGAATTGATCACAATTGATACTTATGCTGAACCTATCTAGCTTTTTAAATATGGCTCAGTCATGATATGTTGTTTCATTTTCCACTTCATCCACGCTTCTTCTATATTAAGTACTATGGGATGTCATTTTGAAAAGCAATAGACATGTATGGATTCTTATTATCATAATTCCATCTCATGTTTAGATCTGTTTATGGGATTTCACCTCATTAGTGGTTAGTATTCCTTCTATTTTTCATACACAGCAAATACCGTCTGATTTTTATCTCTGTAAAGCATTTTCAGAATCCAGCCCTCCTTATAGTAAGCTGCCTTTGAATTTTCTGATACATCTATATTGAGAATTCACATCTTGCCTCTACAGTGTTCTTTTCATCATGCTGAGTTTATGAATATTATGGTTCCATCTACATTGAACTTTCTTGTTAAAACTGAAATAGAAAAAGAGCCTTGTTCTGATAACTATCCTTGTTATATCTTATTGCTCCTTGCTATATAAGATGTCCTAGGCACTGGTCTTTTACAACTCAAGGCTGTCTCTAGGGTTGATAACTTCTTTTTGGCCCCGTTGCCGGGGAACGAAGTTAAGAAAATTTGAATCCCTGGGCCTAGACAAAATCTTTATTCACTCTTCAGAAAGGTGAGCATGAAGAGTTGAAAGTTGTAGATCCCTCACCTTGGCGACTCCACAGTCATCTATCAGATAAAATTACTTGCAGTCCTGACTCCTCGTAAGCCACACCTGAGGTCAGATACGTCTCAGCCAAAGACACCCTCTGTGTCTAGCCCAGAGAAGATCCTACATAGGAGAAGTTGGAGGGAAAGACAATTCATCCACACTGTGATCCCTGAATTTTCTTTAGAAGACTTTCCATCCTCTTCTTCTCAAGCGGCCCAAGTGCAAGGTTCCGACTCCACTGTGGGAGAAACGGTTATTACTCAGACAGTCTACCTCTGGGAAACATCCAAATCAAAGACGAGGCTGAATCGATAGATACTACTCATTACATATTCCATCCCACTCCAGAGGCCGAAGAGGTTAAAGAAGTCACTGAAGTATCTGCTGTTAATATTCTGTCTTCTCCATCATCATCTCAAGCTACTATTCAATACATCCCTATTGTCATTCACACCTCACTTCCACCTCCTCCTCCTCTTACACATCAAACTCTTCTGCTACCTCCACCTCCCCCAATGGCCAATGTTCCTGGTTTCCTGTTGAATAAGTATGCCCCCTGGCATTACCTCAAGTATTGAATGATATGCCACAGGACTATCTGAAGATCTTACCCCATTTCAATGGGGAAAATGAGATTGAAGCTCAAAAGAATCTTGAGGTTTTTTTCTCTTTTGCAGAGAACTTTAATGTGGAACATCTAGACGTGGTCTTAAGACTATTTGTTCAATCTCTTGATGGTGAAGCCCGAAAATGGTTTAAGACATTGGGAGACCGTTTTATCACCACTTGGGAAGGAATGGAGGATACTTTTCTTAGAAAATGGGGGGAGAAGAAATATCATGGACATTGTCTTACTGAGTTTAACACACTCAAGAAAAGACATAACGAAGGAGTGTCAGAGTTCATCAAGAGGTTTAATAAATTGTATTTGAGCCTTCCTGCTGATATGAAACCTCATCAAACTGCTGCTAAAGTTGTTTTCATGGCAGCTTTTGACTCAGAGTTCGGTTTCTCTTTGAGAGAAAGAAAGCCTGCCACCTTGGATGATGCTCAAACAGATGCACTAGAGTTGGAGGCAAATTTCTCCTCCATTGGTAAATCAAAGGGAAAGCCAAACCAAGATGCTAGAAGGAAAGGCAAAGAGGAGGTGTCTACTTCTAGCCAAGACAGAGACTCAGCTGATAATATAATTGAAGAAATGAACAAAATGATTAAGAACCTTTCAAGTAAGCTGGTCAGACTTGAATTGGAGGCCAAATATTCATCCTCCAAGAATTTCCAGAATGCTCCAAACAGGGGTTACAATCCTCAGTATAGGAAACCACCTCTGAAAATACTGCAAAGGGAACGGAAAGAGCAAAAATATCAGGTACTACACTCGCTGTATTTGGAAGGCCAGGTAGATGGTCCTACTGAAGATACTGCATATGAACAAGAAGATGAATATCTTGCTTTTTCGAATAGTGATGAGGTAGAATGTCCCTTGCAAGGAAATCATGAAATGAAGATTCCATTACAAGAAGAAGAGAAGGCTAAAGGCGAAGAAGACCTAGAGATTGATGACTATTGTAAGAAGTTTTTTGATTTCATGCAAGCACAATTCAATAGAAGATATGACCTCAGATATTCTAGGAAAAGGACTCGTACACAAGATCAGGAAGAAGAGCCATCCCAGAAGGAAGCACCCACTCAGAAGGAGATAACAATGCAAAAGGTCATAGACAAAGGTAAGAGGCCTCTGAACGAATCTTTGCAGTCTAATGATCAAATTCCTTCCTCTTCAAAAGTAGTCATTCCCCCTAATACCAAGTCTGTGTCAAAAGAAGTTAAACCCTTGGCCGAAAATAAAGAGTCAAAGGAGATTGCAACAGAAAAGTTCTCTTCTACCTTTAGTTTACAAAAGGAGCTTGAGAAGGTCAAAATCCCAGTTCCCTTGACTGAATTGTTGAAGCAGCCTGCATATCAGTCCCATGTCACCTCCTTCATGCTTCCTCCAGAAGCAGCACATATCCCAGATAGTCTGAATGTAGAAATTTGAATAACTGATATATTATTCACCGAGATTCTCCTGATCACACACTATTTTATCTTCATGCACAATACAGAATCTCTTCTACCATTGATCATTACATGCGGAAATAAAATCAATTGCATGCACACATTAAAACCATAAAAATTCACACATATGAACACAATATGTAATGGGAAAGCTTAAAGCTAAAAACCCCCAACTATCTGTATATTATATATGTCATAGAGATCATGTAACAATCATCATACAAAACTCCTCAAAAGCTCTCAGTACAATCTCCAATTTCTACACACTAATCAAGCTAGATCTAGCAAAACACATGCTCCAATCTCTGCCACCTGATAGCCTGCCTCTACTGCGCAATCCCTGCTAAAGAATAGCTCTTGATGAGTTCAAATCACCCCAGCCTTGCTCACGCAGTCTTTAAAGGCATCTCTACTGAGTGTTGGATGCAAACCATACATCACTATAGTCACAACTGATAGTCACACTGCTCTTTCACCTATCTCTTCACTGGTCTCCACTGAAACTGTCCATGCACTGAAGTTAACTGATGTATTCTTTAGTTGATTAATGAGTTTATAATTAGTGAATTAATTAATAATTAATTCACACCACTCTCACTAGTGTATCAATAAGTTATACTAGATACAACTAGCTCAACTGTGTTTAGATTAGTTAAACTGAACACAACTCCATTAACTTCCTCAATCAACTCCACCAAACTCTCTCACATGAGTTCTAACTGAAGTCTTCATGCAATAGCTCCACTTAACCCTTAGGAATAGCGTAATTTTTTTTGTCAGCTGCTGTGTCACATCTGTGCACTTAACTGAAGTGATCCAAGAGAATAAGATAATGTTTATATTCCAAATATTATTAAGAGCTAATAATATTCGACATATCTATTTTTAGACTGGCAATCTAAAAATAGATTCCGCCCAATATGTCTAAAAATAGAAGTCCATATATTTTTCCAACTTGACCAACCATCTACAAATAGCATCCCACAACTCATAGAATATGATCGACATGTTTAAAAATAGACATAGTCTAAAAATAGACTTTGCGACAAAAATCACCTGTGTGGGCCCCACCTAGTTTAGGTGATCACTTTCCAACTAGGATCAGGAATGATGTTTCACGATGCCTCCTTCACTGTTTCTTGTTGCAATCTTCAACACTGAACCTTCAGGAAGAAAGACCCATGGTTGTGTTTGTCCCCCACGTTGAGGAATTAGATGCTTCTACTCCTTTTTATGTGTCTCTAGTGATTCATGACCTGATATTACATAACTATATGTTAGATTCGGGAACTTCCCATAATCTTTTGCCTCTATCAGTCATGGAACAACTAGGACTACAAATCACCCGTCCATACAAGGATCTCTATTCATTTGATTCCAAAAGAGTTAAATGCCTAGGTATGATCAAGGATTTGGTGGTCAATTTGGTCCAGATCCCGGCCAAAAGTGTGGTGATGGACATTGTGGTGGCTGACATCCCAGCTCGCTTCGGTATTTTGCTATCAAGGTCCTGGGGGACCAAAATCGGTGGGTCAATCAATTTGGACTTAACATATGCTATTATCTCGGTTTTTGGTGGCCAGGAGAGGAGGTTGCATAGGGAAACCATATTTTTCAAGATGGTTACTAAGGTTGATAACTCGGTTAATTCGCCAGTCTACAGTAAAGAGGGCGATTTCTCATGTTTAATGCTGGAGGAAGACCAAGATTATGCTCAAGAGCCATCATTTTATCGGATCAAGACTGAGCATCCCTACGAGATCCGTGAGGCAGGAATCTGGACACTTCACTTTGATGGAGCAAATTCTAGAGAAGGTAATGGTGCTGGAGTACTACTCATCTCTCCCACAGGTAAATGGGTTCTATTGTATTTCAAGTTAGAATATGAAGCTACCAATAATGTGGCCGAATATGAAGCACTGCTGTTGGGGTTACAAACAGCCAAAAGCATGAATATACAAAGTTTAAAGGTTCTGGGAGATTCGGAACTGGTGGTTAGACAAGTGAAAAATCAGTGCCAAACCAAACATCCTAGGCTGAGGGCTTATAGGAACGAAGTATGGGACCTGGTGGAATTTTTTTTCTTGGCATTTAACATTCAATTTATGCCTAGAGAGCAGAACAGGATGGCTGATTCCCTTGCAGTAGCTGCTAGTACATTCCGTCCACCTCAGAACCCTCTCTTAAGATATGAAATTGAGGTGCGTTATTGACCATCAATCCCAAACAACATCAATCACTGGAAGGTGTTTGAGGATGAAGAGCAAGTGAAAATATTTATGGAAACAATAGGAGAATTCTCAAACATGGAGATAGATGTTTTTGAAGAAAAAGAAGCTGAAGACCTTTCAGAAAACAAATGGGAGGAAAAGGTGGCAGGTCATAAGGTGTTGCAATTGAAGGGAAACGTTATACCTAGAGGGCTGGTGCCTCTAGAAATATTTTTTGACAAGAATGACGTCCCACTGCAGCCAAACAAAGTGGTAGAATAAAATCAGGTAGAAGACCTGAATCTTGGTACTGATGCCGACCCCAAAATTATGAAGTTGTCCAAGAAAGTCCTAGGAGAATATAAAGAGCTCTACCAGAAATTATTTCAGTCCTACAAAGATGTGTTTTCCTGGTCTTATCAGGACCTGAAAACTTTTGATATCAGCATCATGCAACAAAAAATTCCTCTGAAAGGATATGCGAAGCCGCACAAGCAGAAGCTTAGACATATTAACCCTCTGCCGCTCCCCTCAATAGAGAAAGAGATTAAGAAGTTATTGAAGGAAAAAATAATTGTGCCATTGAGGTAATCTGAGTGGGTGGAAAACTTAGTCCCTTTCCGAAAAAAGAATGGAGAAATAAGGTTGTGTGTTGACTTCCAGAATCTGAATCGAGCATCCTTAAAGGATAATTACCCACTGCCCAAGATGGATCATATTATGCAGAAAGTGGTGGGAGCTTCTCGGATGCCAATGATGGATGGATTCTCTGGTTACAATCAAGTGGCTGTACTTCCAGAAGATCAGAAGAAGACTGCTTTCACCACACCATGGGGTACATTTATGTATGCCAGGATGCCTTTCGGGTTGATTAATGCAGGGGCCACTTTTCAAAGGGCCATGGACATTACTTTCGTTGGGGAGAAAGATAAGTTTGTGGTAGTCTATTTGGATGATATCACTGTGTTTTCAAAGGATGATGCCGAGCACATTGAACATTTGCGAAGGACTTTTGAGAAATGCAGAAGGTATGGTCTCTCTCTCAATCCACAAAAGTCATTATTTGCATTAGAAGAGGGAAATATTTTGGGACATATTGTAACCAAAGACGGGGTAAAAATTGATCCTAAGAGAGTTGAAGTCATTAATGGTATCTCTCTTCCCATAAATAAAAAGGAGGTGCAGGTGTTCCTTGGGCGTATTAATTTTCTAAGGAGGTTTATCCCTAACTATGCAGAGATAGTTAGACATATAAAAAACATGCTTAAGAAGAATAATGAGGTGAAATGGTCCCAGGAATCATGAGAGGCCTTTTCTAGAATAAAAAACGCCTTTGCTGAAGCCCTGGTGTTGGTTGGGCCAGACTATACCAAACCCTTTATGATCTTTTCATTTGCATCACCTCATATAGTGGCAGAAGTCTTATTGCAGAAAAACGAAGAGGGGTATGAGCAGCCCATAGCTTTCTTTAGCCAGATGGTTTGTGATGCAGAATTGAAATATAACATATTAGAAAAGAAGGCTTATGCTCTGGTGAAGTCTCTCAAGGAATTTCGTATGTATGTCCTGCAGTCACACATCATATCATTTGTACCCATAGCTGCAGTAAAAGACATCCTTATCCAAGGGGATAGTGAAGGAAAAAGGGGGAAGTGGATTGCAAAAATACAAGAATATGAGCTGGATATCCACCCTACCAAACTGATTAAGGGACAAGGGTTAGCCAAAATCCTGTCTGAATCAAACTGTCAAGCCCTGGGTATAAATCTATCCATGATAGCTAATGAGGAGCCTGAGAAGAAGGAAGAATAGCAGGGAGTAGAGATAGCCACTCAGAAAACACACATGAAGTATCTCATCAGTCCATGGTATAAGGATATCGTGGAGTATATTCTAACCCTTAGTTGTCCTCCCAGCTGTGACAAAGCTAAATACATAACATTAAGGTTGAGATCACAGAAATTCGTTGTTGCCAATGGTCGGCTGTACTGGAGAGATCCTTCAGGTATTCTGCTCCTGTGTCTCACAGAGGATGAGGTAGAGAATATAATGGCCGAATTTCATGAAGGAATCTGTGGGGGTCATTATAGTTGGAGAGCCACTGCTCACAAAATCCTGAAAGCTAGTTTCTACTGGCCTAAACTCTTTGGAGATGTGTTTGCCCGGGTTAGAGCTTGTGAGAAATGCCAAAGATTTGCTGAAAGACATAAGTTGGGACCTCTGCCCATGATCCTTGTTCACGTGGATGAACCATTCCAGCAATGGGGAATTGACTTTATCGGTGAAATACATCCTCCATCAAGTGGTCAGCATAAGTGGATATTAACTGCCATAGATTATTTCACGAAGTGGGTGGAAGCTATACCTGCAAGGAATGCAACAGATGTTGTGGTAATGAAATTTATGGAAGAAAATATCATATCCAGATTTGGCTGCCCTGCCAAGATAGTGATTGACAATGCACAAGCCTTTAAGTCTGCAAAGTTTGTCAGTTTCTGCTAGCAGTACAACACTGCGTTGGGTCACTCCATGGCCTATTACCCACAAGGAAATGGTCTGACAGAGTCTTCAAATAAAACCCCGGTGAGAGCACTGAAAAAGGCTATCAACGAAAATTAGAAAAAATGGGATTCCCAGTTGAAATTCGCTCTGTGGGCCAACAGGATTACTAGAAAGAGAGCAACTGGGAAGTCCCCATATGAATTATTATATGGGAGGGCAAAAATATTCCTTGTACAGTTAGCCTTACCAGTAGCCCGATTCATGCAAGAAAGCCAAGAAGAACCCGATGATGTGACCAGGAGAATAAATCAGCTGGTGGAGTTAGAAGAAACACGGAACCAGGTAAGTTAGAAGCTAACTAAATATCAAGAGAAGATGAAGGACCTTTTTGATTAGCATGCCAAAGACAAGAGGTTGCAGGTTGGGGATTTAGTGCTCAGATGGGATATTCGAAGAGCTGATAAGGGGAAACATGGTAAGTTTGACCCACTCTGGTTCGGCCCTTTTAAAATTGTGGAACAAGGGGGCAACAACATTTTCAGGTTGGAAAATTTACAGGGAGACTTGCTCGATGCCACTGTAAACGGTCAGTTCCTCAAACCTTACTTCCAGTTCTGATTCAGGCCGAGAGAGCTTGATGTACTATACTGTATATTAGTTTTATGTTTTCATCTTTGTTTGAATGATGTGTGTGTCGTGATGAATCATGAAGAGAAAAATAAAAAGTGCTGAAGAGTGGTGTCCACATAGAAGATTAACAGGTGGTCTACGAAGTTCTTGACACGCCCAAGGATGAACGTGTCGTCCCCAGGTGGAGCCAATGTTGATCATATGGTTAACATTCACTGCTGTTCCCAGTTTTGAAGCCTCTCTGTTTGCAAAGAAGAATGCCCAAAAGGCCTCCTTTTCCCTCTTATTTGATTCCCACTTAACCTCTGTTTCTTCACCTTTTTCCCCTCTCTTATTTCCTCATTTACCTTTTAAAATCACCCAAATCCCATTTTAAACCTTTCAAATACCTTTGTTTGGATTAAAATCCCTTCATTCCCCTTACTGTTACCCCTTTTTGGCCTTAAAATGCATTGAAAATAGGCCAAAAAATCATATTTTGCATATGAGGCTTTAGCCCCTTTCGGCCAGCCCCCTCGAACCACTTCCCCATATGCCCTGCGCCTTGGACCAAGCGCTTAAGCCCGGGCGCTTATCGCAGTCAGAGATTTCGGGCAAGCGCATTTCTTTGTTAAACTTAAAATCCCCGATGCAATTGGGCTTCGTTCTATGAACACCCACAGAGATCACAACTGTTGATTTTAATAGATCTAACGGTCCAGCGCAAATCGCATCGCGCCCATCTTAACTTTTAAAGTGTGCCGCCCGCTGCACTCCCCGATTGCGATCCTCCGATTTTAATTTCCACCGTTGATCCATCACTCTGATCCTACGGCCATCGCATAATCACAACACCGCTCCAATTGCAATCGCCACTTTTAAAGTGTGCCGCCTGCCGCACTCCCCGATTACGATCCGCCGATTTAATCTCTGCCGTCGATCTTGACCCGGATCAGACGGCTGGCGCTCAATCGCACCGCCGCCAATCGGAAGCTTACAATGTGTCACCTCGCTGCCTTCCCCGATTGCGATCCGCCAATCCAATTATAGCCGTTCATTCAACCCAGATCCAACAGCTCTCAGTTAATTTCCCTCCGCGCACGCCGGGTCCCACCATTCAAAGGCCCCGCTTTTGCTCATTTTTCATCATTTCCCTTTGTAAATCCCCCGAGCGTTAAACTTTTGGTTTTGTACTAAATGTTATTTCTTTCGCCCAGCTTACTATTGACACCTCCGTCATTAATCCTGGCCGTTGATTCACCATCTCCATATCTGATCGGATGGCTCACGACTCATCTTTACACCAAGACTTTATCAGCTCCATTTTCCGCCATGCTTTCAATGTTTTACTGTTGCGCCACCATTTCTCCGGGCCTCCACAACATTCCTTCAGCCACTCCCTGGATTTTATAATGAGTTTATTGCATTGTTCAGGGTTGTTACAGAGTGGTTAATTCACTCTGTGTCTGCGATCACAGTCACTGTGATTCAGAACGCAGAGAGGTTATTGTAGCAGCAGATACGGGTTAGGAGAATTATAGCCTATTATTGAATAATTAATGCTTAATCCCGCGTCCAAAGGAAGAAGGCGCAGTTTGAAGACCAAAGCACACCGACGAGTCATATTTGCGTTTTGACATCGAATGAACAGAGAGCTTTACAGCTAGATAGGACTCCAAAGAAACATCAGAGGCCCTCACCTAGCCAATCACAGTGGCTCGACGCCGAGGATGACGATCCTCCACGCCCAGGAAGCAGAGAAAAAGATGTAGAGCGGCATTCCACGTCCAAGACAATGGATCATGACCATTGGCCGTCCTATGGGACCCTCCAGCACAGAAGGCCAGTTTTTCCCACTACTGGCAGTACCACATGCTCCAACACGGAAGGCCAGCTCTTCCCATGACTGACGGTATCTCTTTCGCCAGCAGCAGTAGTGGTTCCACTTCATCAAAAAACAATAATAAATCATGACAGCACCTGTGTGGTCTTTGTATCGTATATTCCCTCCAATTTTTCATTTCAAGTGAAATCTTCAGATTTACTCCCGCAGATTTACTTTCAGTTCAGTCAATTGTTACATTTCAGTTAGAAACGGCTTTAGGCCTGCGTTGTAAGATGATGAGAGGCAATTTTTTCTCATCATCATTTCTGTTTTGATTTAGACCTGCAACAGCATACCAGCACGCGGAGAAGATATTTTCCCAAAATATCTTCTCACGCATAGGAATTAGTGGTTATAAAAGCAAGAAGCAAACACTAAGAAAAGGTTCCAAATTTTCAAAAGAAATTGCTGTGAAAGAGTTTTTGTATGCATTTTGTTGAAGCTTTAATAAAAATGTGAAGAGCCCGTTGGGTCTCAATGAGAAGGAGTTTTATCTTTAATGAGGATTCTGGTCTTGGTGTTTTATAGTCTGTAACTCTGCCTTATGTGATATAGTTTAGCTGTTCATTTCACTATTTCCATTTCTCTTGTGTCATGCTCTGGAATGCGAGTGGCTCACTGGTTCTGGTATGAATTGATCATAATTGATACTTATGCTGAACCTGTCTAGTGCTTTAAATATGGCTCAGTCATGATATGCTGTTTCATTTTCCACTTCATCCACGCTTCTTCTATATTAAGTACTATGGGATGTCATTTTGAAAAGCAATAGACATGTATGGATTCTTATTATCATAAGCCCATCTCATGTTTAGATCTGTTTATGGGATTTCACCTCATTAGTGGTTAGTATTCCTTCTATTTTTCATACACAGCAAATACCGTCTAATTTTTATCTCTGTAAAGCATTTTCAGAATCCAGCCCTCCTTATAGTAAGCTTCCTTTGAATTGTCTGATACATCTATATTGAGAATTCACATCTTGCCTCTGCAGTGTTCTTTTCATCATGCTGAGTTTATGAATATTCTAGTTCCATCTACATTGAACTTTCCTGTTAAAACTGAAATAGCAAAAGAGCCTCGTTCTGATAACTATCCTTGTTATATCTTATTTCTCCTTGCTATATACGATGTCCTAGGCACTGGTCTTTTACAACTCAAGGCTGTCTCTAGGGTTGACAACACAACCATTCCCTTTTCCCTTCATTTCTTGCTACCCTAATTTTATTCACTTCTTACCTTCTCTCCTCTTGTTGTTTACTGGTTAAATCTTCATCTAGGAAGAAGTGTGAGCCTTTCAAGAGTTCCTTTTTTCTCAAGAGATGGTGTCTATCTTGCACGGTTACCATGGTGACTTTTATGGGATGAGGTCTCCCCTCACATATATTCCCCACCCTCCTTGCTTGGAAAATTTTCCCTTTCCAATGTAGTTTCTATTTCAGAAAGTCCCTTGTCAAATTGAGAGTACTTTCATTCCTCCCATAATCTCTTATTCCCCTGATAATAAAGTTTGTTTCCTTGTCTTTTCTTTCTTTGTGTTATCTTTTCTGTGCTCTACGAGCACTTGCATATTCTTCTTCCTCTGTCATTATGTAATGATTTGCGTCTTCAAGTATATCTTTGATTTCTTTTGGACCGTCTTCCCTATTCTTATTTTTTGTCTTCTCTTTTGAAAGATATGTTTGTTGAGATACTTGTGTATCTACCTGAGTTGCTTTAGAAATTATCACATCCTTTTTTGTTTCCCTTGATCCTATCATGGTTTGTCACACCGTCTTCATGCTTTTCCATTCTTTTTCCTATCTCTAGAGCCTCTTGTAACATTGTTACCCGTTCTTTTAAAATTCTATTACCTTCCATTAAACGTCGATATGCAAATGTGATCTCTGAAATTTTGCGGTCCCTTTCTTGTTCTTTGGCTTCCAAAATCTCCAACCTTGTCCTGACCCTCATCAGTTCTTCGACATAGAGATCTGATAACCAAGTAAGAGTTGTGAATGTGGGACTATAAATGTTTGAATCTTTTTTATTTTTGCTGCTCTTATTTATTTTATTTCTCTCGCACTATTTTATTTTTCTTTGTCTTTGTCCTTGTTCCCATTTGAGGCAAGCAAGCCTATGCCTTAAAATTCCCCGATATTGCTTTGAATTTACCCAAATCCACTTTCATGTTTTGTCAGTTGAAACAATTTTGACTTGACCTAAATGATTGGTTTCCACAGAACCTGGTATTTCCTTGCCATTTTTAACATTTGTTATTGTATGCTCTTTGAATAGTTTAAAACCTTTCCCTTAACTTGAGATTCGTTGTCTTCTTCTTCATTGTGAGGCCACCTCCTTTTAATGCAAGTATCTATCTTGTAGCAGGGGCATACTGATTTTTTTATTTATTTATAAAATTTAGACATACATAGAACAAATTTTTTCCTTTCTCTGGACTCATTTTCAATATCAAATCATCATTTTGTTCTTGTGGATATCGTCATTACATTTATTGACTTATCTTCTGCCTGCTCTTTTAAGTGGGAAGTGATGATGATTCTTGGTCCTCTAGTTGCAAGGTCACTAGCACGTGAGCGTGGATATTTTTACATTGGGTCTAGTGTCAATGACCAAAACGTACTTGACATTTATTTTTTCAAATTTTTTTTTTTGCATGACACAACAAAAATCATAAATGAATGAAAGACTAATTGAGATATTTTAGTTCTGGAGAACCGTTGGATTTGAAATGAATTATAAAACTAATTCAAATCCAGTCATCTCTATATCGCCCACTACAATATTATATTAAATATGGTACAATAGTTTGAATATTGGTATCTTTTAGTCTTCACTAAATTGCTGTTATGTCTGTAATATGTGTGGATCTAATGGACATTAAATGATGAAAATAAAATTGGTACGACAAGTGGCCTCACACCAGAGTTCCATAATCTTGGAAGTTAATGCACCAATCATATTGTTTTGGGGGGTTCCATTTTAATTGTGTACTATATCCCCGACTTCGTCTTTGAATATTTCAATGGCCATTTTATCAACCAATGTCAGGGAAGATTTTTCTTCCCACCATCTATGAAGAGTCCCTGTAAATCACTGAATCAATTTTTTTCATGTATCTACCTCATTTTTCCCTTTCATGCACATTAATTTGTATTCTATGTACACTTGGTCACTTATCTTTCTGATTTGTCCAACACTTAATGATCTGGATAAAATTTTGATACCCTCAACTAAGACCTTTTAATTCGACTGATGTGTTAGAATTTCATTTAATCAAAGCGTTTAATGAACATAAATGAACATTTGCATGCTGTAAAGAAGATGAACATAACATACAACATAAGACATTGATAATGGAGTTTGTCCAGGAGGGACTACATCTCTAGGCTTCGGTGTCAAGATGGTATAGGCTGCTACATTAAGTGATGTAAGGAGTGAAGATGTACATGGATCGTGTTTTCACTATCATACAAGGAAAATTCCCTCATGCAGGAGTGGCTAGACCTCTCTATGCGATGTTCCACTACTGGAACTCTCATTCACACATAAATGTGACAATAAGTATCTCGCCAACAGGGCAGCAAAGGGATCTCAAACATAATACAAATCCATGACATAAAGTATATCTCAAATCAAGAACAAAATAAGATCCCACATCAAACATCAACAAGGATCTGTACAACACAATGCATCTCATAGAAAAAGAGACCAAGAAGTACATGAAATCAACGCATCATATACCTCACGCTGAAGATGATTAAAGAATGATCTACTTTGTTACTGGATCTGAAATCACCATCACAATCGTGGCATCGAAAGGTGTGAAAATGACTGCTCACTCACTGAATGTTGACACCTGCAACTTCACTTCCAAAAGTGGCCAAAAAATATAAATCTCAGATTGAAAATATGAATATGCCATCAAATTTGTGACATCGAATAGTGTAAAATCGACTGTCAAATTTCTGAGTTCTGACAAAGTGAAAATCTGGGGAAAAAAGGAATCTTTTAGATTCCCCCTAGATCCCTCAAAGATGCTGCTCCATGGGTGGACTGGAAATCTACAACTCAAAACGTGAATCCGACCTCTCCATTGCATTCCTTGCGAAAAACCATGGAAAACGATTGTAAGCTTGACTATATTCCAACATGGAGAAAAATTACCTCGGGAAAATTTCAAGGATCATGGTTCCACTCCCTGTTTTTGGGCTTGCTCATGGTTCCGCATGTAATAAAAAATTCATTGCCTCGATTTGCATGCACGCTCTTGCTCTACCTTGGCATGGGTGCACTTGTGAAGAACTGGGTTTAAGTAATAAAATGTGGACAGACTTTCCCAAGAAGTCCGTTGGGCGTGTTGGTTAAAGATCCAAAATGTGAGGGGGGGGGGTCAGGTGGTCAAACCCCACCCCCTCCATAAAAAATTGAGCATTGTTTTACACCACGCAACATCCTTTTTTTTAAACCCCGTGAATACGTTTTAAAAACGTCACATTAAATTTAATACAAGGTATGGGGGGCCGGGCCCGCCCTCGAATCCACTGTTGGCCCTTGTACGTAACATAAAGAGTGGGTTGGTTTGTTGGTGTGGGCGCCCGGGAGGCAGGCCGACCATTTTAGCTGAGCGGGTTCAAGCCCTGCCGCCCACAGTTTGATTTTAAAGTGGTGTGGGGAGGGCCGAGTCTATCGCCGGTGGCCCGTCCCCCCCGTTACAATGGTTATTATATATTTGATGCAGTTCCGATGGTTTGGTGGGGGTCACAACCCATCGAGTTATGATATTCAATTATTTTTTGTCTTATAATATGACATATCGTGGAGTGGGGTGGCAAGGGTGGTGGCCTGCCACCCCCCATTTTTTTAATTTTTTTCGTTATTTAAACAATATTAGCCATTTTTAAAATACCTGAAAATAGGCTGAAGGAGACAAATTAAGTTTCCCACAAATTCACCTGGAATTTGGATGGAATCCGGTGGCCGGATTTTAGCGTAATTGCGCCTTATTTAAGCCTGCCCAGTCACCAAGTCAACCCAAAACTTTGACTGCTCCTAACTTTCACATACGAGCTCAGTTTGACGAACCGTTCACACTGTTGCGATCAGGACGATAATATCTTCAACCTGAACTTGGTTTGAGAGCAATCCAGACACTTTTATTTTTGAGCTTTCATCAACCATCTTTGTCCTGTGGGTGTCTCTGGAGCCACTTGGATCAATCCTCCCCACTAAGGAGCTTTTTGTCCTCCAAAAGCATCAACAAGAATTTGCAACTGCTGTGTACTATGTATACACCACAAGTGTCCTGAAAAAGGCCACCCTTTCATCTCCTTAACCTTTTTACTTCGGAACCTTAAGCGATGAACCAACACCTACACCTTCTGCAAATTTGTAGTACAATATCTTGCAAATGACATGCTCAATTGACCAACTATGACCCAAATATTCCCATACTTTCCATGAGTTTATAACATGTACTCGGTGGTCAAGTTTACATCAAATGGAAATCACACCCCAGCTATCATTACAAGACAAGGCATCATTGTCGCATTTCAAAGTGATGGAAAACACATCATCACTTTTACATGAAAGAAATGCATCACACGATTTAGAACACAAGGCCAAAATATCATTGTTGCTTAAACAAGTGATGGAAAAACACATCATCACCTTTATAGTTAAACATGCAACATATGATTTACAAACATGACCATGACAAGCTAACATATCTAGAAAACAATCTAGAAAAACCATCTCTCACTTATCAAAGTGAATGGATCATTTCCCTATGGCACGTTTGCTTGTCGAATAGTTTCAACCGGTTCATGCACTGACGCTTTGTCCTTAAGGTGCTGCTCTGTATGGAGCCTCTAATATGTGGCTCTTTGATCGACACTTCAGTTGCAATGGGTGCAAAAGGTATTTTTCCTCCAAACCTGCTTAGCCGATTTCTTTTCCTTTTGGGGAGAAGGCTTTCCATGCCTCATCCTCCTTTGTGCTGCCATCCTTTTCTAACACTTAGAAAACACATGGTTATGTAAACAAAAAAAATGGCACGTTTTTCGATGCCATGATTTATGACCATGGTTATCAACATTCTTATAATCAAAATGCACTCTGGAATAATGAGATTTATTATACCTTCTCTGGTGATCTCTTGTGCGATCATGGTGATGGGAGCTTTCCTCAACTCTGCAACATGCATTAACATGGAATGATGGTGAAATGTTCCCATCAATCCTCTTCTCTGGTGAGTTCAACAAAGTTTGTTTGCCTTTGATGTCCTTCAAACATCCTCCTTTAGTGTACCCCAAACCTGCATAGCGAGGTCTCTACACAACCTCCAATGGTTGGGTTATGCCTTGGCCACGAACGCCAAGTCCTCCTCCTTTGTACCCCATAGTGGTGAGGAGTCTCATGCTGGTTCATGTAATGGGGATCTCCACACTTCCAACAGAAATGACATCAAATGAAGATGAAAATGAATAGAAATCAACACTGCTTACCTCTTCTGTTAATTTTGACATAGATGAAGAAGCTTCTCTAAGCCTTTATTGCACTTTGCCTCCTCCAAGGCCTCTGTTGTAGCTTGTAGCTGAAGCTACACTCGATGCTTCTCCTCCTTCTCTTCCTGTAGGAGTGCCTTCAATGCATCATGATCTGCTTGAAGACTTTCGTTGTTGCGCTTCAATTCTTCCCACGCCTCTGCCGTGGCTTGCAACTAAAGCTGCAATCGATGTTTGTCCTCCTCCTCTTCCTGTAGGAGTGCCGTCAATTTGATGTTCTCTGCTGCTTGTTTTTCATAAGCCTCGTACAACATGTCTACTTTCTTTGACACCCTGAGCATGGTCTCGTACATGTCCTTGGCATTCTCCATGGCTCAACTCAGCGATTGTTCAATAGTTCACGCCTGCAATCTAATCAACAAGAAGACCTGCTCTGATACCACACTACAAGGAAAAGACCCTCTAGCGGATGTTTTTGAGGAACCCCACAGAAAAATGCCCCATACATCCGTTATTAGAGGAGGTTGGCAGGCGGAGGGTTTTGCGGATGTTTTCCTCTCGGTGCCCTTATCATTAAACGTCGCCCTGGTGCTCTGGAACTGAGAAAGCACCGGTGTGGACCAAAAAATTGGCACACCGGACATCGTGCACTCCGTACACACCCGCCCGGTGCATCTTATTATTATATAGCACTGGTGCGTCACAACTCTTCCGCGCCGGTGCATTATAAAACACCACGCCAAAATCGAAACCACCTGGTGTGGTAGAAAGAAACCGCACTGGTGCATCATAATACATCGCAACAAAACACAAACCAACCGGTGCATTTGTAAGAAACAGAACCGGTGCGCCTATAAACCACGCGCACTGGTAAAGGGTTAAATTAAAAAAAATTTATGGTAAAAAACCCGGATTTTTCAGTTTTCCTGTGCTCTTGAGCTCTTAATTACCGGTGCGCGCCCTACCATAGAATGCACCGGTGCGCACAAAACATTGGCACACTGGACAGCGTGCGCGACGTACACACACCTCCAAGGCGTCCTATTAATGTAACACACTGGTGCTTCACCACAGTTCCGCACTGGCGCATCATAAAACACCGCGCCAAAACTAAAACTTGTCAGTGCGTTCTTATCCAAGAGCACCGGTGCACCTATAAACCGCACGCACCAGAATAGCATTACATAAAAAAAAAAAAAATTAAGGCCAAAAAACCGGTGCTTTACGACTATTCTGCACCGGTGCTTTACAAATATTCCGCCCCGGTGCATCATCAAAATTTCGCGCAAAAACTGAAACGTCCCAGTGCGGTGTTAGGGAATCGCCCCGGTGCATTATAAACAATGCGCCAAATTTGACACAGTCCGGTGCAGTTGTAGGTAAGCGTACCGGTGTGCCTATAAAAACCGCGCATCGGAACAGTGTTAAATAAAAAAACATTTACGGCCAAAAAACCTCATTTTTCACTTTCCTCAGTACTCCAGAGATCTCAAGCACCGGTGCCATTTCCCCTTGTCTGAGCCGCCCTGACATTGGTGCTCTCATTGCACCCATTGCACGCATTACTGCTTTGCATTGGCCACCAATCTCCAGCTTGCATTTTGAAAAATGGTGGGAAAATTTTCTTTTGCAAATTTTACAGCCAATATGACTCCTCGACGGCGAAATGTACAGGTATTTTTCTAGTTTTTCCATAATTAAGCCTTTTAGCAGATTATAAATTGAAATAACCTTAAAAATAACCATTAAAAAAGAAAAAAAAATTGTCGTGCGGTGCACCGGAGCTGTTCGGCTCGCATCGGATAGCGGTGCTGCATGTAAAATTTATAGGCCGCACCACCACTGGTGCTAACGGTATCCGCACCGTTTTCGGGGCAGTACCGAAAGGTGGCCCGAATAATTTTAAACTAAAAAAATAAAATAAAAGCTGGTGCGCTCATTTATCTATGTGCACCATTAACCACGAGAATCACAGTGTGATGCGTTGACAGAATTATCCATCCCAGTGTATGTCAGCGCACCGCATTCTGGATTTCGAGAGGGTCAACGGTGCGGACGGGTAAAAGACCGCACCGTCGACTATGTAATTATCATGAAGTTGGTGCGCTGACACGACTATATGCACTAGGGCATATATTTCAGTCAGCGCGCCGCTATTCTGAACTTTGATAAAGTTAATGGTGCTTGAAAAATAGATAGTTGCACCAAGGCTGGTGCGTTGTATTTCATTAGGGGCACCGACATTAGTGCGCTACATTCTTAAGACGCACCGCCACCGGTGCGTGACTGTTTTTATGGCGCATTGACTTGTCTGTTTATTTTTTTTTCAAAAAAAAATATAAATGTATATTCCTAAATACATGTTTGTTTTAATAATTTTTTTTATTTAATATGGCAATGATTTAGAAAGAAGAGGAGGAACAACATCAAAAACAGTTGAAAAGTATGACATGATTCGCTAATGGGAGGCTCGAGAGAGAGAGAGAGATGCATACCATCACCCTAGAAATGCAGATACCCAGGGGATCCTTAGGCAGGTAGGCCTCCTCAAGTTCTATGAGGAGGCTACTTCCCTAAAGGCGCATAGTGTGTTTTTGAGATATCTTATCTGCAGGTCGAATGCCCACCGACAGGATTTCTAGGTTGGTCATGACCTGTGGTACACACCCACTGAGGAGGATATTTATTTTATTATAGGACTATCGAGGAGAGGGGTGGATTTTCCCTCATTCCCAGACGTGCCAGCTGGTTGTGTAGTAGGGAGTCAATTAGTTTACTCCCAGAGATACATTGGAGCACATGTACTATCTCCTTCAGAGTTTCAGGTACCTGGAGGTCAGTGACGTATAGATGCTTTTGGTAGACAGGACGTGCAGTGCCTCTCCCTTATCATTTCGACCATTTCGCACAACACCAGTGACGGGCAATGCATTAGTTGCTCGCTTTTATATTATGTTGATTCTTTAGTACAACAACCATGAATTGTCAGGTGGTTTGCCATTTTTTTGCGGAATTTTTGTACGACCTTAGATAGATGTCATGCTCATGCACAAGGGACGGTCAACTTCCATTTTTCTTCAAAGCTGTTTGTTTATTTTTTGAGAGGTTTCCAGAGATGAGACCTAGTTTTGTTTGACAACCTCGTAGGCTGATGTTTGAGGCTCGGATGCACATGTGGGGGCAGATGATGCCCAAGAGGGGAGACACTTTGTTTCCAGCCAGGATATCACATGATTCACAGGACTTACTAGCCAGTGTTGACGGGATGCATCCCTTGATTATGGTCCCATGTCCTTATGCTGGCTTAGATTGGCGAGGGTGTCCCAACATCCTCTTCACAGCTGATGAGTCGCCAGATGATAGAGGTAATATTACTGTTTTATTTATATTTATTCTAACATGTTCTTTAACTTGTTTTTATTAAATTGTGTAATGAAATTGTCTAATTATTATTGTGTACTTGTATATATTTTGCAGACATTGGCTCTTTTGATGGCGAGGAGATGCCGGGTCCACCACATGATCCAGGTGTGGATCTTGATGATGACGATCAGGACATGCTTGATGACGAGGATGATCATGACGAGGATGAGGCCGGTGCAGCAGAGAGACATGCTCATGCTCATGGTGCAACGGTGCCGCCTTTTGCTAGGCGTGGTCAACCTGAGACTAGATATAGCATGGAGTTGGACAACCAACTCTGTGCATTGATTATTGATGCGGGCATCAGGCTCGCTCATTACAGAGAGATACCGGCCGATGATAGGCTATTACGGATGTGGAGAGGCATGCCGCGTGACATGTATGACCTCATGTGGCATGTCGTAGGAGCTACAACAGCTGTTACGCGACTGAGGAGGACTGTCTGTAGCTATAAGCGTCGTCAAGCCGCAGCACGTGATGGACAGTTCGCGAGCAACGACTCACATGCATCTCATGATCGTTCACCTCGGGGCCCGCCTGATGAGCATGAGGCTCCAGTGGCAGCATTTGACAGTCTTCATGGAGATGACGCTGGACCATCGACCACGTCCAGTCAGCAGCCTGCATCATCCATCAGTACTAGTCATGATCATGCGCAGGTTGGACCATCGACCGCCGAGGTTGCACTATTGACTGAGCAGGCCTCCACTACTACTGCTCATATTGATGTTGTACTACCACTAATGGATGCATCCATCAGTACTAGTGATCATGATCATTAGCAGGCTCGACCATCGACTATTGAGGCTGCACCCAAATTTACTGAGGAGGCATCCATTTGTACTGCTATTGATGTTGTTATACTACCACCAGCGCCTGATCCATGACATTTATATTACACTTGTATATTTTTAACATTATTCAATTATATATATATATATATATATATATATGGTCCATGTATTTTATGTTCATGTTGCATTTGTACTTAATTTTCATGTTGGTGATCATCATGATGTGGCGCATATTGTTAGGTCATGTTAGATATGTTCATTTAATGTTTAGCTTGCAGATAGATGTGTATATGTGATAGCATGAGTTATTTGACATATTGAGATGTATATTTGATATTTGTGTTGTGATGATGTTAATATATAATGTTAATTTGATGTTTGAATGTGTTTATTAGTCGAATATGATGTTTGTACGATGGTTATCATGATCTTGATGATGTTTATTAATTAATTTAATATTAAATGACCATGATATTTATAAAATATTATGTTGTGATTGTAATTGTAATTTAAATTTTAATTGTATATATAATTGTAAAATTGTATTTGTATTTGTACTAATTGTAATTTTGACTGTAATTATATGTAAAATATTTATTAATGTAAAATTTTAATTGTAATTGTAATATTTAATTTATTCTAAAATGATTGTAATTGTATATATGAAAAATTGTAAAATTGTAATTGTATTTGTAATTGTAATTTTAATTGAATTGTATGTAAAATATTTATAAAATTGTAATTGTAATTGTAAATGTAATTCTATGTAAAATTGTAAATGTAGTTGTATGTAAAATTCTAAAATTGTAATTGTAATTTTAATTGAATTTTATGTAAAATATTTGTAAAATTGTAATTGTAGTTGTAAATGTAATTCTATGTAAAATCGTAAATGTAATTGTATGTAAAATTCTAAAATTGTAATTGTAATTTTGATTGAATTGTATGTAAAATATTTGTAAAATTTTAATTATAATTGTAAATGTAATTCTATGTAAAATTGTAAATGTAATTGTATGTAAAATTAAAATTGTAATTGTACTTCTAATCGTAATTCATGTATGTGAAATTAATGTAAAATAGTAATTGTAATTGTAATTGTACTTTTAATTGTAATTGTATGTAAAATATTTGTAAAATTTTAATTCTATTAATGTGAAAATTTTAATTGTATTAATGTGAAATGATTTTATTAAAATATTTAAATTTGCAAATAATTGTAAAATAACAAATTTAGAATAATACAAATTTTTGTAACATAATAAAGTTTAGAAAATAATGAAAATAGATTCATGTACTTTATAATTATCATTATTTTATTATGATCTTACATACAAAAAAAAGAATTTTATATAGTTCGGTGCGCTTATCATCCTAACATGCACTGGTGCGTCGTATTAATACAACGCACCGATGCGTCACAACTATTCCGCACCAGTAACGAATAAACACAAATAAAAAAACGCAACTCTATTTTATTTAAGTGAAAAAAAATCGGCAATTTGAAAAATGGACAGAAAAATATTTTCAAAAATCTTATTTCATAAAATAATTCTTTAAATACTAAACACTTTTCATTATTTCACTATTTTTGCTAAAATTTTCAGCCAGATATTTGTAGGAGACAGACCTGGAGTAAGAGAGTAGGAGGGCACTGTGGAGCAGCGAAATACGTTCAAACAGAAGTATTCAGACAATCAGAAACCAAACCTATGGTGATTCAAACCCTGTATCATAGAATTTGATACCATATTGCGATTAAATTTGATTATTTTTTTTACTTTTTTTTTTTCTGCAGTTTTTTCCATTTTTACCCTAAACCCTTCATTTTTTTGTTTTTTCCCTTTCTTATCCCTGTTTCTATGATTTTAGAATTAGGGTTTTTCATTTTAGATTGACTTCCAACCCACGGGAGGACTTGCATAGTCGGATCCCAATCCATTCGGTCATTGCATAAATTTTTGGAAAAATGGATTTTTCTTTATCGGTGCACCTTGCATACACCACTGCACCCGTGCACTGTATTATACAGTGCATCACGAAAAAAAAAATGAAAACATTTTTTCTAAATCTATGTGCCAAATCTGAAATAGGGCACCGGTGCTCCATTTAACTAGGCAAGCACCGCACAGTGTATTACACTGTTTTTACGATGCGTTTATAATACCCCACACACCGTTAAGTCTATTACACTGTTTTTTGTGGTGCGTTTATAATACCCAACACACCGTATGGTGTATTATACTATTTTGTGGTGCGTTGTTAATATCCCCACGCACCGGTTGCGGTGCAGACCTCATGAAAGATGCATCGGTGTCTTTAGATTTATTTTCTACATGAAAAGTTGAGAATTTATTTATAAATATATTAAAGAATGATATGGTACAGGTTTCAGATTGATAAAGAAATGTCTAACAAGAGATCAAGTAACAAAAAACACTGTTAACACATCAAGAAAAGCAAAAAAGGCAAGTTCTTTGTAAATTCTTTATAAAAAATATTATTTTTGAACTATATGTAAGTTTAACTAATATGTATTTTTTACTGTGTATCATGTAGAGCCACAAAATGACGAAGCTCAGTATGATTATTTTTGATCTAGGACCAGAAGAGCGTAAACGTTTAATGGGAAAATTGCAAAAGGATGAATCAGGTGATTGAAAAAATACTATCGATCCAATATGAGTTTCTTTTTTAATTATCATTAATAATATACTTAAAATTATTAGATAACATGTGTCAAACAATCTACTAATTCACATTTGTTTAATGTTCTACAAGGACCAACAACTCAGAAAATGAATGTTGTTCCAAGAAAAGAAAAAAAATAGAACATGCAAATGAAAATCAATTGCTCCTTCGCTCATTTGGAGTGGTGCTGGAAGTTAACGAAAGGGGGAAAAACTTTTACAAAAGTTTGAGGGATCTAGTGGAACAAATGTATAGACGTTCTTTCCAACAAAAACAACGTGCTTCAAATGTAATATGTAATCATTGAATTTTTCGATCATTAGGTACAATAAATAAACAATTTAGCATTAAATATTAATTTTCAAGAATTTTCTTGTAGAAAAGAAAAGAAAATGGAACCCATTCAGCACATAAAACAGGACGACAAGGAAGAAAATGGTTGATCTCCAAGTTTGTGAGTAATTGTTACTTCCTTATAACAACTTAACTAGATTTCATTTTTGTATTTTTTAAGTTGTTTTACAAAATTCATCATTGAATGTCTTCAAACAGGTGCTAACATAAAAAGAAGAACTATCAGACGAATTCATTGGAATTGGGTTAAATATGGGTTGTGAGTATATGTTGGCATATCAGAATTTAATTGTGGAATTTGTAAGCATCTATCGATATTGTTTTACTTAGCTCCGTCTATAATTAATAGAACAAAAACATCTTTTATATTAAATATATGATTTGTTATGGGGTATAAAAATTGCAGGAAACAAAGTATGGAACTGCGCCAACAGATGAAATTTTGAAAGATGGCATGGTACATGGTTTTGAAAGAATGTGTATAGTTTACGAGTCAATTGTTGCTATGGTACGTCATTTTTCTTTTTGATTTACATTGATGTATATTATTTAATATTGCAATTTTCATTATTCTCACCAATGTATATACACTCATTTCAGTTTATTTTTATGTTTGTAGATGGAAGGTGAAGAAGAAGAAAAAAATCAGCGACGTGAACACAACATTCCTGAAAATAACCCAAGTCATGGAAGTGGCTCTAGCAATGACAACAGTTCAAGCGAAGAATTATGATCACTATGTTTGGATATCAAAGAAAAGTGTTTTATTTTTTGAAATATGTCTGTGAAATCAAACATTTTGTTTAATGTAATGGATATACTGTCCCATTTGAAAGACAAAGGGATATGAATATTAACTGTCCAATTTTGTATGATAAAGTATTTCTTATTCATATATATATTATATATAATCATAAATATGTTTTAATTTATTCTATTGTGTTCTCCATTTTCGCTATTGCGTTCTCCATTGTCGTTCTCAAATACACTAATAAAAATTTAATTCATATGAATATTGTTATAAGATATATATGTGTCGACTCTTGATGAATAATGAATTTTAAAAAACCAAAATAATTCTGATATGATATAACAAATTAATCCAAACAACACATTCAAATGCATTAATAAAAATGTAATTAATATGAATATTGTTATAACATGTGTCGACTTTTGATGAATAATGAATATAAAACAATCACAATAATTGGACTATCATAGGTCGATGTTTCTAAAAAAAAAAAAAATGAAAACCGGTGCGTGTCAGTAACTGTCAACTGGTGCGTTTATGTGTCTATACACACCGGTGCCTATACGCATCGGTGCGTTTATGATCTATGGGCACCGCACAAATACCGATACTAGTTACAAATATCGGTGCGTTTGTGTGATACTTCGTACCGGGGCGTTTATGTATCTATAACCACCAGTGCATTTGTACGATCCATGTGCACCGCATGAATACCGATACCAATTATAAATCCTGGTGCCTTTCTGTGATATGGCACACCGGTGCATCATAAATGTATACGCACTGGTGCGTTGATACGACCTATGGGAACTGCTCAAATCCCAAGACCAATTAGAATGGTCCCATACGTTGTATCACCAACACTATGCCCGATGCTATTTTATACCTTAACGACCCGGTGCATTCTCCTTCGACCGCCCTGGGGTGCCTTCTAAATGTACGCACCAGTGCGTTAAAGCCAGAGTAGCGCACCGATGAAAAAACATCCGTAATAAGCTACGACCGCCCATTTTTTTTTAGTTGTGTTGAATTTCCATTAAAAGCTCTGCCAAAACCTCTGTTCCCAGAAATGGATGTGGTAGCATATGTTTTTTTGACAGTTTTGGCCAATTTAATAACACTAAAAACCTCCTTTATAACCTCTGCTAGAGGGTATTTTCCTTGTAGTGCCACTTTGTCCAGGTAAAATTTTGATACCCTCAACCAAGAACTTTTACTTCGGCTGATGTGTTAGAATTGAATTTAATCAAAGTGTTTAATGAACATAAATAAACATCTGCATGCTGTAAAGAAGAGGAACATAACATAAAACATAAGACATTGATAACAGAGTTCGTCTAGGAGGGACTACGTCTCCGAGCCTCGGTGTCAAGATGGTGTAGGCCACTGCGTTAAGTGTTGTAAGGAGTGAAGATGTACATAGTTGGTTTTTTCACTATCATACAAGGAAAATGCCCTCACGTAGGAGTGGCTAGACCTCTCTACGGGATGTTCCACTACCAAAACTCTCATTCACAAAAATGACTCCTATTAGTATGACAATAGCTCACACATAAAGACTATGAGTATCCTGCCAACATGGGAAACAAAGGGATCTCAATCAAACATACATGTGACAATGAGTATCCTGCCAACATGGCAACAAAAGGATCTCAAACATAATACAAATCCATGACAAAAAGTACATCTCACATAAAAAACAAAACACGATCCCGCATCAAACATCAACATGGATATGTACAACACAATGCACGTCATAGACAGAGAGACCAAGAAGTACATGAAATCAACCCATCATATACCCTCATGCATGTAATATCCCCAAAGGGGAACAATCAGCATTAAACAACACACCAACGCATAGAAAATACAATAATGAACCATCGACCGAATCATGGAAAGCACATGGAACAATTTTAAACCTAGCCATTTATTAACTGCATACAGAGAGGAGTGCACAATAAACTGTGAGCAAGGCACTCATCTCTGCTCCTGTGCAAGTGGAGACCCTCTCAACAGACAATGGCTACATAGTCTCTAGTCGCTTCCGCAAGCCGAAGATGAACCAGGCCTGGGTCAAGACCCAGAACCCTCCACAACAGAAACGCCGTCCTCGCTAGTGACAACGCAGAAACCTTCCAGACACAGATCAGCCACCCATGCCAAAACGCCGTCGAGCTCCGTTTCCAAGTCCGCTCTCGCACTCATCCATCGGCGGATCTGCTTCCAGAACACTCGTATCCCACATCCGTTCCAAACCAGATCTGCCCCGATCTACGTCTCCCCTAATGACCGCCACCAAACCTTCGCACCGGCACCGTATCTCGACATTCGTATCTACACAAAACTTTCTAGGGCCGGACCGATGTTAACCCTTCGCATCTGGAACTAGATTCGCTAATATTTCTTCGTATCCGCAACTTTCCAGCCGGATTCAGTGTTAGGAAACCCCGTACCGCAACATACAAGACTAGATCTCGCCACATATGTGATCAGATCCGCAAGATCTATCCTTCCTGTGTCGGGATCTAACAACAAGCTCGTAACCGTAACCCTTACCTCTTGTGGAAATGACAGCGTCTCTCACTTAGCTAGCGTCCTTCTCCGCTCCCCAAAATAGCTCGGCCAACTCGAATCGCGTCCTCCTCGACATCGTCCTTCCTCTCCCCGCAAGGACCGGCCTTCTCCAGACAGGCGTCGTCCTTCCTTCGAAGAATCGCTCGTCCTTCCTTCCTTGCTCGCGCACCAAGAGGCTCTTCTTTCCTCTCGCAGGCGCTTCGAAATCGCCGTCGCTCGACCGGGCCGGAAATCGAAAGATGGAACTCGCAAAACCTTACTAGGGCGGTACCTCAAGTCCCCCAAGCTAAGGGTGAAACCGTGTAAAAACTACTGTGGCCCGCACCGAAGTCCCCTCGAGGTTAAGGGTAGATCTCCGATCGGGAGACACTCGTGGCACTAAACAGCACGTGCACCGACTAAACAACTTGCTGTGGCCACAGCATAAGAGTCCACGAATAAGAACACATCAAATCATGAATGAGATCAAATGAGGTGAGAGCCTCTTCCTTTTATAACATCAAACCCTCTCCAAAACTTAACTCACCCTCGGACCGTTGCGCTTACCTTGGGTTAGCCTGATGCCTCCCTCATCATATCCATGTGGACCCCCAAGGCCCCCTCTCAAGTTACAACGTCCATCTACTAGAAAAAAGAACACTTTATTATAAAGTGAGGTGACTAAAGTGAGGTGACCTCTTATTTCTCACTTTATTTATTATTATTTCTACTCAGTTAAAGAATAGCAAAATGTAATATTCCAATTAGCAAAGCTAATTGGGAATATTACAAGCCTCTCAAACGTTGCTTGTCCTCAAGCAATCGAAGGGAGGGATGTCGTAAGATCTTCTCATCTTCCCAAGTGGCATCCTCATCCGGCGTATTCTTCCACCTCACCAAGAACTCATCTTTCACACGCACCGTCTCTCCCCCGGTGTCAATAATGGCTCTCCTCGGGGCCGTAGTACCAAGTGCCTCACTGTCCGTCGGGAGGCAGTTCTCAGACCGCCATGAGGCCGGCCCGGCTGGCTCTTCCAGGTGCATGACACATGGAATGTTATGAATCCTACGCTTTGGGCAACCTCCAACTCATATGCAACCTCGTCCATCCACGAATCAATTCTTGCATGGTCCATAAAAAATGCAGGCTTAAGCTGCCTTCGTTTGGAGTGAAGACCCGGCGGCATGGCTGTAACCGTTAGCAGACCAAACTTCCCCCACCAAAGTGTCTCTCCACTCGCCCCTTGCCCCGCACATAATTTCTGGCCGATTTTTTGTGTGTGCTTATGTTGTCTCGAGAGTTCGAAGGATGTCTTCGTTTTCGGGATCCATAGTCATTTCGCGGAGCCCTCGCTAACCCCAAACATCACATCCACAAAGATACAGAATGATATCCACACAATGCATAAAAAGGTGTCACACCGACAGACATAGCATATTAAAGGTAGCAAAGACGCTCGTATGTAGCCATTTCAAACGACGCTCGTTGTCGGCCATCGACGTAGCTACGCAAGCAGCTCCTCCACCACTTGTTAACCATTCTCGTCGCTCGTCCGTTCGGGGATGATAAAGGTGCCCTGTCAACTCGGCCTTACTAGTTTAAAGAGTTTCGCTAAAATCCACCCACAAAGCGGTCAGTTCCCCGTTACCAATAATGGTTCGGGGCAGACCATGTAACCAAAACCTCTTAAAAACACCGCTGCACTCGTGTCGCCGTGTAGTGTGCCGAAATGGCGGAAGAGCATATTTTCGTTAGCTTGTCAATCATCACGAAGATGTACTTGCTTGGCATCATGGGCAAACCTGATGAAGTCCATCGAAACACTTCTCCCACTTCCCTTCCGGAATGGGAAGTGGCCGCAATAACCCCCGGCGGATGTTCATCTTCTTGTTCCGTTGGCAAACCTCACACTCCCGAACATGCCGAGGCACGCCCTCTTGGAGGCCCTTCCATGCAAATTCTCTTGGATGGCCCCGTACATCTGTGAACCCCCGGCGGTCGGCCAATGGTGAATCATGAGAGGCATGGAGTATTTTCTCTCGAGTCGAGATCCTCACTCAAGAAGATCCGATCCTCGTAACAGATGACCTCATCTGCCACCCCCATCTCGCTATCCGGCTACCTCGGTCTGATTCAAAGACTCGCAGTGTCTATCCTCGAACACCAACCGCAGGGTCGAGCTTCAACCTCGCTCAAGCTCATGAGGGATAACGGGTCGGTTCACGAAAGGGCATCTCGCGACCACGTTGTTCTTCCCCGACATACTCTATGTCAAAGTCGTAAGCCTCGGATCTTCGCTGATCCACTTCTCGCCGCCTCCGTAACCGCTCGCTCCGTAAAGTACTGTGCCGTTATGATCCGACCCCGACCGAATCTCGCGCCGCCTTGCGATTTGCCGGGGACACTTGGGTTGCCTACGTTGACAATAACATCTCCTTATCAAGGAGTGGGGAAGTCTTCCGTGTGAAGGAGCTCGGGCTCTCGAATGCAACCTGATGACCCTTCCGCATCAAAATCGCTCCAACCCTTCCCCGATGCATCGCACTCAGACAAGGGCCGATAAAACGGCAATGTCAAAGACTTGCAGAACTACTCATCACCTCCTTGAGCTTACCGTGCCTGGGTCAGCAAGATTCGTTCAACCTAATGCCCCCTTCCTCGCCGGCCCCGTGAGGGGGTGCGCAATGTGAGGCTCTGCCCAACTTCCCCGTAGTAAGTACGTACACTAATGAACCCTCTAAGTTCTCGTCACATTCCGCGGCTCGCGCTCCCCGACACGCATCTTCGTCATGGACTCTCACTTCCGTCCACCCTATGACGTGTCCTGGGAAGACAATATCTTCACAACCCAAACTCACACTTGGAGAGTTTGGCAAAGAACTCGTCGCTCCTCTGCACGCGCAAGACCTTCCCAGCGGGGCCGGAGGTGTCTTCTCCTGTGTCCTCGCTCGTATATGAGAATATCATCAAAGAAAACTAGCACGAACTTCTCGTATGATCCCTCGAAGACATGGTTCATGCAAGACCGAAAAGTGGTGCATTGTCATCTAAATGGCATAACCGTAAACTCAAGTGTTCATAATTACACCGAAGAAGTCTTGGGAATGTCCCCGTTCCCCTCATGCGTATCTCGATACATTCTGATCTCAAATCAATCTTCGAGAAGAATCGTGCTCCCTTCAACTCGTCCATCAAACTCATCATCCTAGAATGGGGTACCCGTTTTTCAAAGTCTTCTTGTTCGCAGCCCCGTAATCAATGCACATGCGACGCGGTGCCATCCTTCTTCTTCACCGTCAAAGACCATCGAAGAAGCCAAAGGACCGTGCCGGTCGAATGTGCCTGGCGCTGCGTGAACTCCTCGAATGGCCCGCTCTATCTCATCCCGACAGGCTTTCAGATGCCTATATGGGGTGTGATCACCCGTCTCCGTATCCCCCGCCTCCAACTCGTATTTGTGCTCAAACCCCTATCCGGTGGTCGTCCGGTGGAATGTCTCCAAAAATCCATCGCACACCGTCGCAGTGAGAGCCCCAGAGATCGTGGTGCACCGCCCTTCCCGTATCTACCATTCTCTCCGAAGCCCGGCAACCTGATCGCCCACTCTCCATATCTCTGGCGGGTCGGAACCATGCTGGCAGGTGTCACATCAGTTCGGGCGGATATGTGTTCGGCCCCCGGGATCTTCACGCATGCCTCCCCCGTCTTGGGATCATCCCCCACCCATTCTCCAAAGCTTCAATCACAGATTTTTCCGCAGTGATAAGCCACCGTACTCCCAATATCACATTGGTCTTAATGTCCACCACAAAGAAGTGACTTACCAAAGCATAGGTGCCCATCGTCACCGATAACTCGGTGGCTACTTCCAGCACAAGCCATGGTCCTCTCGGGACCAAATGTAACCCATCAAAGCCTCCTGCGGGGCATACCCTCCGTGCTACCATCCGGCACGATGAACGTGGGTGGCCCCACCGTCAACCAGAACCGAGACACGCCGGCCCCGCACCGTCCCGACGCACGCGCAATGTCGATACTTGGGGACTCTCGTAACGCCGGCGAGAGCTCCCCCGCAGGGCAATGATGCCTTCCGCACCCGGGGAAGAGGTAGCCACCGCGCCGCACAACACTCTCTACCTCTCATCATCCAACTCATCCTCTTCTCCACCCACGGAGAAGACCAAGTAGTGCCTCCGCCGTGCATCATGGCCCCGGTGCCCATGGCTCCCCGGTGAAGCACAATCGTCTGCCTGCCTCTCTCCTACCCTCATCATCACATCGTCCTCGTCCCCCGGATTCGCCTTGGGAGGCGGAACCCTCGTGTCCTTACCCAGGTCGGAAAGCCCGTTTGGGGATATGTGGCCGAGGTCCAGGTGACATCTGCAGGGTCACGTGCCCTACCGACAGCATCCCGAAGGGTACTGCCTGTCCACCGACTAGACCACGGCGGGTTCTGTCACCATCTGCAACATTCATCAACTTCTTGAATATATGTCAGTACCATCACCGTAACCCTCAAAAAGTCTCGAGATGTACGCCCTCTCGCACTACCTCGTTTGTTTGCTTGGCCCGCCCGAGGTGCCCGATCCGTCCTTTCCGATAAAAACGTTTCGACCACCCCCTCTCGTAACCCCGCATATGTAGTCGACCGGTGGAATGCCCCGTTGTTACCAACCCACAGAACCACCGCTCGGGCCTCACCTCTAGATGCATGTGGCCCATCTTAATACCTCCTCTCGGTATCCGGTTAAGTCGAAATAGAGGCTCAGTTTCTCCACCCAAGACCGCCGTGGTCTTTAAGACCCATCAAATATCTAAACGAATTGGCTTGCCGGTACCTGCTACTATCACTATGGGAACCCCGTCCCTTATTTCTCACGAGGCCATCGCCGCTTCTCGTGAATCGCACATTGTGCGGGAGAGCACATCCGCACCTCTCGCCTGTGCCGCCAATCGTTAAACCAAACCGCATGAAGATCGTGGACCTCATCTTCGATGCCGTTTGCTCGACCCTCTACCTAGCAGGCGGTAGGCTTGTCCATGGAATCCCGCTTTCCTTTCCGCGTCGTCTCAATGGGAATATATCCGCATGTGAACGACGCCCCATCCTTCTCTACCGAAAGGACTCTAAGGGGCTCTTTTCGTCTCCTTCTGCATCCAACTCTTTCTTAGTTACTTCCGTATGAATGCATCCATTCTCAGATTCATCCTCTCCCAACAACTTTCTCCTGTCCACTGACAACATACCTATTGGATTCTCCCAGCTTCGCTCTGACCAGACCTTCTGCCCCCCGAGGAGACAATAATTCCCCCTTTAGGTGCCATGTATTACTAGCACCACAACAGCCAGACCCAGCTTCCGATACCACCGTAATATCTCAAAAGGGGAACAACCGTACAGCTTAAATACATCAATGCAAGAGACAGAAAATATAATAATACACCATCAATTAGAATCATAGCGATGGAACACCAAACTCAATATTTTTATTAATCAGAAAAGTACATAGAGAGGAGCATAACAACCGCAGCAAGGCACCTATCCTTGCCCTAGGCAAGGGAGACCCTTCAATGGCACAATGGTCAACAAGGATACCGTCTCAGTCGCTTCCGCAAGTCGAAGATGAACTCACTGCTGTGCTTATCAAGACCCAACCCTCCACAATAGAAAACGCTCGTCCCTAGTGACAAGCAGAAACCCTCCGTACAACAGATCAGCCACTCTGCGTCGTAAAACGTCGTCGAGTCTGCTTCTCCAAGTCCGTTTTCGATCGGCCCTCTACCAAGTGGATCTCGCTCCTGCACTCGCACCGACAGATCCGAAGCCTCCAAACCGGGGGACCGCGCTCCTTTCTCCCTCTTCGATTCGCATCCTTCCCTTACCGTATCTGCCACCAAACTTTTCAGACGACATACTGATCCGACAATATTCTTTCGCATCTACAACCCCACGGGATTCGGGAGCAACAACTCCTTCGTATCTCGAACTAGATCTCGCTAATATTTTCCGTATCTCTAACTTCCAAGCCGGGATTCGACAAAACCCCCGCATCTGAACATACAAGACTAGATTCGCCACATACGTGTGACGATCTGCAAGATCTATCCTTCCCAAAGTCGGATCTACCAATAAGCTTTCGTTTATCCGTAACCCTTACTCTTTCGAAATGGCCAGCCGTCCCTACCTAGGGTTAGACAACAGCCTTCTCATTTCCCGTGTCAGCGTCGGCTAACCGAATCGCGTCCTTTCCTTGGACAAAGCGTCCTTCCTCTCCCCGCAAGGACCGCCGTCCTCTCTTCCGATGAGACAACGTTCTTCTCCTTCAAGAATCACGTCCTTCTTCCTGCTCGCTAAATGTTGCAGGCGTTTTCTCCCGTATAAAGCTGTAAATCGTCGCCCATCACTGAACCGAAAGATGGAACTCGAAAACCTTACCAGGGCGGGCATCAAGTCCCCGGGCCAAGGGTGAAACCGTAAAACCCGTCAGCGGCCGCATCAAGTCCCCCGAGGCTAAGGGTGAGATCTCCGATCGGAGACACTGTGGCAACAAATGTAGTTGTCACAGACCGACTAAACAACCGCGTGTCGAAGGCATAAGATTCGCTATCAATAAGAATATCAAATCATGAATGATCAAATGACAGAGAGCCTTCCTTTTATAACACATCAAACTCCCCTCCAAAACTTAACTCACCCCCGGATCTCAGCTTTTGTTCTTGGGTTAGCTCGATGCCTCCCCTCATCATATCCATGTGACCCCCAAGGCCCTCTCTAAGTTACAACGTCCATCTACTAGGAAAGAACACTTTATTATAAAGTGAGGTGACTAAAGTGAGGTGACCCTCTTATTTCTTACTTATTATTATTTCATCTAGCAAAGCAAAATAAAGCAAAATGAATATTCCAATTAGCAAAGCACTGTATTTTATTACAGCGAAGATGACTTGAAGAATGACACTGGGCCGCCGGATTTGAAATCACCATCACAATCGTGGCGTCGAAAGGTGTAGCATCAAGCCACTCACCTAATGTCGAGATGACCGCAACTCACTAAAAGTGGGACAAAAATACAAAGGTCGATGGAAAATCTAAATATGCCATCAAATTCGTGACGCTCAATAGTGCAACATCGATCGTCAAATTTCTCGAATTATGAAAAAGCAACTGGCAAAAATGAATCTTTTAGATCTTCTGTATCTCCTGATGCTTCTTCATAGGTAATCGAAATATGTAACCAAAAGGTGAATCCAACCTTTACCATTGCATTCCCCGCGAAACCATGAAAAATGACCGTAAACTTGATTTATATTCGACATGGAGAAAAATTACCTCCTCAGAAAATTTCAAGGATCATGGTTCTGCCTCGTTTCCGAGCTTACTCATGTTTCCGTCCGTAATAAACGTTCACCGCTCGATCCGCGCGCATGCTCGCACCGCCTTGGCCTCGGCGCACCAAGAAGAACCACGTAAGTACAAAACGATGAATTTCCGTTAGCTCGTTGGGCGCGTTGGTTAAAGATCCAAAAGATGGTCAAAACCCGCATCTCTCCATAAAAAGTAGAACTCGTTTTTACACCCTCATATCCTTTTTAAAACCCCACACACACGTTTTAAAACCTGTCGCATTAAATTTGATACAAGGCATGGGGGTGGCTCGCACATGCTCGCTTCGAACCACCGTTGGCCCATATCGTTACATGTGAGACAAGGTTTGTTAAAAAAGGCCAGAGGCGGTCGGCAGGCCGTTTGCTGGTGGGACTCAAGCCCGCTACCTGCTCGCTGATTTTATAGTGGTGTGGGGGAGGGCCGGTCCACCGCTCGTTGGGCCTCACACCCGTTAATACACACCGATGCAGCTTTCGTGTTCACAATAACCCGTCGAATCATGATAGTCATTTTTTTCATTTTGAGACCATATATCGTGGAGTGGGGGTTGTGGGTGATGGCCTACCAATTTCATTTTAATATTTTCTGCTATTTAAACAATATTAACCATTTTTAAAATACCCTAAAATAGGCTTTCTAAGGAGACAAATCTAATAGGGAATTTCTCTGAGGTCTAAAATGGGCCTCCTAAAGAAAATGTACAATCAAAATTCACTTTATGAGAAAACTAATCACATTTTATGGGATGACATCATATCCTCTGAATGTTGAGGTGGCATTGTTTGAATTAATGTACTTACTTGTCACATTCTCAATGGTGGATAAAAGCTCATGGTTAACCACAGAAAAAGTTTTTAAGTACTTTTAAAGTAAAAAAGTAAAGTACTCATAATAAATGTCATTTCAATACTTTTTGAATAAAATATTATTATTGTCATTTCATATTTTTTGAAAGAAACAATGCATATCCCTACACAATCTTCATGTCTTTACACACTTTTCAATAGATATTATATTTGTATATTTTCATATATTTATTTTTAAATTATATTTATCTCATTTTATTTATTATTACAAATTCAAATTAATTATAAGTTAATATATATAATTACAAAGGACAAAAATGCATTAATTGTTCAATGATAATGATTTTTTCTCAAAAAGTTCATTCTTATTTATAGTCACATCAATACAATTTTTTTATTAATTTTATTTTGATAAATTGAATTGAATTTAACTATGGCTACATGGATTGTGGTGCAAAAACAATTTCAAATTCAGATACTATTTATTGGTTTAACTATTATTTTATTATTTCCTTAGAAGGTCCATTTTAGACCTCGAAATTCTCTAATGGTTGTTCCACAATTTTTCCCGGAATCCGACCGAGTTGGCTTAATCAAAATGTAATTTCGGAAAAATTGCGCCTTCTTTGAGCCTCAGCTCACCAAGTCAATCAAAACTTTGACCGTCCCTAACTTTTCAGACACGATCTTTAGTCCGACGAATCATTCACAATAGCTTGCGAACAAAGGACGTATTTAGATAGTCAACTCTCCGATCCTAGTTTGAGAACAATCGAAACACTTTGATTTTTGAGATTTCATCAACCTCTTTGCCCTATGTGTGTTCATAACCAATTGATCACTTAAATTATCTATGTTCCATTCTATGGGGCATCATTATGAAATACTTGGGTTTCCGGCATTTTCCTTTTTCCACTTAGATCCGGTGTTGGATATCTAATGAATTGGCTTTGTAGGTTTCATAAATGGGAAATAGTTGAGGCTTGATGATCTTGGAAGTTTTTCAGATTTTTCTTCGGGGAATAAAAAGGAAAAATTTCAACTGATTTTCCAACATGATGGATGGGTATTTGATGACTAAAAATAATTTAGTTAGGAATGTCTTTGTCTTTTGTAGATATTGATAATTTTCCAAAATGATCAGAAAATTCGTGTATCATATCTTGAGTGGCTTGGAAACCCAAATCAATGTTTTTCTCATTTTTTTATTTTATTTTATTTATTTTTATTTATTTATTTATTTATTTATTTTTTCTGTATTTTCTTTGGATGCTCTAAAAAATTTTCCAAAGTCCGAAACTGAAAAATTCAAATCATTCAATTCCTTATTTACATGATTTACAGATACTTGTAGTGAATCAAATTGTTCTCATGTCCACTAACAATCGTTAATATTCATTTCATGTCCCTTAGCCGTATTAGTCCGCCTTTATTTGCTCACTTACCCTCCGGATTCTTCCATCAATTCCTAGGACATTTTATATTCTAGGACTAAAGGGATTGCTTTAGAAACCTTTCTTGGGATTCTTCTAAAGGTGATTCCTTTATAAGGAGGAAAATAAGTCTTTGTTTCAATCTTTCTCACATCATATGTCGACAACTATGTTTTGCGTATAGTCGTCTCCGTATATTCCATTGGATTTCTATCATTTTCCCTTGCATTTTGTGCATTCATAAAATGAGATCCATGAACTTGTGAGTTCCATATATTCTTTCGACTAGGAGTGAAATAATTTTTTTTTTCTTCTTAAGTGTTCATATTGACTTTTTTGGAATCCGGACGAGTAAATAGATCCAAATTTGGTATTACTTTTATCCATTCGTATTGACTGTGCATCAGCATCCTTCCATTATGGAGAAAAAATTAAACATTTATAGTTTGGATGGTTTCTCACAACTGTGGGATATGATTTTGGAATCTACAAGAAGGAATAAGATTATTCATTTGCTCCATATCGTAAATCGTATTTATATATTCTCGTAGGCTCTATTTTACCTAATATTTCAAGTCGTGGATATTTGTTTTCTCATCGATGGTAATTCATGTATCATCATTAAATCATGTGTTCGGGAGATATCATCTACATTTAGGATTTGGGAAATAATTTGAAAAAATACAGATGGAGTTTCTACAATATGGGGCGTACTTACATTTATAACAAAGTCAAGAAGAGATTTAGATTTACAATGGACCCAAAAAGGCAGACATCTAACTTCCAAATCTTGAAATGGTAATACTTCGTCACTAAAAAGACCAAAGAGTGAAAACAATTTCATATATGTAGAAGGAACAGTTAAGTTGGAGGTAATTTGATTATGTATAGAAATGAGGCTTCAATAACGGATTTTTAAACACCGAGTTGAAGACCTTTCTAGGGAATGACAATGTGGTCGTGGGAGGTCCTTCTTGATTTGCGCTAATGTAATATCTAATCTTTGGAATTTCTTCGAAATCCACTACCCAATTTTCATAAGCATACCTTCCATTTGATAATTACGTTCTATTTTTTGATTTAGGTATCAAGATAACAACGATACTTGATTTTTGAATTGCCAGAGCATGCAAGATAACATGATATAGAGTGTTGGTGTGTCTCAATATCCTAGTGTGAATAGAGATGTTTGTTCTTTTCTTCTTCATGTCAAAACCGTAGTTTTAATTTGTAGGCTGCAAGATATCTTTCATATGTTCATCATATGATATGTTCTAGTAGAAATTTTAAAAGATAGTTGAACTAGACAAGACCAATAGACAACAGAGCCACGATTCCACCAATAAGTGAATCCGTATACTTAGCTAGCAAGACTCGCATTGTGGCGTACATATGTATTCAACCATTTATGGGTTAATGCCAAAATTCAACTCTAATACACCCAAGATGGAGATAGGGAGTATTATGGCGATGAGCCTCTTTTGTGAATCCTTTTGGATTTAGTAGGTAGTCTGTTTGACCGGCTTCTACATTTTCATAGATTTTACTAACACATTCTTTCGACAAACACTCGTGTTATAGCTTTCAGATGAAACATACATATAGATCGCAGTATACTTCAAGGATTAATATTAGGAAGGCCTATCGAGCAAAGGGTTGAATTTCTAACATTTCTCTAATTCAAATATAGTTGATTTCTTTTAGAAGAAGCAGATGAAAACATGTTTTCAATAAACGAGAAATTATCTTCCCTAATTTCCTCTTTTTCAAATTTTAATTCCCAAATGAAAACAACATTTCTTCCAAATTCCATTTTTATAAAATAGTTATAGAATTACCTAATAAAATAGACATTATTGGCTTTGATACCAGTTTCTAGCAAGGGCTTCCTTCGATAGAGAATGAAGTCATTGGTCAACAATAAAATCTTTTCCGAGAGATACATGATCTTTTACATGAACCCGTACATCAACCTTCGTGCAACCGACGCCAAACATGCTCGCAACCTTCCGCTCTAACAAGAAAACATTGTCCCATGACTTCTATGAACCGACGTAACTCCTAAAATGAACTCTTATCAAAAGAAAAACAAGTATGCAACAAAAAAATAATTCTCACAAAAAAATACTTATTTTATTTAGATCTTTGGAAACTTTTACACATATCTCAGATTATAGAGATAAAATTTTGTCCATATCCAAGATTACCACCGAGGCTTTTACCAAGTATATCACCTTGAGGTAAGATGAAACCCTATTTTCTAACCTCTTCATAGACTTCCGCTCGTGAACTTTCGTAACCGTATGACACAATCCCTAAAAGTTCCAAGCCACTTTAGGTTTCACCAAGACTGTTAGCCTTGATGTGAAAGCTTCTGTGATCGATGACACCTGTATTAGAACTTTCTTCGTGATGCAAGCAGGTCAAACAAATGTTCATAGATGCAAAACAGGGCAGAAGATAATTATTGAAATAACCCAAAGATTAATGATTTCTCCAAACTCATCCTTTAATGAGATATCATCCTTGTATTTATTAGAAATAAGGGGGATCTATCCCTGATATGAATGGTCGACAATAATTTTTGTACAATGATTTGGCATAATTATGAGATGTGGACTCACACCTACAAGAAGTCGAGAAGTGCTCTTACCCCCAAAATCATACTAAAAGTTACACAAAGAAGATATTATCTTAATTCCTGGGGCTTTAACAAAGTCATACCACAAAAGTTACACAAAATAACATATTATTAACCATGGTACCGGTCACCACTCATAGTTAGGTGACTAGACATATATTACATAAAGAGGATACTTTAGGAAAATTCCTTGGAAAGAAAGATTTTACATTATTATGTTCCAAGCAAATTTGTACCGGAAACCTTGTCTTATATCTTCCACCCAGGTGTCCCATGCATCAATGTATATTCTTCTTACAATCATTGGCTTACCCAATACAATTTGGTGTTTAATTTCTGTCATTATGGCCCATTGGTGATGTCTAGCCATAAAATACACAAGATTTCTTTCTTCCTAATATTTTGTTAGATTTGCTATAGTTTTACACCGGAGATGATAACATTCTACACAATCCGTACAATCACCTTGAAAGTTGATCTCTAATTTTTTTTTTGGATCCTAGCTTTGTTTATGCTAAACAATACCACCATTCTCAGAAGCCAACTGGGGTATGTAGTCAAGAGATGAATACTCTAACCAAATTGTATAGATAGTGGCTTACCTGATCGGTTCTACATATGCCATCCCACCATAGCTTCGTAACCTACAAAATTATATATAGTGTCGGGGAAATGAGTTCAAGATTGTGATGGCGTATTATCGTCTCTAAAAGAAACTTATTCTTCAGTCTCGTTTATCACATACTATTTATGAAATTTTTTTCCTAGATCTTCCTTCATTCTTGATAGACATATCTTTGAAATTACTTTTGAAAGCTTCTTCCGTCAAGGCAGTTTTAAAGGACAGAGTTTATAAACCATGTCATGCTGAGGTTTGCGTCCAAACTTTGTAAGCCTTTGGGCTTTCATGGGTTTTACGTGATTCACATATTCTTTCCAAGGGGTACTATCATGGATATTTCGATAATTTCATGTTGTGTATTAGGATTGTATCCGTTGACAATAATCATGTTTTTCTTAATATTTTCCATTGAGAACATCTCATTCTTTTGAGATCCTTTAATATGTTCTATCGAAATGCCTATGTGGCTGCTGTGTCACTCCTTGTAACTCTGGAACTCAGCAGATTTTTGACTTTGTCAATACTTTCATGGTTACAACACTCGCACTTAAGAGGAATCTTCCTAGAATTTGAAGTATAAAACTGCTGTGTGCAATCTCCATGTCATTTTACTCTTTTCAATAGTAGAGTAATTTTTTCGTATCATTCCATTTTCCCGATGTTTATAATATGTTCTTACTATTTTTTTTTTTTAGTACTCCACCCTATCCTAGCTCACCTACATCTATTTCAACAATTTTGAAAAGGTCTTCACTGGGGAAAGTTATAAGACAGGAAGTGCCTTTACCTTTGCTTTTATCCTTTTGACCGTAGACGTATGTTCACTTGTCCATGGAGATGATTTTTTCTCAACCTTTGATTTAACAAACTTCTATCCCGGGTACATTTTACAAATTGCTTACTTAATTCAAGCATCCCAAGAACATATGTAGCTGGACCTTGTCCGTGATGATGTCAAGGAATTTTTCAAAGAAATTCAACTACATGTTTTTTGGAGAGAAATCGTTATTTTCAATTTTCAGGTTCAAGAATTTTATTTTTTTCTCCTCGAAGAGATCCATTTTTCCTTTTACTTAGCACTAGGCCACTATTCTTTAAAAATTTGTCTAAAACTTATGTACATTCTTGAGATGGTCATCAAGAGATATTGAAAAGATAAGGACATCATCTATGTATACAATAAGCCAATAAAAATATGGCTTAAAAACTTGATCCATTACCTTTTGAATTGGGAGGCATGTCACCAGCAACAGAACATTCTACCTATAATGTCTGAGGTGGAATGTTGAAGGTTGTCTAAACCTGTCTTTCTTTAATAACCACTGCTGCACGCATCAGTAACAATTTTATAATATCTTGCACCGCACCTTACGAGATTTCCTTTGTGGAATTGCTGTGTGTCATCACCAGAATATCGTTCGGTTTAAAAGGTAATTGATCACAAGTCTTCGGGACTTCTCTAATTTTCTCGTATCGTCGTTTATAGAATCCATAGTAATTCCAAGAACTAGGTGAGATTCTCTGAAGGTGTCCTCTTTACAGTTCGGGGAATCTCCTTTTGGCACAATTTTCTATATTCCTCATTCATAGGAATAACTATGTTTTTCCATAAGGTTACCCATATATTCCTCTTTATATGGTAATTCCAAAAAGTGTTGCTTCCTGGTGTCAAAGCATCGGGTTCTTCCAGCATTCTTTGTCTATTTGGTTTTTTAATTCTGCAATATTTGGATTATTTTAGAGTTTGATCCGATATTCTATTCTTAGGAAAATTTTTAAATATTTCCACTTCCTATTTTTCTTCATATTTTTGGACTTATTGTTCATTCAACAAGAGAGACTCTATAAGTGGAGATGAATGCAGAAGTGTCATCTACAAGAATCATTTTTTATATGGAACGAAGATAAAATATCCTATCATCATATTTTAGCCTGGGCATAACCATGTGGTTCTACAACCTGCTAAGAAAACATTTCCCAAAATGCATTCAATCGGTATATTGCCCTTAAAAAACTAAACATTCATGCAATATTATTGGAAACATATTATGAATTTTTGGATTTCATACTTTAGTTCTTGTTCTCCAAGCCTTGTGACCTTCCTGTGAAAACTGCGTATTTTACGAGATTACTTTTTTATTCAAGACATTCATATCAGTCATTCGAATGAATTATTAATGCTTTGACTATGAAACTTTGGCCTTCTATTTTATTTTTTAGCAATAGATGATGTTGGTATTGAATTGCCATGATTTTCATTTTGTTTAAACCCTAATAATATTCCTTGATTTGTATCATATATTTTTATGATTTATGATAGGTGTAGATATTTCTACTTTTCTTCTTCGTACTATAGATTTTTTCTTTAATTCAGAGCTCTTTCTTTTAATGTGACATATTTCTTAATTCCCTAAAGAAGAGCCCTTTGCTTAGCCTATTGTTGACTATGAAATGACTTTTGTATTCTTTCTCTCAAAGAGATGTCAACAAAAAGGGGTTTGGAACTTACCTGACTTTCGATGATGATATTCTCGCTTGTCCTTTGTTTTCCGTAAATGTTTCTAATAAAAATTCTGTTTCATTTCTCACTCTTCAAGCATTTTGATTCCCCGCCAAAATTTTTTGATTCTTCATCCTTTGTATGAGCCTTGCCAAATTTTTTTCCTTTTAAGGGAAAACCGTGGATTCTGAATTTAGATGTCTTCTTCTCTCAAGCATCGTAATGGAAATTTTCGTAGTTTGTACTTATTAGCATTCATGTATATTGATTTGATCTATGGATGAGTTAGAACAGCAACATAGTTTCTATATAAATACAACAATCATCATTTTTCATTAAATGTACTTCTTCTCCGAAATGATATTTGGGAAACTTTATGTTCTATATTTTTTTGATCCACATCTCGAGACATTATATGTGTGTACAGATGTTTTTCCTCTTCTGTCGTTGTCTTGTTTGAGGCTTCAAAGCAACTGGGGATGAGTCACTTCTTCCTTGACCCTCCTCCGTACACATTTATTTGCAGTATGTCCTTGTTGCCCACATAGCCAATAAGTTAGTTGGACCCATGCTTCTTTCCGTGAGTTTTGAAATGTATAGTGGTATAGGGTATTGAGATTGCAAGATTTTGAAATTAATTTGAGAAGATCCTCTACGAAAATTATGAGCGATTTGATACAATTACGCATATAAGACAAAGATAGAAATATGCACTATAGTCTATGTGTTTATCTATTCATCATACATTGTATTAAAAACACAGTTGCAAATTCATGATCATGGCGATGTTATAATTATGAAATATGAATCAAGGCATATGCACCAACCAAAGCTTACATAAATAGAATTTAAAATTTTTAAAAAATAAACGAAATTCATTTTCTAATGTTAACCTTATACATTATTATTTAAATTTCTAAGTCACACGCTAGTAAATTAAAATTCAATGCATATTAAATGCGTAATATCCTGCACGCGGTAGGATAATAATAAGAAATTTGTTTGTATTAGAATTGTTAGTATTAGAATATTAATTAATATTTTGATATTAGTATTAAGTATTACAAAGTTATATTCTTTTTTTCTTCCCGTGTGTTATCACACAGAAAAAGTGAAACATTAGTTGACATGGTTATAGAGTTCATTTGTCAAAGGTATGGTCATAGAGTTCATTTGTCACAAGTTGGTATAGGAAAATTTAAAATTTTTCATCTTAACATATTCTAAGGTTCAAAACCACCTCCATTCAAGTCATATCATGTCCCATTAGTCATCATTTGCTGAAATATTTCATTTCCCAATCTTTTGAATTCGAAAAATGACACTTTAGCCAGTTTTTCCTCTTTTTGTAGCGTTTTACACTGTAAAAAGGCAGTTTTCGCTACGAAATTGCCTAATAGTTTCGTAGCGAAACTGCTAGGAAATGAACTAAACACGCTACGAAAAAGGGTTTTCCTATTTTTCTGGTCAAAACTGGTGCAAGGTGTCAGTCCATGATTAGAAGTGTTAGGGTGGATGTCATTAAAGTCTCTTATGGTTAATTCAAAGGTACATAGCCATTTTTGAGGTCATCATTACCCTTTTTGGCATGTATGTGCCATGATTAAAGCATGAGCTGTCATTTAAAACATAAAACATTATCCTAAGCTGCTATTTGTCACTAAACATTCATTATTGCATGTGAAACATCTCACTATCACTGTTTGAGAGCTGCCTCACCACACCAAGTAGCTTGCTGTCCAATTTGTCTTTACAAGTGTCACCTTTTTAAGAGGGCAGCGTGGTTATAAAAGGAGATAGTCATGCACAAGAAAGCATACAAAGGAGGATCTGTGGATAATATAGAAGCCCATGGACCTTAAGCTATTTGTGGAGGACCCTAGCTTTGTTGAAGCATGCATCAATTCAAGTTGTTTGAATTTCTGCTAGAGCTAACAAGGAAATTGCTGTGTTTTTGGACTATTTGAGCTGCCAATTTAAAAAGAATATTATGGATTAATAGAGATGGTTTCCAAAAAAAATGAGAGAGGTTATTATCAAGAACAGAACAAGGAACAATAACCTCTTTAAATTTTCTCACAGGTGCTACATATTCGGAGATTCAAAGGTGTTTTTGGGACCTATTTTTAGAATTCATAATTTTCCTGTTTTATACATGTTTTTCTAATGCATATTCTGGATAGATGGAGATGGTTTTCAAAAAAAGAGAGGTTTTTCTTCAGAAAATTATTATTGACACAATTCTCCTCCACTTTTTCAAAATACATCATGGATTCAGAGATATAAGCTCTATTCTAAGACCTATTTTTTCAGAAAAAACAGGAAAAATCTGTAAAGATGTTTTAAATATGTAAGGTGAAGGTGATTGTGTTTCTGATCATTAGTTTGATGAGGTCCATAACATGCAGAGAACCCAATTTTTGCAGCAGAATATTAGTTTTTGAAGACAGTTTTGAAATGTGAAATTTCTGCACTTTTACACAGTTTCGTAGCGTTTCCTAGGCTTAAAGCCAGGAAAACGCTATGAAAAAACCTGTAGCAGCCTTTTTGCATCTAAAGTCATTTTTTTTAGTTTTCAAGGAGGGATATTGATGGTGGTGATGTGTCATTACTTTATTGATGCCATGGAATAGCAAAGGAGCAAATTTATTGGGTGTAGACGTCATTTTTCAATGCTACCATAACTCACTATGAAGCTGTCCCGTTTTCGTAGCGAGCAATTGTTAAAGGTTTTGGAGAATCTTAATGACAGTTTTAGACAGATGTTCTCCTTGCACATGTCAAGGGATCTTATCATCAAATACTTGTGACTCGTAGGAAGTTCTATCAAGACAGGTCATCAACTAAAGCAGATTTGAGGATAAAGGTCGTGCTTTCCTAAAAAGTAGGGTTATGCTCCATAGATCTAGGAGGGTTTTTTAATATATAAAGTGGTGATGAACTATCATGTGGCTTTTTCGAGCATGTGATACTTATGTTGTAACCATCATTATAACTATTTCACATGATAAGGTAGAGTATGTAATAAATAGGAGTTAGACTTCTATTAGGAGATGTCTTCTTTAAGGTGTAGATGTCAGTTTCTTGTTAGAAGTCATTTTTTTTTTAGTTATGTGATGTGTCATAGGAGAATTCGATGAATCTAGCCACCAGGCAGATCATCCTTGTTGTAAGAATGTCTATTTAAAGACAAAGCATCAAAGTAGTGAGGGGGTTAGTTATTTTTTTCACCAAACTGCTGCTTTATGTATTTTGACTTATATCAGTAATATAGAGGGAATTTATTCTTGACAGACCTGATATTCTCATGGGGTTTTTAATGTTTTATTGATCTACATCTTATGTTTTACCTCTTGCAGTAGATTTCATTTCTATTACTCAAAATTCATAACTCTATGCTCTGAATTCTTTTAGTAATGAAATGACTATGTTTTTCTATGTGTTATGAGTGAATTTCCTTTGTTAAAGACCCCTATCTGCCTCAGCTTCCACGTCAAGAAACCTTGCCACTAAAACTATTGATTATTGACTCCATAAGACCAATGGTAGTAAGCCTGCATTCCTTTCAACCTACATACATAAAAAACAAGTTACTTTTAAAATAGAGTTAGCCATCTAGTACTATCATTATCAACTATTATAAACCCCCTTGAGAGAGCCCTCTCAGACTGAAGAGACTAATCTTCAGTCAAAAGCTGGTTTGAAACAATTACATAGAGTTGTCTGATCAACAGCCAATCAAATACAATTTTGTGATAACACCGAGGAAATAAATCAAACTCCCATTTTCCCCAAGGACTAGAGTGAGGTTTTTGTACTAAGCCAACCCACATGTATACTGTAGGGACCTTCCCTATGATGCTCATATTTTTATTTTATTTTATATTTTTATTTATTTTTAACAATTTAGAGTAGCAATCAAGTCACAATGAATAGGGAGTAGTTCATATTTAAGTTACAATATTATAATATTCAGTAACTAAGCATTCCGTTCAACTAGTCATTTATTAGCCACACTCATTATGAAGTCACACACTACTTAGAATTACATCAATACTGAAAAACACATAAATTGAGATGCACACATCAATAGACATAAATTGCAATTCAACCATTATGACATTCAGATTACAATCAGGTCATTATAAATACATCTTAATCATATAATTTTTTTTATGAATAAACAATGTACCATTCACCCAGGAGTGGAGTTTCGGTTCTCAGACTTTTTTTTTCTTATGCTCCCTTGATGTTATCCATGTCTAGATGTGAATGTTGATGCATCCCGATCGAATATTAGTGACTCGCCAGTTGACCTCCCAACCTTCTCCTTGGGTACTTTTCTTCCACACAGACCTCCAAGCTGCAATGGGGCTATACAATAGAGGAAGAATGTTATTTTATGGAGGTGAGCACTCTTGTCTCAAGAGTCCACTCTCTAAATACCTACACCTCACCAAAATCACTATAACTCATAGTCACTCACTATAGCATTATATCCTCCATCTGGAAATAGGGAAGAAAAGGCCTCTTCTCCCATAGATTACACCACCTTTTGTAGGAGGCTTCATAGGTGACACTTGACACTTCATTCATAATTAATTATTTTTATTTATCCAAAAGTTTGATTATTGACCCACCCATGTGTCACCCTCTCACCAAATCTCTCCAAAATTATTTACTTAAATTTTAATTCAAAAATAATATTTTTCCTCACCCCAACATGACTGCCTATTTCTTCTATTATTTGTCTCTTGATCCCCCATTTATACTCCTTAATTTTTGTTCATTACTAAGTCAACTGATAGCTTTTAGATTTGGTCCCACAACTACATCCTAGTTTAACTCAATTTGAATCTTAGATGTATATACTTGTGTTGGCTCTCACCACATGGAGGTTCTCTAAATTTTCTCTAATTTAATTTATTAATATTTATTTTCATTCTGCATACGCTTTTGTTAATGCAACTAGATTCTTCTAGGATTAATGTTCCTAATTAAGTCTATGCCCCTTTTCCCCTTTTCTTATTAAAACATTATGTACTTTGGAGTTACTCTATATGCACGCTTTATACCTAATATTTTCCAAATGTGGGAAGGGTAGAGTTATTAATTGGCCCAATATATTATTTCTTATGATTCTCCCTTTACCCAAAAGTTTATACTTATTTTAGAGAACACGATTCTAAATCCTCATTTTCCACATTTATCTGAATTAGTATGATTATTATGTCTTAATTATTTTTTAGTAGTTTCTTATTTATGCCAAGGGTGTCAATTTGGTTGTGCCCTTCCATAAATTCCCTTTTAAGTTCCAAGGATTCCACTCCAATCAATTTCTTCTTGATTCCAAGGGTGCCAAAGCTAGTTGTTCCCTTCAAGAACTTACCTTGAAGTTCTAAGGTTGCCACACCACTTGCCCTTCAAGCATCTAGTGAATATGAGGGGAAATAATAGGTGTGATGATGAGTGCTGTTATCCTCTCCTATGTCACCCACTATAGTGAGACTAAAGATGCTGTGGATTAAGTAATTCACCTTGATGCATGACCCCTAGTAAAATCCTCATGAGCGTCCCAATCAAGGGTCTTCCTCCATGACATTGTGATATTCAAGGCAAAGGTATCCCAACACCTTCTAATCCCAAGTCATGGGAAGAGAGATAATAGGTGAAATCAAGGATGCTATCATACCCCTCCCATGAAGTTCCATCTATATGTATAACCCCATCACCCATGTGTGAGTTATTCGACAAAGTAACTAACATGTCCCTGCATCCACTATCATGTCATTGGAATTCACAACAGAATTTTAAATTTAACTTTAAAAATTTCTTGAGACGATTGTATGTAATTCAAACCAAACTAGAGATTTTCGACTCGTCATATGCAAGTTCATCTGGGTGATCTCCCGCGGCACTCAATAACTATCAAAATTTTTTTTTTTCATAATTTTAGTCATCGATATAATTGTGTATGCTAAATCATCACCATGACATAATAATTTCTAATTTTAAGCAATAAGCTAATATAAACAAGACATTATAATGAAACCATCACATGATTAAACATAACCATCTAACAAGCCAATCCCAACCATTAACATCAAACATCAAACTAACATAACACAATTATCACCTTCACTAATGTTAAAAGTCAGATAATTAGATCATTAACCCAAGGTCCTCAAAGAATAATGTATGATTCCAGAGGCTATATATAGGAAAATGTAATGTCAAAGTTAGTCAACTGAAGTGAGGCACTACAATTCGCATATGTGCCAAGGTGATCTCTTGCCACATTCAAACAACTGTAAGTAGTATATGGTCCCAAAATAGTCATCCAAGTTTATAAACATGATATAACACCATCAAATTATTCAACAATCATATGTAACATAAGCATCAACATAATGTAGATTGAAATTAAAATAAATACATCACAATCATCATCCCATGGGTTTATAATAGTAAAATAATCATCGGATCATCAACCCTAATGTCCTAAAAATTAAATTAGAAGCCATAGAATATCTCTCAAAATTCCAAGTAAGATATAATAGTTGGTATCATAGTTAAGGTAAAATGGGACATTACACTAACCCCCTCTAAAATTCAACTTCATCTCGAAGTGTTATAACAATAAGGGATTGACAATACATCTCAACATCTCCTTCATAAGGATGGTATTGGGATTGCGCATTCCTTTGCATTAACCCTACCCCATATAAATGGGTGACATAAATTTTTTAATTCACTTGTAAAACCTTTATTATAAATTTTAAGCAGTATCTCTTTCCTTTCCAAAATTCTGCACATAAACATAAGTGTTTAAGTTATTTAACTCTTCTACAAATTGTTGTGGTGTGCACATTGGAAGACATAATATTTTCTCGTTCTTAGAGTAGCTTGATTATTATCATCTATTCCCATTGTTAGCATTCCCATTGTTTGATGTTTCAATCTAAAATTATGGGAAATCCATTTTCAAAAGAGGGTAGTATTCCCTAATGAAGATGCTCACAATCATATTTTCCAAACAAAATCTTGATTTATTACCAAAGGGAGGAATTATAATATCTATAAATTTTTTCAAAAGTTGACTATAGCATGAATTGGATTACAAAGTATTAATGATGTTGCTTTGAAAATTTCTAATTGGTTTAAGAACTTTTCCTGATGGCCCCAATAAGTTGAATTTAGGTTGAATTATTTTACATAAAATTTGAATATATTGAGCACAGTCTTGACTCACATGATAATTGAGTACCGAATAACCACACTTGAAGTAGAAATACTACTACCACTTAAAATTTAGCAGGGAAATACTTTGGTACCATTTAAAACATACTCCTTATAAATTCCCCCGTAAACTTGCTTGAACCATCTCTTTTTCCCATTTTAACTCATAAACGAGTCCATATATGAAAAACCAATAATATTAATTATGCTATTGGTTTAATTCGAAGATTACATTTATATTTTATGTGGAATATGATATGGGTTATCATATTAGATTCACATTTAATAGCAACTCGAAAAAGTTTTCCTTCTCCATTGTGCATCTTGTTGAACTTATATTTATCATTCTTGCCCAAAAGCCAAAATTAAGAGAAGGATGGAACATTCTGCTACTTGATCAAATTAATCCTATGAAACCTAATTAACTGAAAACATAATACCACATGTAATGACTTTCTAACCATAATTGTTAACCAAATACGTACTAACCAATGAGACCCATTCTATAAAATATTATCATATTGTAGCTAGTAGCGAGTATACTATGGTTAAAATTTTATACAATTATTTAAACATTGATAGCTTGCACATTTGATCTCATAGTTTTTTCTTTCAAACTTACCTTTCATTATAATAATTCCTCTTAGTATTATATAGGTAGGTATGAATATCCCAATTTTATACAAGGGTGAATGTATGAAGATGGGTTACACTTTTGGGCCAAATGTGGTGATGAAATTTCAAGTTTTTCCTCTTTTATCGAATTAAAGCCCTTAAAATTCATATAAGCACTGTGAATTTTGATTCAGAGTAATAAGACAAATTGTGTTATATATATATGAGCATGATATGCAAGGAGAGAGCTAATTTTTTCATATTATTTTTTTTAATGAAAAATTATATTTTTTATTATTTTTTGAAGTTGGTGAAGTAATATTTCAATTGCATTTTGCAAACAATTATGTTGACGTAATGTTTGTTCAACTATTTAAATAGAGTGAAAAACCGAGAGTACCCTTTTGAAGAGGACTTGTAAACAAAGATAATGGTATATTTTGAATTGTTTTCGTTGTGTATCTTTTATGATATTGATTTTTTATTCAACCTCTTTAAAACTATTCAAAAAAATTTCAAGCATTATGTCTAAAAGGAATTAGATAAAGAATATCATATGAATTCGAAAATGTCAAAATCATATGCCATTGGATAGATGATTCCTTCATGAATCCAACATGATCAACTCCACCACCTAAGGACAAATTTTTCCCTAAGACTGCTAGGGCCCAAAATGGCATTGCAATAAATTTTGTAGAAGAGGTGTTGAAATTGTGGATTTTAGGACTTCAGAGGCTCGATCGAGCGTTTAAATTTCAAATTCAAATAACTTGATCGAGCATTTTGTAAACCCTTGATCGAGCCATATACATGGTTAACAGGGGCTCAAACGACTGTTATGGCTTAATCGAGCTATTATGCTCGATCGAGCCTTTATATAAAAAAAATTGAATGATCTAAAATTTAAGTTTTGACCATATTTTAAAATTCCAAATTTTATTATATTTTTGTTATCAAGTCATGTAGAAACCTTATTAAATTTAATATTAATATTAAAAAAATATAATAATTATTATTAAATTAAATATGAAATATGATATAAATAAAAAAAATTAATATTAATATATTTATTGTCAATATTAAATTGATTAATTTTGGATTAACACAATATTATTAACTTTAATATAATATAAAATTTGTTATGTTATAATATATACTAGTACGACCACATTAATAAATGTGTTTGGTATACGTTGTAGGTGTCAAAAAAAGAGTCATTAACACAAAAAGAGTGATACAAGCTAACTCAATATGATAATTTTATTTAACCTAATTTTTTTTATAAATATAATAAAATAAAATATATAATGTTTTTTAAAATATTGAAGTAATCATAACCTAAAGTTATCATTAAAAAAATAAAACATAAACAATTTCAATTTGAAGACATGAAGTGCTCTATGTATATTTGATGGAGGTAGCTAGAACATTAATATTTTGGAAAATTTTAGATAATATTTCCATTGAAAATTATCATTTTTCCTCTAGGTGAATGTACAACACACATTTGAAATATGTATTATATAAAAAAACTAAATTGTTGTACGACATTATTTAAAAAAAATATTCAAACATAATATTTTAATTGTCAAAGTATTTTAAATTTTTTGAAATATAGAGGAGAGAGAGTGGGAGAGAAGGGTAAGAGAGAGAGAGAGAGGGGGGGACACAAAGATGGAGAGAGGGAGAGGAGGAGAGAGTCTCCGAGAAAGAGAAGGATCTCAGGAGATGAAGTTAGAGGAAAATATAGGGAAAGAAGAAGTTCAAGACATATAGAGAGAGAAAGGCGGAGAGAGAGAGAGAGGGAGTGACAAGGGATAGATGGAGAGAGAGTGTGTATGTTTGGGGGTGATATAGAAATACAAAGAAGGAGATATGAAGAGAAGGGGGATAGAGAATGAGAGAGGGAGGGAGATAGTCAACAAAGTTGTAGGATGAAGCGAGAGAGAGAGAGAGAGAGAGAGAGAGAGAGGGAGAGACAAAGGGAGATGGGAGAGAGATGAAGAGAGAGATGAATTGAGAGGGAGGGAGAGAGAGATATGGAGTTGTAGGGGGGGAGAGAGATATGTAGTTGTAGGGGGAGAGAGAGGGAGGTAAGAATAAATACATATAGAGAGATAAAGGTGGAGAGAGAGAGAGAGAGAGAGAGAGAGAGAGAGAGAGATGGAGTGGCAAAGGAGATGGAGAGAGAGAGAGGGAGTGTCAAGGGAGATGGAGAGAGAGGGAGAGAGGAGAGTAATATAGAAGAGAGATAGAAGGGGATACAAAGGGTTAAAAGGGGAAGAGAGAGAGAGGGATAGGGAGAGGGAGAGGGAGGGAGATATAGATAGATATGGAAAAATACTGTGTATGTTTGCAGGGTGATATAGAGAGATGAAGAAGGAGAGACTTATGGAGACAGAAATATATATGGAAGGGGGAGAGAGGTAAGAAGAGAGAGATAGAGGGAGGGAGGAAGAGATAGATAGATATGAAGAGAGAGAGCATGTGTGTCTGGGGGGTGAGATAGAGAGACAAAGAAGGAGAGATGGAGGGAGATATTGATATAGATGGAGGGGGGAGAGAAAGTGAAGATAATTTGTTGCACTAGATGCATTGATTCAAGTGTGAATATGTTGATTTCTAATATTATTTTATTTCTTGCATTAGATTCATTGATTTCTGTGTAGATTTTGATTTCTAATTCTATTTCATTGCTTGCATTAGATGCATCAATTTTAGTGTAGATGTTGATTTCTAATCCTATTTGATTTTTTGCATTAGATGCATTGATTTCTGTAAAGATGTTGATTACTGATTTGATGTAACTAGATATATGATGTACATTAATTTCAAGGTAATTAGTTTAAAATTGTGTATTGATTTTAGTGTAAGCACAAAAAAATTATTGACGACGTGCATTATGAGTAAGATTTTGTAGATAGCCTCAAACAAAATAAAATCAAATAAAAATTGTATTTGTAAATTTTACGTCTCCACATATTTTAAAATTTCATATAACTTTTTTCAATCATATTTAAGTTTTTAAAAATTGTATAGAACTTATTTCTATCATAAGGAATTTATTGAAACACTAAGATAACTACTTGTAAATCTAGGAAAGTTGATAACATTATATAAAATTATAAAAATGTTGTCATATTTTGTTTTTTTTATCTATATATTAAATTTCAATATGATTGGCTTATATCATGTTATGCCTAAGATCTTGTAGATAATATCAAAATAAATAATGTTGAATAAATCCTATTTGTTGTTTACATGACATCTTTTAAAATTGAATAAAACTTATTTCAATCCTATTTGTGTTTTTTAATTGAATCTTGAGATAAGAAATTGATTGAAATACTTAAAAATTTTTGTCCATGCAATGGTATATTGAATTTTAAAATTTGATTGTAATAACATACATGTTGATTGCACTAAAAGACACTTTCTACAAGCCAATATGAAGCATGATTGGAATTATTTCCATGTTCAATATTAAATGGATACATGATATGTTTTAGTTCATTTTAAGTATCAAAGTGAGTTGCATCATAACTTAAGAGTGTACTTATTTTCTTAGTCTATGAAAATGGAAATCAAAATTGAACATATATTCTACTAATAAAATTTATAGTATATAGATTTTTTTTTAAACTAGCGAAATAATTTTAATAGATCCATAAACTTTAAAAATTAGTGAGGATCCATAAAAAATGTTAATACAAATCCATAAACTGAAATATTTAATACATGTATCAGTAAACTATGCATATGAAGATATATAAAAATTACAATATCATACTAACATCCATAAACTGAAATAATAATCATCCATATACTAAAATAATGTCCATGATGTATATCCATAAACTATCCATGTATGAAAACATACAAAGTATAAATCACATGTGAATGTGCCCGATAAAATGAGCCTGAAAATATACAAACTATGACACTTTAAGTACCACCAAAACACCTATGTGAGTTCCGCCCCGCAAAGTAAGTGTCCATAAGCTGGTACTATAATATAACACATTCAAATTAAAACTAATTATATCATTATTTGTACAAAATAAACAATATGGAAATAAATGTTTTTGAACCAAATTTTTAATTACATATACATGAATCTACTAACCTCAATCGAGTCCAAATGCAAGTCAGATAGGATGGGGGTATGATGAATTTAGGATTGGCGCTCCCCTGCCTGTGGCTCAATGATTGGGGCCTACATCGATGTACCCACATCATAAGTGCATATAAAACTAGCATCCCACTCATGTCTCCACATAACAACAAAATCAATGACACTTTACATATGGGCCTGTGTACACAATGGAAATGAAAAATTATAATTAGTTTACAAATTAATTAGCATATATATATAACTTAAAAATAAAATGTTACTAAATTTTTTTACCTCAAATGTTGGTCCATGTGGTTGTACACAATGACTCTCCTCCACATTAGTGAATATGAGGTGGAGGTGGAGGTGGAGGAGAATCCATGGAAACATGCTTTGGTTGAGGATGGCCTAGTTGATAAACTACCCCCTTAGATGACCTCATAAGCTCATCCATGTAGCCGGGATGTGTTTACATGTTATCATGAAGTTATTAATATAAATGTAATCTAATACGAACAAAAAATTAATCTAAATAATTATGCATAATTTGACAATAAGAGTCAAAATTTTCGCATATATATGTACCTGGTCTGTGTCACACAGGTCATGCACTGTCCAAGTCTCATGAATGACATCACGATACATACATGTATATGTAAAAATATGGTAAAATGTTAAACTCACGAGAAATGTATCATCATATAAGGGCACTGTCGGGTCACGAGGCAATGGTGGTGGTCTGCCAGTCTCTCCATTGAATGCAATACAAACACTGGCCAATGACGCCTGCATGGTGTTTGCAATAGTCTCCATGATATCACCACTGAGCTGTGATAGCTCCTCTAGCTCTGTTGGTAACACCAAGCTCCGAGACGATAGTGGAAATAATATCAGAGGTGGTGGTACATGACTAGGGTCCCTACGAGCGCCATCACGTTCATAGGTACGTCCAAAGCTGGGTCCATAATAACGAGATCCCATATTAGTGTAATTCGACCTCATATGTAACAAAAACTATGCATATAAATGTTTGGAAAAATAAAGGGAGACCTGGTCATGGTGGGAGAACTGGCCGCAAGCTCTAATGAATTTATCATACACAAAAAGGCTGCATCAACATTCCTAAAATATTTTAGTGGAATCATACCTCTATGTTTAGGAGGGTGATTCGAAGGGATGTCGAAAAAATCCCCATGAACATCAATTTCCTTGGTGTGATTTTTCACCACCTCCCAAGTATCTAGGCCTCTAACCTCATGCCTCTAATCCTTTGTATGGACTGGAGGGGGTGGATTTATAAAGTGCTCAAAAATATTCTAAAAAATGAAAGTTGCCAGAATGGTGTGGAGAATGAATGACCACATAGATCTCATCCTTCTGAATCTGGCGCAACTCATTTCACGGAAAATTGACACCGTATTCTACCGGAAACGAGTTTTGTTCGTTTTCCCAAACAAGCAAAATTTTGGCAAAAATTGTGCAGGCAGCCCAGTCAGCAGTCCATACAGTTGATTGGGCTCATTGGATGGACTACTAACTGGGCTCATTGGACCAATCTATTCGCGCCACTTGTCGGAATTATATTGGTGCTAGTGTGGGAGAATTCTATTAGTTGGATGTTGGCCAACCATATGCTTCCATGTGGCCCAACCAGAGGCCGCCACGTGGCAACATGAGGGCTACCAAATTTTTTTTTAAGTCTGATTTAACCTCCACAGGAGTCGAACGCCGAACCTCTTACCAAAAAATGCAGAGCCTAAACCATTCGGGCTGCCATGGTTCTTGGTTAAACATAACCCATAAACATTAATTAGACATTATGTTGGGTGGAGTTAGGCTAAGGGGCAAAGGCTTAGCCCCGATCCCCCCATGTTATATGCATACGACCCTTGACCTAGAAACATGGGCATGGCAGAGGCGGAGCCCGCCAGAATTTTAATTTAAAAAATATTGACCATAAGAATATAGTCTGAAATTTGGTTTTTGGGAGTTAATGGTCAAATTAACTGTCCCACGATTTCCACCGAAAATCTACGAATTTGTTGCTCCATTAGCAGAATTCATGGCGAAATTGCAGGAAGGTTCTATATTTTGGGGAATTTGTAGAGAGACTAGCAGCAAAGATAGGGAAACTCATAACTTCTTCAGTTTTTGATCAATTTGGGAGCAGAAAGAGGATAGACATGCATTGTTGACAGTTCTGAAGCTAATGGAATAGGTTTTGAAGCCATTGGATCACCGTAAATTGATGTAGCTACATTTTTTTAGCATAATGATATAGGGCCAATCCATTGGAGGCTAGACCAAGGAGATGTAGCCTAGGAGGGGTGAGCTCCTTCATCACTTGTTATGTTGTGGTTATTTTATGGTGTATTTTTGTGCTATTTTCTGTAGTTCAGAGTTTAAATTCATGCTTTATGTGTATAAAAATTTAACATAAAATATCACAAAAACTCAATTTTAATACTTGCAATTTATACATTCTCAGACACATTTACATTAATATCTCATATAGATCAAGTTTGGTATTGGAGCTTAGGTTTTCTTTGCTACTGTGAGGGTTTAATTTTTTGCAGGTGTATGTGATGCTTACAAGGTTGAAGCTCAAGAGGGGAGAAGGAAAGCTTGTGGGTGAAGATTCTTAATTTGGGACAAGGACAAGGAGAGCCCATTTGTCTCAATCTCCACCACAAATTTCACCTCAAATTGCATCTAAAGCTTCAGTAAGCATGTCTCATGAAGGAGGAGATGATAATATGTCAGAAGATGAAACTGCTTTTAGGAAATATTTCTTTGACATGACTGGAATGGTGAAGGTTCTCTATGAAGAGAGAAATTCAAGATTGTAGGGTGAAATTTCCAAGCCTTCAAAAGGAGAGGGTTCTATTAGAGGAAACAAAGGAGATGATGACAAGCCTTCAAAACGAAATGGTGACAAAACACCATTTTATCCACCATCATCTTCACCTCCATCCTCACCTTCATCTTCTTCCTCTTCCACAACAAATGTTACTCAAACACATCCACATACCCCCAAGGGTTCATGGTAAAACTCCCTTACTAAAACTTGATATCAAATTAAAACTCCCTATGTATAATGGTGAAGTGAATGCTGAAAGACTTGATAATTGGGTTCATCAACTTGAATTTTATTGTAGGATTCAGAGCATTAAAGATGGTGAAACAAAGATTCAACTAACTTCATTAAGGTTGTAAAGTGTTGCTTTGATTCGGTGGGAAGCCAAAACACAGGAGGACATAAAAAATCATGGTAAGGTCTCAATCTCTTGCATAGATTTTATTGTTGTACTTAGAAGAAATTTTTATCCATTAGCTTATATGTGGAAGGCTATTATGGATTGGCAGAATTTTAGACAACTAAAGGGTCAAAGTGTGAAACGTTACACCCAATAATTTAGAAGAAGGTATTTGATAGTAGGTGTAGACCTGCAATCACAAGACACTTTGTTAAAATATATTGGGGGTTTACACAATTATTTTAGGCATAATATCCTTATGTTTTATCGTACAAGTTTAGATGAGGTTTGTGTTCAGGCAACACATCTTGAAGCAAGATGGAAAAAAATTTCACAAGAGGGTATCAAGAAGCCATTCACAAGTGGAGACAAGGGTAAGAGTAAGTTCAAAGGGAAAGGAAAGAAGAATGCATCCCTCAAGAAGGAAGGAGAAAAATTAACACACAAATGATTTTTCCAAAGAGGGTCATGATGAATTGTTGGAAGCTTCATCCCGAGATGAAACTAAAGAAGTTTAACATCAAAGGGAAGCAAAAGATAATTGCAACTAAACAACATGAATTAGGCTCTGATTCAGGAGATGAAACAAATATCACAAAAATCGGAATGAAAGGAAAGGGCATAGCAAGCACTAGTTGTTCAAGTTGTCCTAATGATACTCAATATGAGAAATCTAGAATTGTACTTTTCCATATCCGGGTTATTTCAAATCATACCAAAATTGTTACACTCTTTGATAATGGTTCACAAGAAAATTTTATTTCCGAAGACTTAGTCAAGAAGTTAAATTTAGAGACCATTACTCATCCAAGACCTTATCCTTTAGGTTGGATATGCAGGAATGCAAACTTACAAGTGATGAGGAAATTCATACTTAGATTTGCAATTACAACAAAATTTCTTGATGAAGTTGAACTTGATGTAGTTCCACTTGATATTTACAGAATTGTTTTGGGAAGCCCATATTTGTATGATAGGAAAGCTATTTTTCATCACCATGAAAATAAGTATCACTTGTTCAAATATGGTATTGAGTACATTGTTAGAGCACATTTACAAAAACTAAATATTTCACTTGTAAATGCCAGAGAAATGAAGAGACTCATTACTCTAGCAAGAATTTTGTGCTTTTAATGGTCAAACAAAAGAATGATGTTGAGAATGAATCTTTTAAAGGTTGTGACTCAAGATTGAAATCTGATTTGGTTGAGGTTGTTAACCAATAGGGGAATCCAACATGAAATATGATTGCAGCAAGATTGTCCTCTTCCTAACATTGGAATGTACACGATGTTTGTGACAGAAAGTGAAGAAATTAAAAAGAAAATTCAAGGGTTGTTGGAAAAAAGGATCATCATACCAAGTACTTCGCCATGCGGGTCACCTATTGTTTTGTTTCCAAATAAGGATGGAACATTGCGCATGTGTGTGGAATTCCGTGCGTTGAAAAAAAATACGGTAAAGAACTGTTACCCACTTCCTAGAATAGATGATTTACTTGATCAATTGAAAGATGAAAAATATTGTAATAAGTTGGACTTAAGGAGTGGCTATCATAAAATTAGAAATGCTGAAGGTGACATATGGAAGACAACATTCAAAACAAAACAAGGCTTGTTTGAATGGCTAGTTATGCCTTTTGGTATTTGAAATGCTCCTACTACCTTCATGCGTGTGATGAATTATGTATTGAGGCAATATCTAGATGATTTACTGATAGTATACTTAGATGATATCTTTATTTTCAGTAAATCTCGTGAAGAACATGTCATGCATGTCAAAAAGGTACTTGATGTCTTGAATAAAGAATAGTTGTTTTTAAATATGTCAAAGTGTGAGTTTAGAAAAATGTATTTACTATATTTGGGTCATATTGTTGGAGGAGGTCAATTGAAAATAGATCCATCCAAGGTTGATGTCATTTTGAATTGGCCAAAGCCCAAAACAGTTACGGAGGTAAGAAGATTTTTGGGAGTAGTCCAATATTGGAGGAAGTAGATTGATAACTTCTCTTCTATCGCAACTCCACTGCATGCAATGACAAGTGTGAAGTAGGTCTTCTAGTGGGGAGGTAAACAACAAAATAAATTTGATGCTTGAAGGAAAAGATAAGTTCAACTCCAGTACTTGCACTTCCAGACTTGAGATAGTCATTTGAGATTCAGACTGATGCTAGTGACTATGCCATGGGTGTAGTCCTCATGAAACATGGTAAGCCCTTATGTTTTCATTCATAAAATTTTAATGGTGCAATGATTAATTATCCTACATATGACAAGGAATTCTATGCATTGGTGCAAAGTGTCAAAAATTGGAAAAAATACTTGATGGGTAAAGAAATAATCATTCACGCTAATCATCAACCATTACAATACTTTCAATCACAAACAAAGTTTCAGAAATCAAGGCACTTTCGATGGATGGGTTTTCTTCGACAATTCCACTTGGTGATAAGGTATACGGAAGGTATCTACAATAAAGTTGCTGACATGATTTCTAGGCCTATTGTTAGTGCTGCTACTATTCTTAAGCATAATTCTATTTTGCATGAGAGCTATGTTGAAAAATATGCTTTAGATATTTATTTTCAAGATGTATATGCAACTTTGAGTCAAGGGAACCAAGTAGAGGAATTGGTTATCACATGCATGATAAATTGTTGTACCATCTTGGTAAGCTTTGTATTCAACAGGGAGAAAGAGTCAAAATCATAAGAGAGGCACATACTTCTCTTATTGATGGTCATTTTGGTGTAAGTAAGATGGTGGCACATCTACATAGGTATTGTTATTGGCCTCATATGCTTGAAAGTGTGTCACATTTTATTTAAGGTTGTTCATTATGTGCTTTCAGTAATCCTATAAGTAGAAGTTAGGATTATACACACCACTTTCAGTACCTTCTCGTCCATGGGATATTGCTTCTATGGACTTTGTTGGAGGTATTCCGATGTAGAAAAGGAATCATGATTATATTTATGTATTTGTGGATATGTTCAACAAAATGTGTATTTTGATGCCATGTAAAAAGAAAATTACAGTTGAAAAAACCTCTCAGTAATTCTTTCAGAATGTATGGGTGCATTTTGGATTGCCCACATCCATTGTTGGGAATTTTTGGTCAATCTTGTGGGGAATCATGGCAACCAAATTGAAAAAGAGTACAACATTTCATTCACAAACAGATGGTCAAATAGAGGTGGTGAACAAGACGGTGATACAAATTCTTCGTGGTTATTGTAAAAAGCATCCTAAGTTGTGGGATGAACATTTGCACTATATTCAACATGCTTACAGCTAGACCAATCAATCTTCAAATCAAACATCACCATTTGAGGCATGTTTGGGATACTTGCCCAAGTCTCCTTTGGATTTCATTTTTGGAAATGATGTTTTTATTGATGGTCATAGTGACATAGACAAAGTTAAAAGGTTCATTGAACAAATGCAATTGGTACATCAAGTAGTTCAAGAACAACTAGAAAAGAGCCAAGTCAAGTACAAAACAAGGCACGATAAGAATTGTGTAGATCACAATTTCCAAGTCGGTGATGAAGTTTGGCTTCACATTAACAAAGGAAGGCTTCAAGGAGAAGGTAAAAAACTGAAACCAATTCGATATGGTCCATTCAAAATTTTAGAAAACTTGGTGGTAATGCCTTCAGGTTGAATTTGCCTTCGTATATGCAAATTTATGTTGTTGTTAATGTTGAGAACTTATGGTTGTACGAGCCTCCTTTGATTGAAGATCAAGGAGAGAATGTTCAGATTCCTTCTATTGAGGAGGTTTCTATTTTCTATTGTTCAAAGTTTAAATTCATGCTTTATGTGTATAAAAATTTAACATAAAATCTCACAAAACCCACTTTTAATACTTGCAATTTATACATCCTCAAGCATATTTACATTAATATCTCATACAGATGAAGTTTGGTATCAAAGCTTAGGTTTTATTTGTTGCTGTGAGGGTTTAATTGTTTGCAAGTGTATGTGATGCTTACAAGGTTGAAGCTCAAGAGAGGAGAAGGAAAGCTTGTGGGTGCAGGTTCTCAATTTGGGACAAGGAGAGCCCATTTGTCTGAATCTCCACCACAAATTTCACCTCAGGTTGCATCTAAAGATTCAGCAAGCATGTCTCATGAAAGAGGAACTGATAATATGTCAGAAGATGAATAGGATTTTAGGAAAGCTTTCTTTGACATGAATGAAATGGTGAAGGTTCTCTACGAAGAGAGAAATTCAAGATTGCAGGGTGAAAGTTCCAAGCCTTCAAAAGGATAGGGTTATTCTGGAGGAAAAGGAGGAGATAAGGACAAGCCTTCTAAAGGAAATGGTGACAAACTACCCTCTTCTCCACCATCATCTTCATCTCCATCCTCACCTTCATCTTCTTCCTCTTCCACAACAACTGTTACTCAAACACATCCACATACCCCAAGGGTTCATGGTAAAACTCCCTTATTAAACTTTGTATCAAATTTGAACTGCCTATGTATAATGGTGAAGTGAATGATGAAAGACTTGATAATTGGGTTGGTCAAATTGAAGTTTATTGCAATATTTAGAGCATCAAAGATGATGAAACAAAGAGTCAACTGACTTCATTAAGGTTGGATAGTGTTGCTTTGATTTGGTGGGAAGCCAAAACACATGAGGATATGAAAAATCATGGTAAGGTCTCAACCTCTTGGATATATTTTATTTCTACACTTAGAAGACACTTTTATCCATTAGCTTATATGAAGAAGGCTATTATGGATTGATAGAATTTTAGACAACTAAAGGGTCAAAGTGTGCAAAGTTAAACCCAAGAGTTTAGAAGAAGGCTTGTGATATTAGGTGTAGACTTGCAATAAAAAGACACTTTTTTGAAATATATTGGGGGTTTACACAATTATTTGAGACATACTATCCTTATGTTTAATCCTAGAATTTTAGATGAGGTTTGTGTTCATGCAACACAACTTGAAGCAAGAGGGACAAACATTTCACAAGAGGGTAGCAAGAAGCCATTCACAAGTGGATACGAGGGTAAGAGTAAGTTCAAAGGGAAAGGAAAGAAGAATGCGTCCGTCAAGAAGGAAGGATAAAAATTAACATGCAAAAATTGTTCCAAAGAGGGTGATGATGAAGCTCATTGTTGGAAGCTTCATCCTGAGATGAAACCAAAGAAGTTTAACATCAAAGGGAAGCAAAAGACAATTGCAACTACACAAAATGACTTAGGCTCTGATTCGGGAGATGAAACAAAGATCACAATAATAGGAATGAAAGGTAAGGACATAGGAAGCAATAGCTCTTCAAGTTGTACCAATGATTCTCAAGATGAGAAAACTATAATTGAACTTTTCCATATTCGAGTTACATCAAAGCATACCAAAATTGATACACCTTTTGATAGTGGTTTTGATTTGAAAGGAGTGTATTAGTTTTGTTGTGCTAAGTTTCCTTTCAGTAATAAAAACATGTAAAATTTGTCTCCATTTGTATGCTTAAGGAATGAGTGTTTTAACCATGAAACATAGATGAATTTGTGAACTTTAAGCATGAAAATAAGCCTAAAAAACACTGAACAATAGTGTATAATAGAGAAATACAATCACACATAAGTTTCACAGTAGGCATGATGAAGCAGTTTACCCCTCCTTTTAGTCTGCGGTCTAATTGTTTGATTCTGCATGGCTTGGAACCCAGAGTGTACACAGTTCCGAAAACTGTTTGCATTAACCATCATTACTCTACCATGTGACAGGTCTAACATCTCCGCCGGATAAGCCACCCGAAGAACCGTCCAACAACTTTAATGTAACTAATGGATTGTATTTTAATGTCACAACATGACATGTGAACGTATCTCTCGCCACCGGTTAAGGTTTGTAGCCACCGGTTTATATAACGTTTGATGTTGCAGTTGTTATATCATGTGAACACTTGGTTTGGGGCCGCCAACAAGTTGGTCGGAGGAATGCGGGAGACATAAACGTTAAGAAACATGTTGTAGGCGGATTGGTCAGAGGTATTTGTGGGCGCTATGGAGGTCACGGGGTTGACCACCTGCACTCCAATAATATTTTATAACAACCTCCTGAGGACATGTGGTAGCCTCCAGGCTTGCCACGTGTTGCTCATCCAACGACCCATTTCAAAAAACATCAACGGTCAGAATCACACTTTCGTACCACAAAATCAACGGCCCAGATTAAGCCACATGGCATGATCTAATTAGTTGTGAGAAAACAAAATATTCCCTAGAATATGCCTGATGACTGTACCTACATGCTGACTAGGCATCCTAGTCACAAAATTTTTACTGTTTGGGAAAACAAACAGAACGCAATATCTTCCTCATATGACATCAGTTTTTCGAACCGTTCACGGCGTCGGAATCACAACGAAGAGACCTTTCGGGTCTCTCAGGTTCAGTCCTGTTTCGAGCACTTTCAATTTTGAGCATAACACATGATCTCCTGATCAGGTTCACAAGAAAATTTGATATCCGAAGACTTAGTCAAGAAGTTAAATTTAGCGACCTTTCCTCATCCAAGACCTTATACTTTAGGTTGTATATACAATAATGCAAAATTACAAGTGACGAGGAAATGCATACTTAGATTTTCAATTACATAAAACTTTCTTGATGAAGTTGAACTTGATGTAGTTCCACTTGATATTTCTGGAATTGTTTTGGGAAGCCCATATTTGTATGATAGGAAATCTATTTTTCATCGCCATGAAAATAAGTATCACTTGTTCAAATATGATATTGAGTACATTTTTAGAGCATATTTCCATAAACTAAATATTTCACTTGAAAATTCTAGACAAATGAAGAACTCATTAACTCTAGCAAAAATTTTGTGATTTTAATGGTAAAAAAAAGAATGATGTCGAGAATGAAGCTTTTCAAGGTTGTGACTCAAGATAGAAATCTGATTTGGTTGAGGTTGTTAATAAATATGATGAGATGTTTCAGTAGCAAAAAGGATTGCCTCCCAAGAGGGGAATCCAACATGAAATACAATTGCAACAATATTGTCCTCTTCCTAACATTGACATGTACAAGGTATCCTGTCAGTGATGGAAAGTGTAGGAATTAAAAACCAAATTCAAGAGTTGTTGGAAAAAGGGATCATCAGACCAAGTACTTTGCCATGCGTGTGACCTATTATTTTGGTGCCAAAGAAGGATGGAGCATGGCTCATGTGTGTGGACTTCCGTGTATTGAGCAAAATTAGGGTAAAGAACTATTACCCACTTCCTAAAATAGATGATTTACTTGATCATTTGAAAGATGAAAAATATTTTACTAAGTTGGAATTAAAGAGTGGCTATCATCAAATTAGAATTGCTGAAGGTGACATATAGAAGACAACATTAAAAAAAAAAACAAGGTTTGTTTGAATGAATAGTTATGCCTTTTTGTCTTTGCAATGCTCCTGCTACCTTCATGCGTGTGATGAATGATGTATTGAGGCCATTTCTAGATGATTTTCTGATAGTCTACTTAGATGATGTCTTAATTTTTAAATAAATCTCGTGAAGAACATGTCATGCATGTCAAAAAGGTACTTGATGTCTTGAAGAAAGAACAATTGTTTTTAAAGATGTCAAAGTGTGAGTTTGGAAAAACTTATTTAGTGTATTTGGGTCATATTGTTGGAGGAGGTGAATTGAAAATAAATCCCTCCAAGGTTAATTTCCTTTTGAATTGGCCAAATCCCAAAACAGTTACAAAGGTAAGAAGCTTTTTGGGAGCAACCCAATATTGGAGGGAGTTTATTTCTAACTTCTCTTCTATCACAACTCCATTTCATGAATTGAAAAGTGTGAAGCAGGTCTTCCAATGGGGAGGTAAACAACAAAAGGCATTTGATGCATTGAAGGAAAATATCAGTTTAGCTCCAATACTTGCACTTCCAGACTTGAGACAGTCATTTGAGATTCATACTAATGCTAGTGACTCTGCCATGGGTGCAGTCCTCATGCAACATGGTAAGGCCATCTGTTTTGTTTCAGCCATCTGTTTTGTTTTAGAACTTTTAATGGTGCAATGATTAATTATCATACATATGAAAAGGAAAGTGTGAAAAAATGGAAACACTACTTGATGGGTAAGGAAGAAATCATTCACACTGATCATCAACCATTAGAATACTTGTAATAAAAAACAAAGTTGCAATAATCAAGGAACTTTTGATGGATGGTTTTTATTCAACAATTCCACTTGGTGATGAGGTATAAGAAAGGTATATACAATAAAGTTGCTGACATTCTTTCTAGGCCTATTATTAGTGCTTCTACTATTCTTAAGCATAATTATGTTTTTCACGAGAGCTATGTTGAACAATATGCTTTAGATAGTGATTTTCAAGATGTATATGTGATTTTGAGTCAAGGAAACCAAGTAGAGGAATTGGATTATCACATGCATGAAAGTTTTTTGTACCATCTTGGTAAGCTTTGTTTTCCATAGGGAGAAAGAGTCAACATCATAAGAGAGGCACACACTTCTCTTATTGCTGGTCATTTTGGTGTAAGTAAGACGGTGGCACATCTAAGTGTGTCACGTTTTATTAAAGGTTGTTCATTATGTTCTGTAAGTAAGCCTAGCAATAGAAAGTTAGGATTGTACACACCACTTCCAGTAGCTTCTCGTCCATGGGAGAGTGTTTCTATGGAATTTGTTGGAGGTCTTCCTATGTCAAAAATGAGTCATGATTATCTTTATGTAGTTGTGGATAGGTTCAGCAAAATGTATATTTTTATGCCATGTAAAAAGAAAATTACGACTGAAAAAATTTCTCAGTTATTATTTAAGAATGTATGGGTGCATTTTGGATTGCTCACATCCATTGTTAGAGATCAATATTCTCACTTTTTTGGGAATTTTTGGTCAAGCTTGTGGGGATTCATGGACACCAAATTGAAAAAGAGTACAACATTTCATCCGCAAACAGATGGTCAAATAGAGGTGATGAATAGGATGATGATACATATTCTTCGCAATTATTGCAGAAAGGAACCTAAGTTGTGGGATGAACATTTGCACTATATTCAACATGCTTACCATCGGGCCAAGCACTCTTGAACTCAAACATCGCCATTTGAGGCATGTTTGGGATACTTTCCCAAATGTCCTTTGGATTTAATTTTTGTAAAGGATGTTTCTATTGATGGTCATGGTGACATAGACAAAGCTAAAAGGTTCATTGAACAAATCCAATTGGTACATCAAGGAGTTCAAGAACAACTAGAAAAGAGCCAAGTCAAGTACAAAACAAGGCATGATAAACATTGTGTAGATCACAATTTCCAAGTCGGTGATGAAGTTTGGCTTCACATTAGCAAAGAAAGGCTTCAAGGAGAAGGTAAAAAACTAAAACCAATATGATATGGTCCATTCATAATTTTAGAAAATATTTTTGATAATTCGTTCAGGTTGAATTTTTCTTCATATATGCAAATTTATGCTGTTGTTAATGTTGAGAACCTAGGTTGCATGAGCCTCCTTTGATTGAATATAAAGGAGAGAATGTTCATATTCATTCTATTGAGGATTTCTCTCCTGAATACCTTGAATAACTACAAAAATACCCCATTCTTGCAAAAGAATAAGGAATTCAAATAAAGGGAATGTGGAGTACCTTCGTGTGGGGCTTAAAGGAAAAAATCCAAGCAAAGAAAAATTGATTGAGATTGGAAAGGTGAGGGAACTGTACCCTCATCTACTGAAAAATTGAAAGTGATCTTTTGGTGTCCAAAAGCTTCCAGTGGGGAGGAGTGATCAGATGCTCAAAAATATGCTAAAAAATGAAGTTGTCAGAATGGTATGGGACTTGAATGACCGCGTAGATATCTTTGTTCTGAATCTGATGCAACTCGTTTCACAGAAAATCGACATCATATACTCCCGGAAATGAGTTTTGTTCGTGTTCCCAAACAGGTAAAATTTTGGCAAAAATTGTGCAAGCTGCCCATTCAACAGTCCATACAGCTGACTGGGCCTACTAACTGTGTATGGTTGACTTGGTTCATTGGAATAATCCAATCATGCCACTTGTTCGAATTCTATTGGTGCTGGTGTGGGCGAATTCTATTGGTTGGATGGTGGCCAACCACATGCTGCCACGTGGCCCAATGGAGGTTGCCACGTGGCAGCACGAGGGCCACCAAAAATTTGTTTAAGTTTGAATTATCCTGCGTAGGATTCGAACGCTGAACCTCTTACTATACAGGGCAAAGCCTTAACCACTCGGGCTACCATGGTTTTTGGTTAACCATAGCCCACAAACATTATTTAAACATTATGTTGGGTAGAGTTGGGGTAAGGGGCCATTTATTAGCCCCGACCCCCCCATATTATATGCATAAGACCCTTGACCCAGAACCATGGGCGCGACAAAGGCAGAGCTTGCCATAATTTTAATTTTAAAAAAATTCGACCATAACAATATAGTCTGAAATTCGGTTTTTGGGAGTTAATGGTAAAATTAACTGTCCCAAAATTTCCCCCGAAAATCCATGAATTTGTTGCTTCGTTAGCTGAATTCAGGGCAAAATTGTTGGACGGTTCTAGATTTTGGGGAGTTTGTAGAGTGACTAGCAACAAAGCTAGGGAAACTCATAACTTCTTCAAATTTTGACCAATTTGGGAGCAGAAAGAGGCTAGAAAAACATTTTTGATAGTTCTGAAGCTAATGGAACAAGTTTTGAACCCATTGGAGCAGTGTAAATTGATGTAACCACCATTTTTGAGCATAATGATATAGGGCCAAGCCATTGAAAGATGAACCAAGGAGAGATAGCCCAGGAGGGCTGAACTCCTTCATCACTTGTTGTGTTGTGGTTATTTTTATGGTGTATTTGTCTGCTATTGAAAGTTTAAATTCATGCTTTATGTGTATAAAAATTCAACATAAGATCTCACAAAAACTCAATTTTAATACTTGCAATTTATACTTGCTTCGACTTGCTAAGGGACTGCAAATCATAAACATAATTTTACTTATAATCATAAACATAATTTTACATAATTTAACATATACATTAAATTCAAACACATCAGCGGAAGACAATTTAAAAATTAAAGACAATTTCAAGACATAAACTAATAAAATTTAGAGAAGATTTAAAAAATAAAGGGGTGTCACTAGAAAATTTGGCGGAATTTCCGACGGCCAATTCGTCGCTATTCCGACACATAGTCGTTGCAAGAGCGACAATTCGAGGGCGGGAAAAACATGGTTTGTCATACCGTTGCAATTCCGACGCAATTAAGAAGTGTCGCACTATCAACACTTTTTCCGTCGCTTCCAAACAAGCGTCACTCTTCCGATGTTTCCCAAACCGTCGCACTTCCGACGTTTGTAAACTGTCACACTTCCGACGAAATGTGGTCCGACGTTTTGAACGTCGCTCTTCCGGAATTTTTAAATTGTCGCAATTCCGACGAAATGTGGTCCGACGTTTTGAACGTCGTGCTTCTGACGTTTGTAAACTGTCGCAATTCCGACGCAATGTGGTTTGACGTTTTGGACGTCGCTCTTTCAACGTTTGTAAACTGTCGCAATTCCGACAAAATGTGGTCCGACGTTTTGAACGTCGCTCTTTCGACGTTTGTAAACTGTCGCAATTCCGACAAAATGTGGTCCGACGTTTTGAACGTCGCTCTTCCGACGTTTTTATACTGTCGCTCTTCCGATGTTTTTAAGCTGTCGCAATTCCAACGCTTACAAGGTGTCGGTATAACAATGACGGGTTCAATTTAAAAAAAAAAAATGAAACTTTAAAAGAGGAAAAACGTTGTTTTGAATATATTATATGAAGTAAAATAGTCCATGAAGTCATTACATTTTCACATCTGAAGATTGGAACCCAAATATCCATCCAGAAAAGTGGAAGTCCCACCCGAGACAATGATAGAAAAATACCCCATGTCACATACAGCGACTTGATATAAAACCCAGTAACGGTCCACATGGAGATTATCGACAATCTGAGAAAGCATCCAAATATGCCGAAGGCATCTATAAGAAAGTGAAATAGCAGTATGTAGAATAGTAAAGCAACAGATAGAGTACGTACCGACGTCCATTGTTCCAAATACAAATTAAAGTACCCAAAATCCTTGAACAGAGAAAAACGCTAATCATGTGAGGAGTATGATATGTCCAAAATATAAAAAGACCATTAGACCATATCAATAAACCAGCAACATAGACCAGCATCACTAGTTTTGAAGGCAGAGTGATAAACATTAATCATATTTTTTCACAAGAGAAAAAAAGTTGTTTTGAATATATTATATGAAGTAAAACAATCCATGAAGTCATTACATTTTCACATCTGAAGATTGGAACCCAAATATCCATCCAGAAAAGTGGAATTCCCACCCCAGACAATGATATCTAATCATGTGAGGAGTGTGATATGTCCATCTGCAGAAACCCAGGCTCGCTTGATTCCAAAATTGGTAACCATCTGTTGCATCAGAGATGTAAGGTTCAGGCTCGCTTGTTTCCATTAGTAGCCCGCTACAACATCCACCCTGTTCATAGCAAAAAGGTTCCTGTAGATATACAGAGAAAGAGTATAATACGTAGACCATATAAACATGGCTCTGTATTTCAAAAAATAGGTTTAAAATAGAAACAGGGCAACATTTTTTTTTCTAAGTAAAGTTAATCTATTAACAGTGGGAATGAAATTACACCAAAGTCAAAAACATTGCCCAGACTCATGGCAAATTTGTCATCAAAAAATCAAAAAATTAAGAAGACTGCCCTCATATGGGGAAACCAGTCTTGAACGTTTAATTTATAGAATTCAAAAATATTACAAAGGTCCAGCACAGTAAAATAATCTAAAAGCAGCCCAATTAAGTGGACCGCGAAGCAAGAAAAACAAATTAACCAAACTACTCCTCCGGCTCCTCGACGATTCAGCACCATCCTTCGAAAGGTCCAGGATTGCTAGGTGATACCTCCACAGTCATGCCACCACTCCCCTCCTGAAGGCCCGAATGCTGGCCGGCTTTTTCTGAGCTCAGACCCGCCGGATGGGTACATTGTTATTCCATTTGGGCCTCCTGACAGAAAACCACAGTAATTGAAACTGTGATTCGTGGGCGGTTCAGAGAGAAATTAAAGGAAAAAAGCACAGTGCACGTCGTGGGAGAAGGTGAAGCTGTGGGGAAATGAGGAGCAGGGGAGCCCATATGGTGGCCAGATCCTAGAACCCGACCCCGCCCACTTCTAGTATTTGGATAGCGACCTGCGTGATAGTCACTGGACTGGGAAGTCGACTCGGTTGAGGGGCTGGAGGGAGCGCGCAGGGGTTGACCTCTAGTGCTCCCCCTGTGGCAATGCTTCCTTTGACGCAGGCGAGGCATGGGTGCAGTCTCAACAGTGGGCACAAGAGGAGATAGAGAAGAAAAATTCCAAGAAACAGAGGAAGACAGACAAGGACCAGACCGAGAGAAATGCAGATATGCAGCAAGGTCTAAGCAGCAGTTCAGCTGGCCACTTCTCCTTCTCGTCACAGTGAGCAGGTAGTGTAACCCAGCAACCAACTCATCTGAAAAACCATAGCAAAATGCCATTTTATCGACCCGACTGCAATGCAATCGAAGGATGCCTGTCATAATTAATCTCTGATCATTAATGAGAGCTGAAGGCTGGATCATATTAGAGCATGCGGAATCGCTAACAGGAGTGGAGGTCCGATCTTGAATAGTGTTAAAAATTAATGCGATTAAGTGTGAAAACCTTGGAACTTAATTGAACAACGTTAAAACTTAATGCGATTGATATGAAATCGCCACATCCATGTCCCATCACCTTAAACGCCATCGAATGCACCCGCATCTGGGAACAGGGCAACATTTGATTGAGGACACATGGCAGAAATTGATTGGAGCAGATCTTTGTTTGGGCCGCTCGCGCAGTGGAAATCCGGACCCGAAAAAGATTAGGGCGAATTTGATAAGAAATTCGTGTCACAACTCTCCCTCCGTACACCAGCCCAACTTCGGACCCGAAAAAGATTAGGGCAGAATTCAATTGGTTTTCGTGTCACAAATTGGCCGACGTCAGCAGGCTATTTTGGAACGCGAATTTGGTTTGAATTATGGTTTATCGCCGTTTGAAGTCCGACGGGCTCGACTTAAGAACAATTTTTTTTGATCCCATCTTATAAAATTTGTGTTGGTTTTATTTGATAGTACACATATTTATAATAAATCATGGGAATACCACACTAAACATGTGGAAAAGTTATATAAATTATTGAGAACAATCATTTTTATGTAAAAATATCCAAATGTGCTTTTGGGAAATAAGAATTCAAGTATTTGGTTCATATTGTTTTAAAGGAAGGAGTGAAGTTGGAGCCTCAAAAGATGCAAGCTATTACAAAATGACCTATTCCTAAAAAAATCAAGGTTCTTAGAATATTTTTTAGAATTACATGATATTATTGATAATTTGTTAAGAATTATGCATGCATTTCAAGTCCACTCACATATCTCTTGAAGAAAATATCATTTATATGGAATGATGAGGCTACTTTGGCATTCTCTCTTTTAATGGATGCCATATCTTCTACACCAACATCGGTTGCACCTACTTTTGGTAAAACATTCATAGTAGAGTGTGAGGCACTAGGACAAGGAATTTACATAACATTAACACAATAAGGGATATCATTGGCTTTTAAAAGCAAGGAATTCAAAGAAAATATTTGGTGAAATCTACGTATGAAAAATAAATGGAAGCAATATTACATGCAATAAAAAATGGGGATAATATATCATTGGGAGGTACTTTAAAGTCAAGATATACCATGATAGCATAAATTATTTTTTGAAGCTAGGATTTTCATTAAAAGATTAACAAAAATGAGGAGAAAAAATGCAAAGTTTTAATTTTGAGATAATCTGCAAAAAGGGTAAGGAAAATTTAGTACATGGTGCTCTTTCTAAAATAGAAGAGGCCTCAAATTTATATTCAATTACATTTTCTATTCCTAGGTGGCTAGAAGAAGCTTGCCATAATGGAAAAATGACAACAGTACTAAACAAAAACTAAAATTTATAAAGGATGGCATGAACTCTATTAAGCATTGGGAGTGAAAGAGAGATATACTTTGGTGCAAATGTAGAATATTTTTATGCACGCAAGCATATTTGAATAAAAAAATATTAAGGGAGTCCCATGTCTCTCTGATGGTAGGACGCAAGGTTCCTTAAAACATCTCAAAGGATCAAAAAATATATTTTTGGAAGGAATGAAGAAAGATATTCAAAATTTTGTAAGAGAAGGTCAGGTTTGCATAATAAATAAAAGAGAGATAGTAAAATCTCTAGGGGTACTTCAACCATTCCACATACATATTCAAAGACTATAAGATATATCAATAGACTTTATTATAGGGTTATTGAAATATAAAGGTAAGTATTACATTTTTGTGGTCATTTATATAGACAAATTTTGTAGTTTTTTTTTAGAGCTCAAAGTACATAAACAACAAGCCAAGTGGCAGAAGTGTCCGTGAAAGAAATTCATAGTCTTCATGGTTTTCCTAAAGTAATAGTAACAAGAAACTTTTGGAAATAATTATTTAATATGAGTGGAGAAACACTAGTTGCCATGAGTTCTACATATCAAACATAATCAAATGGTCAAACGAAAATAGTTAACAAATGTTTTTAAGGTTATCTACAATGTTACTCTTTAGAAAAGCAATCTTAATGGATGAAGTGGGTTCGTCAAGGAAGAATGGTAATATGATACTACCTATCACACATCTACTTAAATTTCCCCATTTAAGGCCCTTTATGGATATCCAACTCCTAGTATCTCATACTTTTTGCAAGATAAGTCCAAAGTATAGGAAACAGAGTCACATATTGAAAATACTAAAGAAACTTTGAAAATTATTATGGAAAACCTTCAAATGACATGAAACATGATAAAAAAAACAAGGGGAACAACATTGAAGTGAAAGATAATTTGAGGAGGGTAATTGGGTATTTTTTAGATTATAGCATTATAAGCAATCTTCATTCAAGAAAAAAAAGAATAAAGAATTAGCTCAAAAATGTTATGGCCCTAAATAATTATTCATAGGATTGCACAAGTGGTATAGAAGTTATATTTTCCTTCTTCTTGCATTCATAAGGTTTTTCATGTATCTTGCCTAAAAAAAGGTTTTGGGAAAAAATATGCCAATGTAAATAGAACTTCCAAAATTAGATGAAGAATGAAAGTTTATTCTTGAACCACAAAAAGTTATAGATAAACATTATGTATCTCTTTGACATATAACCATTATGAAGTACCTAATCAAGTGGAAGAATATTCCTCTAGAAGAAGGTACATGGTAAAATGATCAATTCGTGAAGAAATACCCACGGCTAAAGGGTTCGTTTGAAGTTTTGACAAAGGTTTTGTTATATGTTTTATATAACGCACGGCGGAATAGTTTTATTGTTTGTTAAGGTCCCACACAGTGATCAAATTTGAAGGGCAGGTCCGAATTTCAATTAGAAGGGCATATATCTATGTTGCCCTCCCATAATGAAAAGCTTTAAAAAAAAAACTTTTCAATTGACCACAATAAATTATTTTTACATTTCATTTTCAGAAAGACTAAACCATCAATCTTTATATTAATAAAAGATTGTTACATATACAACAATGAAGAAGGCTCCATCTTTCATTGCTTAAATATCTCATTGGCAATGTCAACATAAGTCTTGAAGACACTATTATAAGAATTTGGATACATACCACTGGGATATAGGAGATTCTTATGTGTCAGATTGTGTAATGCAATTTTGACTTTGTCTCACAAAGAGCAGCAGCATGGAGGTCTGGATTTTTCTTATAGAACTCTTTTATTATTATTTGAAACATTGTTTATAGATATGAAGACAACAATGAAATTATGAGCATGGTGGACAATTATTCAAGCTCATGATACCAAACCATGATGATGTAAGTTTGGAATTTAACATTTTTACATGTTAAAGACAAATAGTCAAAATCACTGACAACTTAGTATGCCATAATTAATAATCATTCCTTGTTCACTTTTGTTAATAGGTTTATGTCACACGATGATCTCTCTTCTCTGGCATTTACTTGTATTGAAGATCACTATTCTAGGAATAAAGAGTTATTTTCTCCAAAAATAACCCTAGCCAAACATTGACAATGCATCAAGGATATCTTTCTATGCTTCATAAGTACATATGTTCTACTTCTAAATCATGTCTTGGAAGTGGTTGTTTTTTTGGAAATTATTCACCAGTTGGTTTCATACCAAAGTCTTTTTCACATTTTCAGCATCCAATACATGAAAAAGATAATGGTTTAAAACAACATAAATATTTGAAATTTCGCAAGAATTGTCTGGCACACTTTGAATATGAATTTTGAAGTCAAGTGCATGATGCTGTATAGGATCAAGTGTCATTTTGAATACCAAATGTTTTACAAGAAACTTCTCAACATGCTACCCTACAGTAAGGATTAAATGACAATATTGCATCAACTATTTCCATAATAAAAGTGCACCTCTGCCATAAGACTAAACAACTACAAATGTTGTAGATCTAACAAGACCACACAATCAAATGTATTCCACAAGGCCAATACTGTATGAAAAATGAAAAGGAGTTTGCAACCAAAAATACCTTAGGAAACTAATTCATTTAGATACACCAAACCATCAGCAAAAAGGAAAACCAGCCTACTCAAAAGGCAAGCGTTTACCTCCTTTGACAAAATTTTGAGTTCCGAAACAAGGGCCTTTATTGTCTTGTCAATTCCCCTAGTAATTTGAATGGGGTTTGCACCTGCTGCAACAACCTAAACAAAAAGGTTTCATTTCAAATTATTTTCCACAAATTTAAGATACAACCATTATCAGTTTTGTATTTCCTAACAAGCTCATAAATTTTGACAAAAGAACCAAATTTTTTTAATACCTGATAGCAATTTTTTCACTCAAAAACTATCTTAGAATCAATAAGCCCAACCCAAAACTAAAAAACCAAACACCATAAGACCCTACAAAAATGAATAGATGATCTTAATCCAGTACTATCGACAAAAAGTTACCTTTACACCCTCACTTATTAAACCCTGTGCTATTGAATTTTAACTTCAACTGCTGCAGCAGAAGGACGGATGTAGCATCAACATTTTTTTTTGGAGATTGCTTGCACACCATCCATAAATTTTATTCAGCATTTAAAATTCTTGCAAGTTTTTTTTGTAGATGGCCGCAGCCATATTTCTGTACAGGATTGTATTTAAACACAACAACCAGCATTAACGCAATTCACCAACCATAAATTAAACAAACATAAATTTACCCCCCAGTTTTGTAAATTCAAAAGGAGGACACGTGGAGCATTAATATTGGATCGCATGAAATTGAAGAGAGTCTGAAAACCTGAAAATCGGACCCGAATTTTTTATAAGGCACATTGGATTGAGAATTCGCATTACAAATTAGGCAGACGTCAGCATCCCATTTTGGAACGCGAATTTGGTTTGAAATTCAATCTATTCAGACTTTTGAAGTTCGACGGAAAGGGTTCTTTAATGTTTTGATAGTTTAATTTTATGTATGCTTTAATATATACATATGTTTTAAACATATGTTATATATATATATCATATGCGAAATGAAAGGTGGGCCATAGAATTTAGTTTTAATTTTATTTTTTTTAAATGAGGGTTTATTATAATATGTTTTATATGTTACGGCATATAAAAATAAAAAGGACAAAAAATATTGGTAGTTTTTTTTATAGACAGTACGTACATTTTTTATTACACAACAGTGTGTAAAAAGTGAAAGACCGAGTGTAACTTTTTAAGTGTGTATGCACAATAGTGCGAAAGTGAAAAACACAGCAGAGTGTTTTAGAGACAGAGTATGTTTGTTTTGAACAGACAGTGAGCTGGTTTTATGCACTGCATTTTGTAGTAGTCATAATTTTGTAATCCCTCTCAGTGAGGAAGAAGTGTAAATTTTTTTTTTTGAGTTATTGAAGGGAATAGAAGTTTTTTTTCAAAGTATTGAAACTCTGTCTCCTGTCAAAGAAATTTTTATTTTCTCTGTGTTAGAGGAAGGGAGATTTATTCTCCATTCATTGTTATGGAATTTTTAAATATTCCAACATGTGCAAGAACAACAGATGTTGTGGTTCCATCCCCAGCTAAATCAGTTGTCTTTGCCGCAGCTTTCCTTACCAACTTGGCCCCAATATTTTCAACTAGGTCCTCTAATTCAACCAATAAAAAGGCCAAAACCATAGCATTGAGATACATTTCATTACACTGTCAATAAAAATAAAATTTGACTCAGCCATAACCCTTTCTTTTTATTGTTGTGAAAAGATTTATGCATTACTCTAATGTGGCTAGTCCATAGGCCAAGTAGACCACTGGGTAACAAATATGTTTCCTTTCACCTTTGAGTTTTCAAATTATGCCTACCAAATCTAAGACATTTAAGAGGAGGAACTAATACAACGTTAAAAAGAAAACCAGAGCACACATCTACAAATTACCTCCTTAGCTACTGTCACACCATCATTAACTATTTTCGGAGAACCTTGCTTGCTCTCCAAGACAACATTTTTCCCTTCGCCCCAAGGGTGACTCCAACAAGATCAGCAAGTTTGTTCACACCGCCTGCAAGACAAATTGACAATGCTTTCGGTAAGTGTGCAATTGAATGCCAGACCATATGCCAAAACAACCCTCCATGAAAAATTAAAATAACACATTAAAATCGAATATAAGTGGACAAGGAAAGATCCACGGCAGTGAAGTTTCACGTGCAGGTGACCTTCCTTTAAACATAATTTTTTCTCTGACCTGCAATTTTTTTGTCACTGAGCCATCCTTGTTGAAGTAAAACTCATTTTCCATAGCTCTTGTATTAACTACCTTCTCTCTGTCACGTAATCTCAGAGTCCCTCTTCTGCTTGAGCGATTAAAGGAAATGGGTGAAAAAATTGAAAGAGAAGACAATTGTCTGCCATAATTATCAAACATTGCACCCAAATTCTTCCCCTTTCCATTGTTACCCAATGAGGTAGATGTGGCAATTGTTGTCATACTGCCCAAAGCAGAGGCCATCTTCTCTTATGCTGAATATAGAATTACAAGATCTTCATATTAGTATGAACCTTAAAAAACTTGACTCCCATTGCTAAAAACCACTTTTAAGTTGTAACAGGCAAACTAAACAACTATCGCAACTTTTGGCAACTTCTGGAGCATTAAGAGAGAAACAACCAAAGAGAAATACAACTACAATCCTCATTTTAATGAGACCGGACTATATATTTGCATTAAGATAATAGAAAGAAATCACGACTATATTAAGGCCAACACAAAACAATCTTTAACTAGTGTCTCTCGCGGCCTTCAGGTTGCCATGCTAGAGGTTGCATATTTTTAATTTAAATTCTTGACCTCTCGTGCCCATCTATGAATGCATCCAATGGGATACCTACATCAAATGCTCCTTTATATCCCCAAAAACAAATTCCCTACTACAAGAGCACCAATATTGATGGATCACCCCACACCATCCCACCCACTAGAAACGGTGAAAAAGGAAACCCGAGAAAACTTCTGAAATATCTCAAGATGACTATATGGGTGGTTCTTATGAATCAACCAACCATTGAGAACATGCTCATCAATCCGTTGCCATGCTAGAGGTTGCATATTTTTAATTTAAATTCTTGACCTCTCGTGCCCATCTATGAATGCATCCAATGGGATATCTACATCAAATGCTCCTTTATATCCCCAAAAACAAATTCCCTACTACAAGAGCACCGGTATTGATGGATCACCCCACACCATCCCACCCACTAGAAACGGTGAAAAAGGAAACCCGAGAAAACTTCTGAAATATCTCAAGATGACTATATGGGTGGTTCTTATGAATCAACCAACCATTGAGAACATGCTCATCAATCCAAACCATGAGTATTATGTGACAATATTCAAGCAGGCACTGAATCGGATTTCTGAAGCTATGTTAGAGAAACCCTAAACTCTCACTGAAAATAGGTGAAATGTGGCACCACTCAGAGATTGACATGTGCCAATTGGTATAAGTGGTAGACAATTGGCATGCTCAAACAACGAGGTGATGCAGGAATGACATGAGGGAGAAAATATCAGAAAAGCCCCAAATCTGGAGAACTAAAGCTCATCACCAACCTGAGATTGACAAGTTTACATGATGTAACCTATGAAATCGTAAATGGAGAAATCATAGTAACAATAAAGTAACCTATGTAACAATAAAGTCGGATTCATCCTGGGAGTGGTAATAGGAGAAATCATAGTGAACAACAGGAAACATGCATAGTTGCTTACAATCAAATAGATGAAAAAACACATACAAAAAACCTAGATAATAATCATGAACAAGCTTAATATTGAATTATGAATTGTAAAGGAACTTACAAAATGTGACATTACGAACCTGGTCAAGTGCACAAGCAAAAATATCCTGGACATGAACCTGGTTGACAAGTTGTATTGCTCATGATGCAAGAGGATTTGTACCTGCACTGCCAAGTCAATCAAAATCCATCATTATCTATACAATAAATACAAGTAATTGATATAGTATTTTTTACTCTAAGATGCATTCTTATGATAATGTTAGAACATATGTTGAAAATGTCAAAACATACCTGAATAAGCTCCTCTTCGTTTCAAGAACAATTTATTGGAGTCGCATGAACTTGGAGCAAGCCTCCCATGATCTGAAAGAGTAGCAACTAAGTCAACAGTGACTTTTTTGTTGCTACGCTGGATCGAGGGAGGTTTGCTCCAAGATTAAATCGCTCCAATAAATTATTCTCTACTAAACAGGGCCAACCACGTGAAGGTGGAAGCTCTTATGGCCCCTCCCCCTCACATCACTCTCAATTCCCCAATACCCAATCTATATTTCATTTTTTACTTTCATGAGCATAAAAAAAAATATTCAATAACTAATAAAAAAACAATTCAGCAAAAAGTACGCAAGGAAACATTGCAATTAATGCTTGACATAAAAATAGTATGATAAATGAGTTTTTTATATAACGCAAAAAACGTTCCAAGTATGGTAACGTTTGTCTTATAATAATACAATATTTTACATTATCAAATTTTCTTTTCTTCTTCCTATTTCTAAAGCTCCTAATTACATCATCAATATCATCGTGCTCTGCTCCTGTTTCGTGCCTTTCGACCCGCACTGCTGACCTAGTTGCGTAGTCACGATGTATGGTCTCATCCAGTGACGGGGCATCGCCTACAAAAACAGATAATATTAAATTTTAATTGTCAGTTTTTAAATATCATTGAACTAGTTCGGTAATATTAATAAAAAAAAATTGCAATGAGATTATTTACCTGGTGCACCAGTTGTCGGCGTTGACCTAGTTGTGTATTCACGATGTCTGGTCTCATCCAGTGACGGGGCATCGCCTACAAAAACAGATAATATTAAATTTTAATTGTCAGTTTTTAAATATCATTGAACTAGTTCGGTAATATTAATAAAAAAATTTCAATGAGATTATTTACCTGGTGCACCAGTTGTCGCCGCTGACCTAGTTGTGTAGTCACGATGTCTGGTCTCATCCAGTGACGGGGCATCGCCTACAAAAACAGATAATATTAAATTTTAATTGTCAGTTTTTAAATATCATTGAACTAGTTCGGTAATATTAATAAAAAAAATTGCAATGAGATTATTTACCTGGTGCACCAGTTGTCGTCGCTAACCTAGTTGCGTAGTCACGATGTCTGGTCTCATCCAGTGACGGGGCATCGCCTACAAAAACAGATAATATTAAATTTTAATTGTCAGTTTTTAAATATCATTGAACTAGTTCGGTAATATTAATAAACAAATTGCAATGAGATTATTTACCTGGTGCACCAGTTGTCGCCGCTGACCTAGTTGCATAGTCACGATGTCTGGTCTCATCCAGTGATGGGGCATCGCCTACAAAAACAGATAATATTAAATTTTAATTGTCGGTTTTTAAATATCATTGAACTAGTTCGGTAATATTAATAAAAAAAATTGCAATGAGATTATTTACCTGGTGCACCAGTTGTCATCGTTGACCTAGTTGCGTAGTCACGATGTCTGGTCTCATCCAGTGACGGGGCATCGCCTACAAAAACAGATAATATTAAATTTTAATTGTGAGTTTTTAAATATCATTGAACTAGTTCGGTAATATTAATAAAAAAAAATTGCAATGAGATTATTTACCTGGTGCACCAGTTGTCGCCGCTGACCTAGTTGCGTAGTCACGATATCTGGTCTCATCCAGTGACAGGGCATCGCCTACAAAAACAGATAATATTAAATTTTAATTGTCAGTTTTTAAATATCATTGAACTAGTTCGGTAATATTAATAAAAAAAATTGCAATGAGATTATTTACCTGGTGCACCAGTTGTCGCCGTTGGGATTGTTGCCCTGTCTTCCTCTCTGGTGGTAAGATCCTCAAGGGAAACATTCTCTGTCATTTAAACAAAAAATGTTATAAGGACAACCATCAAGGTATAATTAGAAAAAATTATAAGTGGAAATTAATTACCGTCACGGCCCTCACTGATAGTAGCATTGTTGGCCTGGTCCCCACTACAATGATCAAGTTGCACGTGAGGATCATCTACATCTGGCTCTAAAACTGGGTTATTTTCCTCGTCGGTAGTGCTGCTCCCCTGATTTAAAAAAAGTTGTTAGACATTAAATTTATGGACGAAAACAAACATATTGAAAGGTTAATGTTTTACCTTATCAGGCATTCTGGATCTTGGGACCTGCCCCAAGCTTCTGCGACGTTCAACTACGGCTTGATAGCGAAATGGAAAGCGATATTTTTATCTTCCTCTGTAGTTTCTGTTCCGAATTCATCACCCTACATTACATATGATTGTGTATTTTTAATCATATTTGATAGGATTAAAAAAACGTTGGAAGGCGATACAATTAATTATAAGATGTTTAGCTACTTAATTACAATTCTTGCAGCTAATTTCAAGTAGCCGCCCTATCCTAGCTTGTGATGGCCCTTTTTTTCAATCCTAGCTTTGGTTGCCTTTAAGGTCCCAGGAAACCTAGCATCAAAAGATTGAAGTCAGATATGACGTAGCACACTTTTATTTTAGACATAGAGAAAATTAAAGCTATTGAATTAAATTTGTAATTTACCTTGCGGGTCCAGTTGGCATTTTTCCTTCTTTCTTTGCCCTTTTCTCTTTTCCGTCATGGATGAGTGCTCTCCACTCACTCTCTGAAACTGCGAGAGGATGCTCATATCTAGGGTTAAATTGAAATTGCATCCTATAGGTGTCCCTGGTATATTTCAAATATTTGCCGGCTACCTGAGCCACCGCTTTTCTGTCAAATGTTCTGACCCCAAAAAGGGCTTCTAGATAATCTAGAAGTTCTTTTTTCAGGTTGGAATTCTGGGAATTCCACCCTGTACGTATGGTTGGGCCAAAAATTACCAACGCATGGCTCTCCAGAATACTGTAGAACTCATTGTTTCCTACACAGAATAAAACCAAAAGAAAAAGAAGATATTATCATTAATTTAAAAATAAAAATCATGATAAATATGTTTTAGATAAAGTACATGAAATAGTTAAAATATTAAAATTTACTTGGGAGTTGTACATGCTTTATAGGGACACCTTCATCGTTCACCAACAACGTGCCATTAATGGTCCCTGTGGAGCTGACACGTGTAGCTTCAGGAAACGCAATAATGTAGTTGGCTGGGTGTCTGCTTGGGCAGGGTGTGTTTCTTGGCTGGTACCTAAAGGAGTAGAAGGTGTACGAGAGGGTTGTTGGGCAATCTCTTTCCCTTGTGTCCCACTACCACCAACACCAGATTCAGCAAGTGCTAGAAAACGCTACATACAAAAGAACTTTTTGTTAGTTTAGTCAATGTAAAAATTAAAAATCAAACTATCACAATTCATCTCATGCAGAACAAAAAAAATATCCTTTTGAATTTTTATTATTACCTGATATGTTTCTAGCTGGCTCATAAGTTGTTTTATCCTCTCTTCTGTTTCAGGTGTTTGAGGTGCATCTATCAAAGTATTAAATTTCGACCTTGCATCTCGTGCCTTTTTTCGCAACAAGAACACTGGAGATAGGGATGAAGAAAGCTCTTCCTCAAAGAGGGAATCATAAGGCGTACCATGGCTAGGTGTCTGCATATTTGAACACAATTAGTATTATTTCAATTATGTAAATAACTAAAATACCTAAAGATAGAGCAATGCTGGCACTTTACATGTTCTTCCGCTAGCCTCTTTCCTCGATCATCCCGTCTCTGGGTTGTTCCTGCACTGCTCTTATCAGTCTGCCACATTGCAATAAAATTATAAATGTAAAAACTTGAAAACAATATCTAACTTGAAAACACAAAATGAAAACTGAAATAATTTCTAATAAGACACCGGAAGATAGAATTAGAGTTTCAAATATGCCTTGCATTGAATTCAGTCCTGGAAACATGTCATTGCACATTAAGGCACCCAAACAAGAGACGAGTTGACAATGAAGACCTTATTGAATATATTGTTGGAGCAACTTCTAGTAAAATTGTTGTGAAGACCTTGAGGACATTTTTGGAGCAACATTGTTGAAGCTGATGGTATAGCATTGTTGGAGACGATCTTGAAGGGCCTTGAAGTGAGGCTTTTGGAGCAACTATTGAAAAATCCTTAGAGCATTTAAGTAAGGCACTTTCTATCTTCCATCACCTTTTTCCTTTCAATATCCTTTAAACAAATTTTTTGATATTTAATGTTTGAAATCACGTTATAATTCCTTGATTATATGTGTTTGGGGACTAGAATAATGTCCCATCTCTGGTGCTCCGCCTTATCTCTTCTTCTACCAAGTCAGACCACAATGATTCCCACTCTGTTAACTTATCCATCCCATTCATTGCTTCCTGGTAGCTATGCTAGCTCTTGGGAAGGCCTAGAATTGCTAGGATCATCAAATCATCATGAGCTACTACCACACCAACACTTCCAAGCTCATCTCGAAATTGAGTGAACTTTGTCAAGTATTTTGGTATTGTCTCACCCTCCTCCATCTTGATATTTCCGAGCTTGTCTTTCAGTGCCAACTTCCTATGGTCGCTGATATTACAAAACAAATCTTTTAAGGCCTTACAAATAGCATATGGAGTCTCCTTTCCATGGATATTCAAGACAATATGATCTTTAACTCCCTCTAACAAGATCCTTCTCACCTTTGCTACATTCTTCTTCCATGCATAAAGATTTTGAGCATCTGTTGTTGCGGGATTGGGAATATCGTTGTCTATGAATTCCTTCCACCCCTTTTCCTCCAATGCATCCTCCATCCTTTCCTTCCATGCTATGTAATTCGAATTACCCTCAAGTGCATATTCAAGTCTCAAGCCATTGAAATACATCTTGATATGTGGTTGGTCCTGAAGAATAAATATGCAAATTCGATGTACTTGTTCAAAGAAAACTTTGCTTCTTCTCTTCTATAATGATTCTTGATCTGTTACCATGTAGAAATTATCCAAAGGAATTCAATTTGATCGTGTAATGTACTAAAACAAAATACTGAATCTGTCTACAATTCACAGAAACCAAATTCGATCACACAATCACATAACAAGTAAGAGAAAGAAATTATCAATCACACAACACAAGATGTATCTGGAGAAATAAACTGCTCAAAACCCTATTATCCATATATTTCCTAAATTAAATACCATGAAACAATACAATGTTATTTCTCTCACTGAGAAACCTCTGCGCTTTGTTGATTGTCTCACTCTGATCTTGCTCAAATCTGGCATTGATCTAAGCAAGTTTGGTCTAATATTTAACCTCTTTATTTCCTCTGCTGGGCCAGCCTTGATTATGCATTATTGGGCTAATTGAGCTCCTATTAATTAGGAAATTCCCAATTAATGATTGTGAAATTCATCTAAGGCTTCCCGATGACCTCATGCATCACTTGTACAATTTTCTAATTGTACAACTAATATTTATCTTCTATTTAACTTCAATCTCAACTGGGCCTTCCTTAGAACTGACATGAAACAAATATTTATAGAGAATTATCAGTTATATAATTGATAATTACATGTGAATTATATCATATTTAATTCACTGGACTTATCACTAGCTCATCACTCAGTTAGAACTAGTTAAATTGATTTTAACTCAAATAATTAAGTGAACTAATTACAACTCACAAATAATTGTAACTGGCCCTAATATTTAGAGTGAAATATACATGCCTCCAGTTTGACCCCCAACTTGAATTGACTGAGCTAACTAAGTCTTCCTGACTCAATTAACACTTACAAGTTGTCATGTGATGTTGAATTACAATTTTTTCTTCCAATTTAATTACGGGAAAATCAAATGAGAAGCCCCCTTGGGTATCATATCTGGGTGCCATTTTCAATATTTCTTGTTGCCAATTTAAAAATTTCCAACCTAATATGGGACATATTAAGGTTATTTTCCATGATCCTTAAGAACATCACTTGTTCTTTGTTACAAATCTCCTTGATATAGTCAATGGCACCATATCTTCTTCCATTGTTGCTACATGTAATCAAAATTTATTTTACAAACTAATCTGTAAATATAAATATTAAATTACCTGTCTGATCTCGCCTAAACATACACTAATACAATCTTTCCAATCCTTCTGTTAGCTTCAAATCTTCTATTTGTACAACCACTTGTCTTGCTTCTCAATCCCAAATTACAAAGAGTGTTACTACACTCTGATACCACTTGATTTCCTAAAATAGTAGATAGTAAATTAATGCGATAAAAAATACATCATGTCAAAACCCCTCACTCCTCATCTGGTTACAGGTAGTTCAAATTTCTATAATAGTTGAAAAGAACACTTTCCTTTATGAAATAACTCATTCATAAACAGTGTGCACTAGGAGCTAATTTAATATTATTAAACAAATATATGCTACATGATTTAATACCGTGTAATCTCATAGCTCATACCTTGAATTATTAAGCCATTGTTCTCAACCATCAAATATGTATCTCCAAGAATGCTTTAGATTATATCTGTTATTGGATCTACACAACCATTACAGGAATCCAATAGTAGCTACCAAAAATTTGAAAATGTCACTGGAGCTCCAATCACTACCAAATATGAAATTTTGTTGTTATTGATCTTTATTTTTCACATCTCTCAACTCATGGATTCAACCACTATCTACAAGATTATACTTGCACCATGTTCCTTCCATACATTAATTTCAATATAGATGATGGCATAACAACTTTGGTGTAAATTCCAATAGGCACTTTACCCATGTTTGTAATAGTGAACTAATGACTTGATCTCCATTTGACAAATGCTATATTTTTGCAAATATATGCTATTGGTCCCAACGACCTCAAAGTTTGTTCAAATCTAAAAGATGATGATCTCTAGGTTGATGGCAAGATATGCTATTTCACCAGAACTTCCAATACAAACTATAGACTCAAACTAAAATTTGATCTCACCTTACTGAGATCTCACATATGGAAATCCTTCATTTGTGTTAAATCTACATAATGCATTATTGGATGATCACACATTCTACTACCATCATTTGGGCATATCCGTTCATCAAGGATTTGACATCTCTTCTTTAATACTCAAGCTAAGTGTTAAATTCCAAATGACTAATCAATCACTTGTTTATTAAATCACAAAAAATTAGATACCCTATATACACATCACTCCAGTCTTCGTATGGTCCTTCAACAAATAAATTTTTAATTATTGGTACCTGTATGGTGTTTTCCTTCATAGTTTGACTGCACCTTTTTCATGGTCATCTCATAAGTGTTTACATTCTCAACACTCAAACCAAAAAATAGATTTAATCATTGAATCTGCAATATTTCCAACTTAATTATAACACAAAGGACTCCAATTTTCATCTCATAAATCCCACCTTCAAATGGAAATTGAACGCTATAGTTTGAATCTCTTGACTTTGAAATTACTTGAACTTCTAGGACATTTTTTCCAATTGGCCTTTCGTAATCATTTTTTAGGCACATAGATTACCATTGCTTAGCTTCAGGATTCAATTCAACATTCCTTTCACAATATTTCTCAATGCAAAGGAATATTGATCCATGTGATTACAATATAGACTCACAATCAACACAATTTGATTCAAAACTTAACTCTCTACATATAATTACAATGTCAAAGGCTCAATCCATACCATATGTATTGACCTCAATCCCAAAAGAGTGTTCCAACTCTTCTACAGTAAAATATATATTATTGTAGCCATTACTACTGGAAATCACAGTTGTTTATAAACCCATTACAATAATTATACACATGAATCCATGTACATGTATTCACACACTCATATAATTGATCACACATAGATCAACACACAAAAATACATAACCGTTTCCATATTTAATACACAACCTTCATTAAGCATAAATCTTACCCATAGTCAGTGACTTGACTGTATAAGATATGCATACTCTACCCTAGCCCTCTCCTTTGTCTATCACTTTGTCATATTTCCTCTATCTATCAACCCCTCCCCCCCCTAGCTAGCTTGTCTTAGCCTCTTTCTATAAAAATATCAACCATTACAATAGACAAGATGGATCATGTTTCCAATAGATCACTTATTTAATTACACATGTCATATCTCTAGAAACTACATGAAAATTTTTCCATTTTTACAATTTTCCACATGGCCAAGAGTGTTAGCTCATCAAAAGTCCCCTAAAAATCTAGGTTCCTTATAGAACTAGGACACTTGTATTGACATGATAAATTCACTATTTCTAATGTTATACAAATTTTACTTGAGGGAATCCACTCCTCTTAAGAAAATTCCATGACCCCCTTAGGCTAAGGTTTCAAGGTTAATTTTGTGTACATGATGCTATTGCATCATTCAACCATATATTATATGTTCTAATTTTATCTATGGAGTTCCAATAAAAAATCCTTGAAAGATAAGAGTAGCCAAATTGGGTATCAAAACCTCAAAAACAATATTTCCAACAATATTAATTTTCCAATATTTATCTTGGACATATGTAGTTCCCCCACATCTTTGACATCAATGAAAAAAATATTTCCAACAATCTCTCACTTTGTCATTTATGGAAACCCTTCATCAAATTTTCAATAATACGAAAGAACTCCCACTGTCTACAATTTTCCTTATGTCTGCAACTTCTATCCCTTTGACATTACATGCAAAGAGTAGTCCCCCTAAAGCTGTGTTTATCCTCATTTATACATCTTCTTATTTATACATCTTTTCTTAGTGTCTACAACTCTTCCTCTACTTGAAATTTCTCTTAGTGACTACAACTCTTCCTCTATCTACAACTTCTCCTAGTAATTGCAACTATTCCCCTTATCTACCTATCTACTAGATTTTCTTATGTGTACATATTCTACCTTTTTGACATCAATGGAAATGGATTATTTTTACTTCTAGATGCAATTTATTCCCCTAATATGTTAACAAAAAAACATTTACTTATTTTGATTGATAACTTCTCCTTTTCCTACAATTAGGCTCCCCCTTTCAAGGTTGTATCTCTCTATCCTTGAATGTAATATTTCCTCTTTTATAAATCCGCACTTGAGATTTCTCCCCCTGTTCTTAAAATTACTCTTAATTCTTCCTTTTTGGATTGTTCCCACTTGGATTATACATCCTTTATTTTATCTAGGTTTATATCGGTATCCAACCACCTATTCCACTGGTTAACAATATAATTTTCTTATTTCAGTAGTTTCTATTTTTGGCAGTTTTTAGGTCTTGAAATTCTGAAGCCATTTCAAGGTCCTAAATTTAAGTTTTTTTAAGAAATGAGCCAAAAATAGTTGTAAAATATACTCCTCATATATACTTTTCCAACGAGCTATTGTGCACACAAAATGAAGATCGTATGCCAAAGTTACAACCGTGGGAATTTGATGTTCCAACTTAGCCCATTATGGCCCATAAGGCTTTGGTGCTTCATCTACTAGGGTTAGGTATTTGGATATTTAGGGTTTCTAATTGCTTCTTCATGATAAAAAGGCTTATGAGCCTCATTGTAAGATAGTTTAGGAATACACATAGCTGTCACATAGCCTTCTACGAGATAGGCTACCATCGTTCAAGTTAGTTTACTTTCATTCTGCATGTATACAATTTCATCATTTTCCATTTATTAATTGAAGTAAAATTTCACTGTATCCCTTTTATTTTTACAAATTTTCATTTAATTTAATTCCCTTCATAAATTTGGATTAGTGGTGTCAAAGTGATCTACTCTCTTTGCCTTTTTGTGCATGTCCCCAATCAAGTCGGGGCATAAGGAGTTGGGAATTGAACTGCTTGACCCTTTGCAAGATTTTACTTGCCAAACCAAAGGGTTTCCCAAGGTGGAAGAAAATAAAGATGAGGGAGCATGAGATCCTATCAAACTATTGCTTGGAGTGGCCCTCAAGTGATAAATGAATGATCATATGGATAATTTTTTCTAGATCCTTCAAAAACTGTTGATAGGCAACACATCTTCATTAAGTGGCCACGTAGGAGGTGCCACCCTTGTTGGGTGTGTGTTATATTATTTCCAAGGCTAGTCCCACACATTGTACGTTGGACCGGGCACAACGAGGGGATCACAAGGGGGCGATATACCCCCTTGTCGGGGGGTTTGCAGGGAGGAGGTAGCTCCCCTGCACGGGGTGAGGGGTAGTGCACTAGGAATTATTATTTTTATGCAGACCCAATAATTGTTGGTTGGACCCAAGGATGGGGGGTGAACCCAACTATGATGGGTGGACCTACCCATGGTTTTGTGCATGGGTTTTGAACATGGTTTTGGGAATGATGGTTTTCTGCCCATGGCATTGCATAGATTCATTCAAGGAAACTATGACTATTTTCTAATCCAGGGTTAATGGATTGAGGTTTATGAATTCTTCAACAATTATATATATATATGTATTGTAATATTGAAATGAGTATTGTTAGGGTCCTATAATAATAGGGTTCATAATTTTTGAATTGAATTTGAAAGTCTTGTAAATATGTACATACCTTGTTTTCTGCAAGTTGTTTTCCCATATTTTGAAAATGAAAAATAATAAAAAATGAAAAGAGGGTAAAATTCCTAAAAAGAAATATCAAAGGACTTAGAAAAAATATAGACCCCAAAAGAAAAAAGAGATAAAATAAGACCTGAAAATGAGCAAGTCAAAATGCCACTGCTATTTACTTTTACGGAAAGAATAATGATTATGTGCAGATTGTCAATAAATGCCATAATCCATGATCAGTTAAACAGTTTAATCTTAACTTTTCATGCTTTGAATTTCATGTTTTCGATAGAGAATAAAGATATGTCAAACAATATAAAATTGACAAATCAATAGATAAGATAGAGAATAAATGAGGAGCTCAATAGTTTAATTTGAGCCCTCGGATGAAATACAATTAGATTTAGATAGTTTTTATGCTTTGAAAGAAAATTGATTTAGGGTTGCAAGCCTAATGCACCCATGAAAATGAAGTAAAAATGTTAGAAATAACGATGGGTAGGTAGAAAGTAGTTGTGCAAGCATGTAATAAAGCATCATCGGGAAAAAATTACTAATTTCCCTTGCCCCACAATCATTCAGTATTCTAAACCTTTAGTTAAAGAGGCTCAGAGCATTTCTCTGACTTCTGTTGGGACTAGACCCAAGGCTCGATAACTGATTGGTTAAAAATATTGAATTCCTATATAAAACCCATTTTCATCAACATTTACCCTTCATCCATAATCATGATCCCTTTTCTTAAGTAAAAACTCATTTTTACTTAGTAAAGTAAAACCCTAAATAATTAATTTCATTTCCATTCAAAATCACTCAGAAACCCATAAAATGCATTTTATCCTAAATCTAAGTGTGAAAAACCAAAAATAGGACAAAATATGCTTATTTGTTTATCTTTTGCACTTTACTTAGTGTTAAATCATGTGTTTTTTATTTATATCATATATTACTACTATATTTCATATCAACTTCTAACTATATTTATTAAATCCCTAAACTACACCCTCCTGTATAGTATTAAATCCTTTGTATTTAAATAACCCACAAAACCCAATATTTAAGTTTTAACCAATGTTTAAATATCCCACGTGAATAATGAAAACCCGCCCTTTTATCCCCATTGGTTTAAACATATCATTAAAACTAATCCTCGCCCCCGTATGGTTATTAAACACTAATAAAAGGTTTATTATACCATATAATATTAAAACCCGCGCCCATGGATTGGTTGACACCTTGGTTAAATGTTTTAATTAAAACATGTATAAACATTACCCCCCCGCCTATTGTATAACCCAAAGTTTTAAATCTTTAATAAATACATATTTATAAAGTTTAAAACCCATCCCGCATATATGAAAACCCTGACCCCACTCCAATCCTGAAGTAGCTTTTAAAACAGATCTTGATCGTTCGCAAATGAACCTCCCGATCCAACGGTGAATAATCAATATCGCAAATAAAGTTGCCTGCGCTTAAAATTTTCATTTATATGCAAAATGGGCAGTTTTGCCTCTTTCTCTCTCCTTGACGTGGCATCTTCTTATTGGATCGCATTCGATCTGTTCAAAACCACTTACCACTTCAGATGTGCGCGATGACCACCAGTGGTTTTTCACCTTTGCAACTCGAAAACTGCTTTTCCACTTGATTTGACCAACATTCATTGCAGCTTAAATTAGCCCTAAAATGCCTAAATAAACCATGAAATGAACTATTATCCATTCCTTCTGCGCGTATCAACTGTATTTGCCATTTGGACTTAGAGAAAAAGTATTTTCCATTGTTTTATTGCCCAGAACCTGCAAAATTACGCCTATAGCCATTGAAGATTGCTGAGAAGCTCCATAAAGCTTCCAAAGACCAGAAATACACCACAGAACCTGTTATGCAGCCTTAGAATCGTCTTCATAAACATATACTTGCGTATAATAGGTATTCCTCCTGAAATTAAGCCTGTTATTGATTTAAAAAGAACCTTGATAGAAAACAACTACAGTCTAAAGTTCAAAATTGTCTAAAGAAGCCTCTTAAAAGATCCAAAAAACAGGCCAAAATCTGGCAAATTTTTTGAGAAATCCTATTCTATACTATGCATAGTTTTAAATGAAAAAATTGAGTTTATATGGTTTTTATAAACTATTTAAAACTCTAAATTAGGACCATAAATCCTCGAAAGGTAGCCTAATCTCTGTGCCTGATTTCAAAATATTTTTTAACTCAATTAGCCATTAAAAAAGACCAAGAAACCCTGTTTCTTGTTTCCTAACCAGTGAAAGTCTATGAATCAGTTGAAGATTGAAACTGAAAGTATAAATCCAAGAAAAAAAACATATTTTGCCTGTTTTATCCAAGAACACCTGCCAAAGTCAAAGAATATTTCTGTAAACTGTTTAATCTTACAAAAGTAGCCAGAAAAGCCTAAAAGCATAGTTTTTGGTAGTCCAGAAAGCCTCAAAATGCCTAAACCTACTCTAGCTACATTTTCAAAAACGACCATCATTATAAATCCTCTATAACCCCCTGTTGTAGACATTGAGCACACTGCATTAGCAGATGTTGACTATAAGATATCAGACCCTATTGTAGAATTCAATTTGTTGGAACTTCATAACTGGAGCTATGAAAAGTCCTTAGATAATGTTGAAGAAGTTCAAATTTGGGAATCACACTTGCCCAAATATGTTGTTCCAGTTACCCATTCATGCCCTAAGGTCATTAAATTATGCCATCATCATTATATGCCTGAGCAATGAGAAATATTTAATGCAAACAAAGAATTAATTTTTACCATTACTGCTGAGTCCATTAACCAAATGCTACAGCTTAAACCTGATCCTCAAGCAGTTCCATTTTCCATTGAAGCACTTACCAAGCTGTATATTGGCCTTGATTTTCCTTAAAGATTCCAAATATTTCAAATATTGATGCCCTTACATGTAGAAATTCCTCAAATCAATCCTCCATATTCTACTTCAAGATTTCCAGAGGGTTCTAGGCATGTAATTTCCATGTTGTCCTTCATCCTAGGGTATTTCACTGATGAACATACAGATGAATCCATTTTAGGTTTCTTATCTACTTTCACAACAGGACAACCTCCATCTGTTATATTCAATTATGCTGAGTATATTGCTGACAATATTCATGACCAATTGGTTAAATTTCCAACTGAAGGAGTGTTTAGATACACATCTTTCCTTTTCCACATGTTCTTGCATTTTCAAGCAGATAACTTTCTAGTATCCTTACAGAAGCTTGACATAGAAGGAAATCCTCTTTCTGTCATTTTTTGGACCTCTTTAATCAGAAAAGAGTCCATAGAGTTTACCTATGCAGAGTTTTCAAACTTCTTCATCCATCCATTGATAAAAATGTTAACAAATACTGAACAACCAAGGATAAATGATGATATGAAGAAGATTTTACAGTTATCAGAGCAGATGAAGACTAGAGATTGGTATTTGTGTGAGAAACACACAGAAATTAGAGTTTTTGGCTCTAATCTACTACCATAAAAATTACCCAAGTATGTACCAATGAGGGTTTTTTCCTTGGAATACATCAGGCAAATTTTAAATTCTAATTCAATTAACTTTCTAGCAGCAAAAAAGAAAACACAGTTTAAGTTAAAGAATCAAGTGGGACCATTCATTTGCAATCATAGAGATGCAAAGGTAGAAGCAGCTAAACAATTATTAGAATACAGATTGAAGAGAGCTTTTCTTGGAATTATGATTCACAAGGGATACTGAGTAAAATGAGGGTTAAGTGTAAACTAACACCCTAAATTCATGAGAAAAAACCAGAGATTGAGAAGTATGCTAATCAGACTGAATGGACAGAAAATACTTCAATAGATGCAGTAAAACAATGTGATACTAGTCACACTTTACAAACTGCAGATCAAACAGAAAAAACCACCAAGAGAGTCAGAGAAGAAGAAACTTATGTTTCTGAAACCACTACTGAGACTAGGTTCAAGATAAGATATAATAAATTGCCCAAAACAGATCTAGTGGGTAAAGAGAATATAACGATTGAGGTTGAAGATACAGATATCCGAGATACCAACACAGATGCTACCACTGTTATCAGAAATGAGAAATTTATAGAGAATATAAATGAAGAACAGGTTGATAATGGAAATTCACAATTGATAGAGAAACAATAGAACATGGAAGCATCATCCTCACAGTCAGCTGAGGAAAAGGATATAGATATCAGGGAAAAGTACAAATAGATTAAGTTAAAGAATGAAGAGATTAACAATGAGATCTACTCCCAATATCCGAAACAAACAACAAAGCATTCAAAATAGACTTTTATCTGCCTTTGATTACTCAAATAAAATCTAATCATGTTAGTATTACAACCTATAGTGAACGTTCCAAAGACAGTTGCAGATTACAAAAAGAATGATCTAGAAGTCCAAACAGAAAAAAATCATGCTCTTGATCAGATAGAATTTCATAGACAGAGTTCAGAGATGTTGTATTATACACTTAAAACCAAAGCTATGAGTGTTCGAAACTTCAGAACACAATAAAAAATATGAAAGATCAAATGAAACTCGACCAAGCATCCTTATATGCTAAAGATCTCAAAATTAAATCTTTAGATGAATTGGTCTTGGAGGTTGGATATGACCCTGCAAATGTCAAAGCAACAGAGCAGTTAGTGAAGAAGAAAAATGAGGACACTATAGCATTGAGGAAAAAACTAAAATTTCCATCATGTAAACATCCTCAAGCTAAAGAAATAATACAAGGACAGAATGAGAAGGATGACATGATGAATTTAATCTTTCAGCTAACAGCACAGATAAAATAAATGGAGATTCAAATGGATAAGCTTGTCCATGAAAAAGAAACACCAAAAACACCAGAAATTCCTTCAGTTATTCCTATGGTTACTAAAACAATGCCTTCAACTCTAGCAGAAGAGTTGGCACCCAAAGAACCACTGGCTACTGCAGTGCTAGTGACATCATCTACAACATCAACTATAGAGTCATCTACTACAGCAACACACCCTACAAATGAGGCCAGTAAACTAGTGAAAGCCATGGACGAAATGTCACTTCAGACAAGTGAGATTAACATACTGAAAATGATGGTTAATAACCTTGAAAATACAATTTAGTTAGCTCAAATAAATGCCAAAACACATGAGCAAAAGGCTATTAGATTAAATGAATAATTGAAGAAGTTACAAAAGGAATTAACCTTAAAAGAGCCAATGTCATATGTAAAAAATCATTTATGGAACAAGATCATTGAAACCATCAATGATGTGTGGCCCTCAATTCAGGTGATTTTTGAACAAAGAGATTTAATAAAGGCAACAATAGCAGAAATTCAGAAGACTAAAGATGAGCTTGATAACAAACCAGAGCAAGCCATAGAATTGATCAAGTTTCTTAACAGCAAAAGCAAGCAAGAGCTAGAATAAATTGAGATTACTGACAGGATTGAAACAATCCTTGAAATAAGGAAATTCATTACCAATAAGAACTTGATGAAATAGCTTGAGGAGAAGTGTGAGAATATGAACATCACCATAACCACATTTATGGTTAAATTTGAAAATATTAGGCAGAGAAGTTTTCCTAAAATTTTGGTTATCAATGATAAGCTCACGCCTCAGGAAGATTATAATAAAAAGATCAGATAATTTGCAAAAGAGCAAGTTGAAAAGACAAGTGGACAAGGCACTTCAATAGGAAAAGTCTTACTCAGAAGTTTTGAGGATTTATTTTATTTGCAGCATGAGATAAGACACTTGTTTGTCATAAAACCAACTTTTTCCAGATATACAGAGGCAGATGAGAATTTCAGGAAGTTAAAGAAGATACACATTCCAAATGAGGAAGCTTGGCAGTCACTTACAGATTTATTGTGAAAAGTAAAAGGCAGAAAATCAATTTGCTGATTTTCAGTCAAAACAGATTTTTTATTATAGCAACAAACAATTTTACAGTGATCTAAGAGTATAAAAAATTAAAGAGTATCCGAGTTTAAAGAGTATCAGAGACTAAAGAGAATCAGAGTGAAAGAGTAAAAGATAACATAGATTAGATTTCAAAACAAACTTGAAAATATCTGAGCGTGCAAAGAGGACATCAAGACAGCCAGCTGCACCTAATCCACAATTAGTTTCTATTTTATTTGGATAGATAGGACAACTTGCTAATTTGTTATGCAACTATCTCTATTTTGTTGTAAAGATATTTCTATTTTCCTTAGATAATTCCTAGAAGCATTCTAGGATATTTTGTAAACAATTATGTATATATACTTCACTCTTTGAAGTATTATTGTGGAATAAATTGCTGAAGATTTCTACAGTCATTTTTTATTGGACTTGAAGGATTTTGTGTTGCAAATTTCAAGTAGCAGATTGGATCAAATCAACTAGCATCATATTTCAGGATTCATGTGATGAGCTATTGAAGTGAAGTATTTCCTTCTTGTCATTGTTTATCTTTCTTTGTTACATGCATCCATTATGTGTTCTAAATTTTAATGAATAAACAAGAGTATTACTTCAGGATTTGTTAAAAGCACTCTGTCTTTACTGTTTATCATTTCTATGTTTTCTGTTGATTTCCAGAGTAGGGAACCCTTAATTTCTCCCTCTTTCATTTGACCTCTGCCTACTACTTCTCTTTTCCGGATCAAATAACCCTTCATTTCTCTTTATCCCTATCATATCACCTCACCAAACAACCTTCTAAGATCTTCAAGGGTTATCTATCTTGCCCTGAAAAAATTTGACTTTTTGACCTTGATCCTAGCTCTATCTGCTTGATTTTTGACTCCTCAGCCTAATGGACAAACAAATTTCCCACTATCCATCTCATTAGGTGATTTTTCCCACCAAATCAACCAAAACCAAATTGCACAATCATAACTAGCCTAATATTTTATAAATCAAAACAAAGTTAAATCTTACAGAGAGATCCCTCTCTGAGCCCTAGGAAGGCTAGATCCTAGAGTTTAAAAGTTGGTTTGTGGTTACCTCTGGTGTTCTTAGACTTTAAACCAAAATCTCACAACTTTAGAATTACTAGAGTGATAACAAATATAATGAAAAATCACTATAGTAGTCTTGATTTTGGGATCCAGGGTAAAATATCTATATATATTTGTTTTTTGTTCTCGCCATTGTTTATTTTTTTTTTGGAGAATTTGTTTGAAGGTAATTTTTGTACAGGGTGAAAACCTACATTTGGTATCAAAGTTGTTTCAACTTCAAGGGGGAATTGTTTTTTTTAGGGGTTTTGGTCGGGCCTGTGGTAGACCTTGTTTAGGGGGATATTTGCGCAATCGATTCTTGTGGTAAAAGAAGATGGCGAGCAATGGAAAGATAGAGATAGAGAAATTTAATGGTCAGAGTTTTGTGTTGTGGAAGCTCAGGATGGAATATATTTTGGTAAATGAAGATCAATGAATTGTTTTAGATCCAATAATGACATTGAAATAAATGTTAGGAGAGGACTGGGCAAATTTATATTGGAAGGTGAAGAGCACAATACGATTGTGTCTCTTAGATATATAATTGTTGAATGTATCAGGGGAATCTATGATGAAGGATTTGTGTGTCAATTTAGGGACTTTGTACCAATCTAATTCTCTGGTGAACAAATTGTTCTTACGGAAAAAGTTGTATAACCTAATAATGAAGGATGGAGACTTGATGACAAAGCATCTGAACACATTTAATACTATGGTATTCCAGTTTTTATCCGTTGATATAAAATTTTAGAAGAAGATAAGTGTATCAATTTGTTATGTTCTCCACCAGATTCGTGGGATATTCTGGTTGTTGCAATAGGTAGCAATACAACTACCTTGAAGTTTGACGAAATAGTCTCATCCTTGTTGTTAGAGGAGATGAGACAGAAAAATATGGAGAGAAAAAATGGAGACGACTTGTCTATATGAGGAAGGTCCCAGAAGAAAAAAAACAGTTCCTCGAGTAGGAGATCTAAATCTCCAGAAAACATGTAAAGGTGTGTTGGAAATGCAAAACGAAATGGCACTACAAAAAGGGTTGTAGATCTAAATCTCCTGAGAACGGAAAGGGATTTGATGATTCTCCTTCTATAGAGGTGAAAACCACCTCAGATGAAGGTGGGGATGTGTACTTAGCTTCTTCATCAAGTACACATGTAGATCACGAGGCATGGTTAATTGACTCAGGTGCATCCTTTCACTTCACTCCCCATAGGGATTGGTTCAGTGAGTACGAGAAATATGATAGTGGTGATGTTTTCTTATGGGATGATAGGAAGGCCAGAATCATAGAACGTGGAAACGTTAAGCTGAAGTTGTAAGGTGGAAGGATTATAACACTTCTTGGTGTTCTGCATATTCTTTCATTGGACAGAAATCTTATTTTTGTAAATAATGTGGATGATGCAGGTGTAAAAACAAATTTCTAGAAAGATAACTGCAAGATGGTTAGGGGAGAACTGGTATTTATGCAGGGAGTTCAAATTGGAACTCTTTACAAGCTTATAGGTAGCACTATTATTGATGGGTGCAATATTTATGTGGTGCTTGAAAGTGGAGCAGAAAATATAGTGGTCTCTATAGAAAATACCATGCTATGGCATCAAAGGCTTGGAAATATTGGAGAGAAGGACCTTCAAATACTGCACGGTAATGGTATCGTAGAAGTATTTATAATTTCTCTATGTATTTCAATTTCTGTGAACATTATGTATATGGGAAGAAAAATCAGGTGAATTTCCCCTTTAGTGCTAAGAGGGTGAAAGGGATATTATAACTTGTGCATAGTGATGTGTTTGGACTTATGTCGGTTCCATCACTGGGTAATAGTGTGTACTATGTCTCATTTATATATTATTTTTGAAGGAATGCATGGAAATATTTCCTTAGAAAGAAATATGAAGTCTCTGAGAAGTTTACAGAATTTAAGCCTCTGGTGGAAAATAAAACAGAGAAGAATATCAAGGTGTTGAGGACAGATAATGGTGGATAGTTCCACAAGAAGGAATTTGAAGAGTTCTCTAAGAAGTGGGGTATAACATGGAAGAATAATACTCCATAAACACCTCAAAAAAATGGAGTTGCAAAAAGAATAAATAAGACATTGATGGAAAAGGCAAGAAACATGCTCAGTGGTGTTGGGTTAGGACAAGAATTCCAGGGAGAGGAAGTAGATACTGCATGTTACCTGGTTAACAGATCACCTTCATTAGCGTTGGAGGATAAGACTCCACATGAGGTATGGAATGGTAAGAAACCCTTGATTTCACATCTGAGGGTATTTGGTTGTGATGCATATGTACACCTTCCAAAGGAGAAAATGACAAAGTTGGATAGTAAATCTTAAAGGTGCATATTTATTGGGTATAAATGGTTTAAAAGGTTATAAGCTTTGGAACCCAGAAACAAGGAAGGTTGTGTAAAACTGATATGTGGTGTTTAAATAGTTGAAATATGTTATTAAACATGAAGTCCTAACAAAGAAACCTGAGAAGATAGATTTTGATCTAATGGAGAAAGAATCAAACTCTACAAAAGAACATGAATCAGAGGAGGAAGAGCCACAAATTCTAGTGATCAGTTCGAGAAATAAGGAAGCTAAAAAGGTATAGTCCATCTGCTTTATGTTCAAATTATTCTTTATCTATTACTGATCATGGTCCCATAATGATCAGGGAGATAGTGGATTCAAAGGATGGAAAACAATGGAAAGAGGCCATGTTTTATGAAATTGCATATTTGGACAAAAATGAGGCTTGGGATCTAGTGGAGTTGTCATCTTTAAGGAAACCCATTCACAACAAATGCGTGTTTAAGAATAATTTGATGAATGCAGAAGGAAAGGTGGAGAAATAGAAAGCTTGGTTGGTAGCAAAAGGTTATTCCCAAGTGTCAAGAATTGATTTTGGTGATATTTTTTATCTTTTTTCCAAGTTAGCTTCTATTAGATTAATTTTATCAATTGCTACTGATTTTGATTTTGAGGTAGAACAAATGGATGTGAAGAAAACATTTCTTCATGGGGATCTGGAAGAAGAGATCTACATGAAGCAACTTGAAGGCATTGCAGTGAAGCGTATGAAATAACTAGTATGTAGATTAAAAAACTCTTTGTATGGGTTAAAAAAGTCACCAAGGATGTAGTATCAGAAATTTGATACATATATATGGGGACTTGACTTCACTAAAAGAAAGCAGATCACCGTGTGTATTTTAAATTATTTTATGATCGTGTTATTTATTTGGTCTTGTATGTGGATGATATGTTTTTTATTGGAAATGATAAAGAAAATATCCGAGATTTGAAGAACTAATTTTCCTCCAAATTCGACATGAAGGATCTTAGTGCTGTGTAGAGTCTCATGACTGCTTCATTTTGACACTTCCTTTCTCCTACTTTTCCTCCTTTTTGTCAACATCATCAGCTCAAATAAGCATTAAATTGCAAGTTTTTGACATGGTAAAGTATTTAAATGATCCATATTTCATATTCAATAACGTTCCCTATTATCATATTAAAATTTGTATTAGCTATAGAATTGATGTAATTCTACAACTGGTCCGCGTTTCTATAGTCATCTCCATGGTTCGATGGGTTCTGAGGTGCCAGCTAAGTAATGAATTATGTGGACAGGTGGAGAATGATCCCCTCATGGATTTACTCCTATATATTTGAGCCAAATCATGCAAGGAATTGTCCTATTACGTAGTCATAGGCACGATCAAACACACTACTGTACAAGCGAGCGAGAGACTAAGATAATCACAATTTCACGATTTGCTTTGCCAAATAGAAAATCGTGAAGAAACGTTATTTTGATTCATGTTAAAATATTAAGACAATATTTTTTAGTCCAAATAGGCGTAAAATCCTCGAAACAATTATACACAATTTTTTATAAATACAGGGCAAACAAATACCTGAACAGTGCGAAAATTGTAATGCGACTATGAAGTTTTAAAATCTATTTTCATTCCTTTTAATTGAAGAAATACCTTGAAGACTTTATGTGCAACTAACTATTGGAGTAGATCATTGAAACCGTCTATTTGTGGAGGGCCCCTACAAATAGAGAAGGTTCTATATTTCATGTTTTTCATATAGATGTTTTCATAACTTTATTTTTTTGATTGATGTAGTTTCAGTTTATGTTTTCAAATGCTATATTTGTTTCTAGAATTCCACTTTGCCACTTGATGTAGATGTTTACATAGTTTTCTGTTTTCATTTGAGGTAGATTTATCTTCCTTTCAATTTGTTAAAATGCAGAAGTGATCCATAGCTTTCTTTCCAAGCAGCAATAGTTTATCGTAGAGTAGTTTTACACATTCATGTGTGATTTATTTCAAGAACATTGAAATATTTATTTTCCATTTTGTAGATAGTTTTATTTCAAAGAGAATTCAATAGTGATTTACTTTTGGCATATGAGTGAGTATTTTTTTTAGTTTAAAGAGTGTTTTCTATCCAGAACAATAGTGACTTATTATTTTTTTTACACAATTCCATTTACATAACATTTCATCTAAATTCCTTTCTAGATCTTGATTTGATTTTTATACATTAGACTGTTAAAATTCTTAGAGTCTAAAAAATACATTATTTAATACTTCTTCATAAGATAGAGAAACATATGCTTCAATTTTTGCAGAGTAGAAACTTAGTTGAATTGTAGAATTTAATTGATTTTTGCAGAGTTGATTTTTAGAACTTAGTTTTAATTTAAACCATCAATCTCATTAAGGACATAAGAATAAAAACATCCTTAGAAGAAATACCTACAAATTAGATCATGACACCAATAACTTAAGAAAAAGAGGCTTCTAGCATATATAGTGCACTTTCACTTCAAAAGTTTACCAACTCCAGTCGATAATTTATGTAAGAAATTTAAGAACATTAAATTGACCTAACATGCTGCAAACTATATTTTGTGCATGGAAATTAAATGAGATCGGGAAAAGAGGAAGCTATAATTAAGCCAGGGGAAGTATGTCGATACAATATTGCCGAGGTTTAATATGCAGGATAGTAAAATAGTGAATGTTCCTATTCCTGTAGGTGTAAATTTATCTATTGAATAATGTCCCAAGACACAAGGAGAGGAAGAGGACTTGTCTCATGTTCCATATGCAAGTGTGGTTGGTAGTCTGATGTATGAAATTGTTTGTACTAGACCAGACATTGCACATGTAGTGGGAGTATTGAGTAGGTTTATGTCAAAACCAAGGAAGGAGAATTGGACAGTAGTGAAGTTTAGGTATTTGTGTGCTACTAGTGATTATGGCATGTGCTACCAAGGAAGACGAGGATTGGAATTTTTTTTAGACATTTGTGGCTTTGTTGATGTATACTGGACTGGAGATATAGAGAAGAGACGATATACAAGTCGGTATGTGTCTAACCTATTTGGAGGAGTAGTCAGTTGGATGAGAAAGCGATAGTTTGTAGTGTCTTTTTCAACTACATAGGTTGAGTACATGACAACCACTCATGCAAACAAGGAAGCAATTTGGTTGCAGATATTGTGTTCAAGTATGGGGTTGGTACAACAAGCTATAAGGATAGACTGTGATAACCAAAGTGAAATTTTCTTGGCAAAGAACCATGTTTATCATTCAAAGACAAAGAACATTGATGTTCAATATCATTTTGTGAGGGACATGGTTTAGGAAAAAAAGGTTTTGTTGGTAAATGTGGACAATTTGAAGAATGTTGCAAATGCATTGAAAAATTCCGTGAGCTCTAAGAATTTTTCTTGGTGTAGACAAACAATAGGTTTTGTAAGGCTAGACTAATAACTAAACTCTCCTGTGACCCTCTGTGTGGAAAGAAAACAACAAGTGGGAAAATGTTGGGTGCGTGTTATATGCTTTCCATGACTAGTCCCACATGTTGAACATTATGTTGGGCGCAGTGGATGGGTGGGGGGGGGGGGGGTTGATCATAGGGGGGCGACAACCAACCCCCCCGGTTGATACCGCCTCTGGGGAAGTACCCTGGGATTTTTTTTTATGTGGACCCTGGTGAGCCCTGGTATTGCACCAAGAATGTTGCAAATATTAAAGGCTACTCTACTTTAATTTATCAACCCATGGTTCATACAAACTTGGAGGTGACAATGCTATATACACAATAGATGCATTCTACTCATGTCATCCTCTTCTGAGTCCTACGAAAGAGTGTTATTTTTAGGGCTTCTGAGTGAAGTCTGTCACACTTCTGATTTAGACCTAGGACTACCAGTGACTCAAAATCACTACTCTATTAACCATCAAATCTCTATTCTGAAGCAAGAAAATACATCTAGCTATTCTACAAGGAAATAAATCTGAAATTTAAACTACGGAAAGAAATAGAAGAAAACTAGGTATCTTCATGAAGTAAATGGCTGAATTGAATTTGCAGAAATAAGGCTAATAAACGCACACATTGCTAGGCCAAATTTATAAAAAAAATATGTCTACTTCATGCTTTCACTCATGCATCTAATCATGACCTAATTATGATTGTAAATGCATTGTTTTGCAGCAAGGAGGAGAAGGTGCTAAGGTGGCTTAGGAAGGTTTTGAACTCATGGATGTAGGGCTGAAGGTGTCTCGATGGTTTTGGTAGGTCTATATGAGGTTGATGATGGTTTCTGAGCTTAAGGAGAGGCTCACTGGTGCAAATGCTAGTTCTGCTACAGGTTTTGTGTAATGCTACAGGAAAGTCCTGAATTTCTACAGGAAACAGTCAGAGGGAAATCAGAGGCCAAAAATGATGGAGAAAAGCATAGGCATATGGAGTGAAGGTGTAATTGGATGAATGGAAGGTGTCCAACCCCTTTTCCAAGCTCAAAACCTATTGAGAATCCCGTCTTACACTTCTAGGGCTAATCATGGCGTGAAGGTGAAAATCTTAAAAACAAGGTTGAAGGAGATTTGATGAAAATAAGGTTGTTGATGGGTGAGAAATGAAGCTAAGGTTGTTGGTGAAGTCCTCCTTTGTTGTGCTACTTGAACCTGCAAGAAAACTACTTGTTCATGCAACAAACATTGGCAAATCTATGATGAAGGAAATGGAAAATATGAGTTCAGTTTGGAAAGCACACCTACTTAAGCATTCAAATAGAAATCTAACTCAATATTCTAGACATGTTCATGACACCACACCAACATAACTATTCTTTCCAAGAAATCATAAACTAAAGAGAAAATTTGGCTTGTGGTGAAGATCTTCCCTCCTCAAGCTCCAATGAAAGAGATGAGAGAGGGAGGCTTGACACAAAACTTTCTGAGTTTATAATCTATTCTACCAAAATTTATGCAAGCTTAACTATAGCAAAGAAAAATGGAAGCAAACTAAAAAAAGTGAATTGAAATGTAAGAAAAATAGCTAAAAATCATAAAGAAAACTAGCGACATTGGCATAAAATAAGCATGAATACACAAGAGAGACTAAGGCAAATGGATTGGGCCCTAACCCACAAACCTAGCCCTCTAAAACTAAATCAGTGAAGGACAATATGAATACTCATCTTATTTCATAAAATAGTCTCATCACATAATCATAAAGTCCCAAAATCATATTACAAGAGCTAAGATTATATTATCTTCCTTCAAAGTTTGAATCCTAATGATCTCTTGCTCAACCCTATTTAACCTAGATGGTAGCTACCAATAGCTCCCCAAAAAGTAGGTGATGTGTCCCCTTTGACAACAAGAGAAGTGGAGCTTTGGTGCACTTGATCTCCCACTTGCTTGGTTGCCTTTGATTTTGAGTTGTTGGAGGGAATCTTGAGGATCCCTTGGCTGCCTTTGGGAGTTAAGGAGGTGTATAATCCCCCTAGAATCTCTCCTTTCTGTCTACTATGAGCTTTAATTGAAAAATCTTCATCAAAAGTGCAATATCTTTGTGATTATCCTGCATTTAACCCATATTAGGCATTCGAAGTATAACAAGCCTTAATCACCATCTACACTAGCAACACAAGACCATAATATAATTTAAATGTGAGAAAGAGAGACTTAACAAGGCTAAAAAGGTGAAAATTTACCCCTATAATTATATCTAATGATGGAGCTCATAAGACCCAATAATAGTTGGGTAGACCTAAGGATGGGGGACAGACCTAAAGACGGTGGGAATACATACCAATGGTTTTGTGCATGGGTTTTGCAGATGGTTTTGGGCATGATGGTTTTCTACCCATGGTATTTTTTAGATATGGTCAAGGGATCTACAATTATGTTATAATCCAGGGTTAATGGATTGGGGTTTATGAATGATTCGACATGTATATATATTCATTGTAACATTGAAAGGAATATAATGATTAATCATTCTGGTAGTCCCATTTTTGGGATACAGGGAAAAATATTTTTGTATATTTGTTTTATGTTCTTGCCATTGTTTATTTTTTCTATTTGAAGTATTCATTTGCAGATAATTTATGTACATGTTTAAAACCTAAAGCCCCCTTGAAGGTACCTGTTAATTTTGATATCCTTATATTTGAAGGCTATATAGATTCAAATACTCTAGACATATGGTTAAATGTTCTAGAAGGGTATTCTTTGGTCCATATTTTTTCTGATAGAGAAAATATTACATTTGCACTCCTTAAGGCCGCCCCTTATCAAGGATTGGTAGGAAACTTACTGTGAGAAAATGGCCATGGAGGAATCCACAATATTTTCAGTCATACCCACTTGGGACTATTTTAGGGATGTTTTTAAGGAACAACAATAAATTTTGGGAAGCTAGGAAGACCAATACATGAGATGGACAACAATACAATGGGAAAGGAACTAAGCAGTGCCAGAGTTCACAAATATATTTCATAACTTGCACACTAACTTGGGAATCAAAGTATTTAAGCAACATATGGTGCTCAAGTGATATGGTTTTATGCACATATACATCGAGACATAAATGGAGTTCCTAGTAATCTCCTTGCTTAGTGAAACACACCAATATGTTGTCAAAATTTAGCAAAAATTTAAATAAAAGAAGCAAGACTTTGGATATGTGAATGCTTCACAGTAGCGTAAGGACATCCTTAAACTGCAAAACAAAGGACAGAGCCAGGGTGGACCACCCTAGGAAAATCCATTGAGGCCCATACAAAGAAAGATAATGGAAGGATGAAGAAAGACATGGGAAAGTGGTGTGAGCTCCACAAGAGCCCCACTCATAACACCAATGAATGTTGTGCAAAGTAGTCACTAGTGGCCAAGCTAAAAGCTTCAGAGTTAAACAATATATGTTCCATCTCTAAAACATACCTAGAAAAATTAAATAGATCAATGATGCAGAACTCAGTGCTAATGTTTCCACCACTAAGGTCTAACAAAGCAAGCCTAAAGATACAAAGGAAGGCGAGCACCTCTTTCACCAACAAATATGGGTGAATGGTTCTCCACTGTGTTTCATTTTTCATAGCAGGAGTCAAAAGAGCCTCATCTTACTAGAGGTCATTAAGTGGTTAGTCCTACCAACAACACCACACCCATAACCATACACCATCAGGTGGATCCACCAAGGAGGTTGTAATCACATTATCCAACAATAAATTTTGCCCTATAACATCAAGCCTTTCAAGGACGAGGAATTTTGTGATGTTTCTCCCCTTGAAGTTTGTGAGTGACTTGTGGAAGCACCATGTTGTGTATGAGTCTAGACCTCGTAGTGTTTTATTACTTTGGGCAAAAAACTATACATGATACTAGAGCATGAATTACATACTTCCATTTGTTTATCTCTGATAAGGAATGTAGTAAGGTCATCTCCCAGATTTTAAAAAATTTCTTCTTCCTTATTCGCTCTCAAAGTAAGAAGAACATTGTGGCCACATCCATGGCCTCCACATAGGGCTCCTCCACATAGTAGAGGAAAGTTGTTAAGATCATGGAAGAATATAGATACATCTTCTCCTCACGCATGGGATAACTCTGAACTATCAAGTCAACAATTTAATTGATATGAACCCTAATGCATCTCTACCCAATGGGAAAATCTACAACAACACTTCTAGAAATGAGAAAACTAAGCAACATATCCAAGAGCTACTACATAAATGGAACATCCAACCAAGTTCCTCACCTTGTGTAAGCACAATTTTACTAGTGCAGAAGAAATATGAGACTTAGAAAATCTTCATTGATTATTGATCTCTAAAAATAATCATGATTGGGAACATGCACCTGATTCCATAGATTAATGACCCTCTTGACTAACTCAAGGGAGCCAAGTAGTTAAGTAAGATTTATTTGAATTTTATCTATCACCAAGTCACGATAGGACCAAATGATGTGTGTAAGACTACTTTCATGTCCAAGGAGGGTCTTTCTAAATAGTTGATCATGCCCTTTGGTTTGATAATTCCCCAACATATTTCATGATGTTGATGGATGACATATTGTGGCCTTTCACCAAATATTTCATGGTTATATTTCTAGATGATATTATCATCTTCAACAATATTTGGGTAAAGCAATTACAACACATTCGACAGGTCCTTCACACTCTGTAACATCACAAGATATGTGCTAACTTGGAAAACTAATCCTTTGTCATGGAAAAGGTACAATATATAGGTTACGTTATTGATGAACCAGGTGCGCATGTGGATCTATCCAAGATCTAAGTCATTCTAGATTTGCTAGCACCAACACTATAACAGAGTTTAACAGTTTCTTGGGCCTTACTAATTTCTGTTAAAGATTCAAGTTGGGGTTCTCTTATATTACTTGGTCCTTAAGTAAGGTGACTAAGGGTGGAGAAATTTTTTTTTTTTTTTCGGTCAGAGTCACAATAGAAGGCATTTGATGAACTAAAACATTACATTTTATCTGCATCAGTATTCACACTGCCAAACCTAAAATAACCATTTGAGATCAAGAGGGATTCCTTTGACTATGATTTTGGTGTAGTCCTCATTCAACAAGGACATTTTATGGCCTATCATAGTGAGGCACTCTATAATAATATCCAAAGATACCCCACCTATGATAAGTAGATGTATTTCATCGTGTAGGCCTATTGACAATGGAAACATTATATTTTGGGGAAGTAGATGTTCATCCACATAGATCACACATCTATTTAATTTATGTAGACACAAGGGAAGTTACATAATGACCACCATAAAAAATGGTCAACATACCTGCAAAAATTCCATTTGAACATTAAATACAAGAAGGGTAGTACCAATCATGTCGCAGATTGCCTCAGTCGACCCCTGATCATGGCTCTAATCACCATTCTCAACTCTTGTGGGAATGAGGCCTCTATATGGCCACAACTATATATAAATGAATTGTATTTCACTGCCACATACCAGATGTTGATGGCATGAAAGGAAGTTCTAAACTTACACCTCTAACATGCACTATTGTGCTACCTAGGACACCTTTGTGTTCCTTCACACCAATGTGCCAAGATAATCTCATATGCACATTACAGTAAGGTATTAAGGCACTTTGGTATGTAGAAGACAGTGGCAATACTACAAAAGTATTTTTATTTTCCAAAACTTCAATAATATGTTTGCAAGTATATCAAGCTCTACATCATTTTTTGCATTATTGAATTAACCATTACGAAGCAAGTCCTATACTCTCCTTTACATACTCATAACTAGCTTGGGAATCCATATCAATGGACTTTATGTCTATCATTCCTTTTATGAAGCATGGTAATGATTATGTATTTGTGGTTATTGATATATTTTCTAAGTTGGCCATCCTAACTGCCTACAAGAAGAGTATCACAGCATAAGTCATTTCCAAGCTATTCTTTGAATGAGTGTGGGTACATTTTGGGATCTCATAGACCATCATATCATATTAGGAAAGAATATTCCTAAGTGAATTATGGTCGAGCCTCTGGTCATTATTGGACACCAAGCTCCTAAAATAATTTCCTTTGGCTAGATAGAGGTCATCGATATGATTATTGTGCACATTTTATGCATATACAACTCCAAGCATCCATGCACATGGGATGAGAGTATTCCATATGTTCAACAAAAATACAAAAAATCTCTCCATAGATCAACTGGCCATAACACCTTTCAGGTGGGCCTAGGATTTCAACTATTAGGTATCATTGATCATGTCACACTACCCCTTGCAACTATACAAGAAGAATCTGCACATGTTCAATATGAAGTAAAAATGATAACAATTTTATTGAATTAATTTAGCACATCCACCAGTATGTCCATTATATCTGATGGAAAATTAATACTAAGTATAAAAAACACCATGATCAACACTAGGTGCCACACAAGTTTCAAGTAGGAGACAAGGTTTGGTTGGATTTTCAAAAGGAATGATATGTAGGAGCCCATTGAAATCTTTGGACACTACACTACGGACATTACACCATCACTAAGGTTGTTGGTGGGTGATAATAATTTTTAGCTAAGTATCCCCCCTTCCTTGGTCTACACCCAGTGTTCAATGTGGACCACCTACGACAATACTTTCCACCATTGTTGGACATTAGAAATCACAGAGAAAATGGCACCATTAGAGATCAACCCAAATTTCATTAAAAATTCCAAAAATTATCAAATCGTGGACACATATACTAATAACAATTGCCAACATGGGATCCAGATGTATCGAGTTGTCAAAGCAGGCCATCTCCTACATAAGGGCAACTGGCTCACCATGGGTCAAGTTCAGTAGAAGTTTCCCCATATCATGGAGGAAATCACAACAATGGAAACCATTGCTTTCTAAGGGAGCAGGGTTGATCCAGGCAGATATTGGTTACCACCCACCTATTCCACTGGCTCATAACACAACTTTCCTATTTTGGTAGTTTTCTATATTTGCAATTTTTAGGTTTTGAACTTCCAAAGTCGTTTTGAGGCCCTAAATGGAATTTTTTTTGGGTAGTATGTTCTCATCGGAAAGGCCTCTCCAACAAGCCATCATGCACACCTCATAAATATTGTATGCCTAAGTTACAACCCTGGTAAGTTGACGTTCCAGCTAACCCCATTGGGGCCCATAAGCCTTTGGCGCTTCATCTCATAGGGTTATTTATTTGGATGCTTAGGGTTCTCATTACTTCTTCATGATAAAAAGGTCTCTAAGCCTCATTGTAGCATAGTTCAAGAACACACATAGCCCTCACATCACTTCTTAGAGATAAGATACCACCATTTGAGCTAGTTTTCTTTCATTCTACATGTATATAGTTAAAAAAATTTCCATTTACTAATTAAAGTTAATTTTTGCTGTATCTCATTGTTTTGGTTATAAATATATATTTCATTGTGTTCCCTTCATAAATATATATAATTTTTTCTACAAATTAACTCCTTTGGCTGCAAAATAACCCTACTTGATAGTAACTTCTCCATTTCTACAATTTTTCCTTTTGTCGTCAAAGTTTTGATCTCCCTAAACATATGCTTCTTCTGATGTGCAATTTTCCTTGTATGCAACTTTTATCTTGTTTGGAATTACTGCCCGTTTTTTATATCAATGGAAATGTTATACTATCCCTAAACTTATGCACTAATGTTAATTGAAATACATCATTTTCTTCACTTTCTTCTCACATCATTTATTGTCCACATCCTTAATACTTTCCATATCACCATTCATATCTTGTAGCTTACATTCTAATGCTTCCATCCTCTTGATGAGACCTACTAACTCTTGGTTCACTTGAAGCTATACTCTATTTTATTGATAAGTTGTTACATCTATTAATCCCATGGATCAATTTTTCTTTCATTTAAACTCATTGAGGACATATATATTATTTGGAGAGGTAATTGAATTTTCCACCAATATTACTAACCTGATTTTCTTATTTCATATCCTTTAGAATGGAATGTGACTGTAATCAACCATTTGAATTACACTCCCTATATTGTGTTTTAAACTTTCAAAAAGTAGAATTTTTAAGTTTTTTTCCTTCCATCATCAAGACTAGTTGTGCATTTTCCAATTATCATTTTTGAATTATTATTTCCAAGAGTGACACTACCTCCTTTGACTTCCTTTAAAGAGAAATTTAATTTTATCTCTTGTCATATACTTGAACATACACTTTCTATATACTGCTGGCTTTCTTTGTTTTGAGAAAATAGATCTAGACCACATTCTACCTGTTTCTCTGACTTCCTTCTCCATATATTTGTTCTACGATTCCTATTTTTGATAATATATTATTTTGTACTTAAATTTGGATGCCTCAATGTGATGCTTCTACAATCATAATATTTGTGCCCAAAATTATTGAACTTGGCATTCATCATGATCTAATAAATGAGAAAATGAATTGTAATTTTTGACAACATTATCTTTAAAAATTCTAGGACTGCTACTCACACAACCATTTTTTGAGATCTTATATGATCCCATACTTATATTCCTCATATTCATTTCTTACATAGGATCTGTAATCTATTTCCTTATGAACAAAATTATTACATGAAAATAAACAACCATAAAGGACATTTTGATAAATGGATGTGAAAAGCCTTTTTGGTGAAGTAACTCTTTTAAATACATTCCTTTGTCTCAGGTAATCTTCACTTCCTTGCATGGTGCTACTTTACTTCTTTTGAAAATCATATCTCTGCTAATCCTCAATTTATTTCCTACTATTGTTTTCATTGATAGATCTTATGAGAAAATTAGTGTAGCTTTCATGTTCTTGTTTTCATTTCCTTTCTAATTTCATTGAGATTGATTCTCCCTAGAAAATTTCATGATAACCAAAAACTGGTTTAATAAAAGGAGATTTATAGCAATTGAGAATATCATCGAAGATTTAAATATTCTTTTCAAACTTCAAACTTTTGTTTAGTTGATCGTTGGATTTTTCTAAAACCTTTTACAAGGAAAAAATTTTAGGTTCTATTTTCTCACAACGTCCTTCCTTTTCTCCGAGTTGGCTCAACAAAATTTCTTCTCTTTTATTTCACTCTTCTATCTTTAACTTCATGGGAGAGAATGTTGATTCATTAAGACCATTATTATTTTATTTCTCATGTTTATGAAACAACTCCTGCTTTTTAATTTTTCTTCTGAGTCTTTCTATTTCATCTAATGCACATATAAACTCCCCTTTAATATCATCAAAAATTTATTCCTTTGAATCTAATATCTCTTTATCGTAGTATTGATCCAGATTTATGCAGGAACGCAACAGAATACAAATATAACCACAAATACAAAGATCCACTGGAAATAACACTTCATTACATTAATATCAAAGAACTGAAATTTCTTACAGACATAATGGAAATAAACTAGCTAGGGCGCTCGTAGCTTATTTATGAGAAGATATGTGGCAGCTACAGGCCTTTGAACTGTGTTACATTGAGGCTCGGAGGCCTATTACAGACATCATGGAAATGAGCGAGCGAGGGCACTAGTAACGTATCTCTAAGAAGAGATGTGACGAATATAGGCCCCTTCACTATGTTAAAATGAGGCTCGAATGCCTATTTATTGTTGAGAAACAATGTAAAACCCAAAATGTTCAAAAACCTAACCCTAGGAGATGAAACCAAAACTATGGGCTCCGTTTGGGTAAATTGGTGTTTCAACTTCTCGGGGACGTAACTTTGGCATAAGATCTCTATCTGATGTGCTCAATAGCTCTTTAGAAATATCTATTCGAGGAGTACAAATTTTGGTGTGAGAAACATCAGTCCATGGACCCATGTTGCTCTCGATTTTTCCAAAAAAAGTCATGTAGGGCCTCAAAACGGCTCCAAAAGTTCAGGACCCGAAAATATGTTAAGAATAGTAATTTGTTATGCAAATTAGAAAAGGAAAGAACTGATGGAGAGGGTTAAAATGGAATAGGTTGGTGGCCACCAATATCCACCTGAATCATCAAGGCCCAAAAACAACTCTGGGAGTGTAGGACCCGAAAACCTGCTAAAAATAGTAAGTTGTTGGAAGTGAAAAGATGAAAGAATTGATGGTGTGGGTCCAAATGGAATAGGTGGGTGGCCACCAATATCCACCTAGATCATTCCTCCCTCCTTAGGAAGCAATGGTCCCCATTGTGTTAAGTTCCTCCATGGGGGGGGGGAATTTTGCTGAACTTGGTATTGGATTTGTCGAGCATGTCGTGGACCTGTTGGCAGACATTCTAGATGTAGATGTGCCGCCGATGGGCAACCGTTGAAGGATTTGGGAAAATTTATCCATCATCACGTTCCTCTATTTCTCGAGGGCATCCCCGAGCAATATTTTGATAGGATCTCGTGCTCCCTCGTCTTTCTTCTCTTCTGCAATGGGAGGTCATCAGGGTTTGTGAGGCTGATCTTACAAGGGTTCAACCAGATCGAGCCCTAACTCCTTATACCTTGACTGTGTTAGGGACATGCAAAGAAAAATAGAGAAAGAGTAGACCCACTCTGATACCACCGATCCAGATTTATGTGGGAACGCAATAGAATACACATATAACCATAAATACAAAGATGCAACAGAAATAACACTTCATTTCATTAATATCAAAGAACTGAAATTTGCTTACAGACATAATGGAAATAATCTAGCTAGGGCACTAATAGCTTATCTTTGAGAAGATATGTGGCAGTTACAAGCCTCTAAACTGTGTTACATTGAGGCTTGGAGGCCTATTATAGACATCATGGAAATGAGCGAGCGAGGGCGCTGGTAGCGTATCTATGAGAAGAGATGTGATGGCTACATGCCCCTCCACTATGTTACAATGAGGCCCAAAGGCCTATTTATTGTTGAGAAACAATGTAAAACTCGAAACATCCAAAAACCTAACCCTAGGAGATGAAGCGCCAAAACTGTGGGCCCCGTTTGGGTAAATTGGTGTTTCAACTTCCCGAGGACGTAAATTTGGCATAGGATCGTCATTTGACACACTCAATAGCTCGTTAGAAAGATATATCTGAGGAGTACAACTTTTGGTGTGAGAAACATTGGTCCATGAACCCATGTTGCTCCCAAATTTTCCAAAAAACGTTGTTTAGGGCCTCAAAACGACTCTGGATGTTCAAGAACCGAAAAACTACTAAAAATAATAATTTGTTCTACAACTTAAAAATGCAAAGAATTGATGGCGGGGGTTCAAATGGAATAGGTGGGTAGCCACCAATATCCACCTAGATCATCAAGGCCCCAAAACGGCTCCGGCAGTGTAGGACCCGAAAACCTGCTAAATATAGTAAGTTGATGGAAGTGAAAAGCTGAAAAAATTGATGGTGCAGGTCCAAATGGAATAGGTGGGTGGCCACCGATATCCACCTGGATCATTCCTCCCTCGTTAGGAAGCAATGGTCCCCATTGCATTAAGTTCCTCCATGGGGGGGCAAATTCTACTGAACTTTGTATTGGATTTGTCTAGGATGTCACAGACCTATTGGCAGACGTGCTGGATGTAGATGTGTCACCTGTGGGCAGCCTTTGAAGGATCTGGGAAAATGTATCCATCATCGCCTTCCTCTGTTTCTCGAGGGCCTCCCCGAGCAAGATTTTGATAGGATCTCATGCTCCCTCGTCTTTCCTTTCTTTCGCCATGGGAGGTCGTCGGGGTTTGCAAGGCTAATCTTGCAAGGGTTCAACCAGATCGAGCCTAACTCCTTATACCTTGATCGCATTGGGTACATGCAAAGAAAAATAGAGAAAGAGAAAACCCGCTCCAATACCACTAATCCGGATTTATGCAGGAATGCAACACAATACACTTATAACCATAAATACAAAGATGCAGCAGAAATAACACTTCATTTCATTAATATCAAAGAATTGAAATTCGCTTACAGATGGAATGGAAATAAAATAGCTAGGGCACTGGTAGCTTATCTCTAAGAAGAGATGTGGCAGCTACAAGCCTCTAAAATGTGTTATATTGAGGCTCGTAGGCCTATTACAGACATCATGGAAATGAGCAGGCGAGGGCACTAGTAGTGTATCTATGAGAAGAGGTGTGGTGGCTACAGGCCCCTCCAATGTGTTACAATGAGGCTCGAAGGCCTATTTATTGTTGAGAAACAATGTAAAACCATAAACATCCAAAAACCTAACCCTAAGAGATGAAGCACCAAAACTTTGGGCCCCGTTTGGGTAAATTAGTGTTTCAACTTCCTAGGGACGTAACTTTGGCATACAATCTTCGTTTGACGCGCTCAATAGCTCGTTAGAAAGATCTATCCAAGGAGTAAAACTTTTGGTGTGAGCAACATCAATCCATGGACCCATATGGCTCCTATTTTTTCCAAAAAACGTCGTTTAGGGCCTCAAAATGGCTCCGGAAGTTTAGGACCCGAAAAAATGCTAAAAATAGTAATTTGTGCTGCAGCTTAAAAATGGAAAGAAATGATGGCGGGGGTTCAAATGGAATAGGTGGGTGGCCACCAATATCCACCTGGATCATCAAGGCCCCAAAACGACTCCGAGAGTGTAGGACCCGAAAACCTGCTAAAAATAGTAACCTGCTGGAAGTGAAAAGCTGAAAGAATTGATGGTGTGGGTCCAAATGGAATAGATTTGTGGCCACCGATATCCACCTGGATCAAGTATTGAGCCTCCATGTTCATGAGTAGGAATTCCCTTTTTTCATTATTACATGCATATCCATTACTTTCTTCTGACGAGACACATCCTTCCCTTTTATAATCATAGGATTTTCTCTTATCCTCATGTTCTTCTTTGTCATTACTATTTTCCAAAATTACATGTGGACATCTAGAAGAAATATTGCCTCTTCTTCTCAATCACGATAAAAGAGTAGCTTGACTGTGGAATGAAATTCTTCTCCGTATTCTTCACCTTCAACTTCTTCCTCTGAATATGAATGTTCACTTTGATGATCAACAACTTGAGCATTCATGGCTATGAGATATTCTGCATCATCACTATATTCTAGTTTTGCATATGAAAATTTAGAAGAATAATGACTTATTTTACCACACTTATAATATTTGGATAATATCTTACCTTTTAATTTTCTAGATACTCTTATTGAATTACTTAAAAAATTAGCTTATTCTTCTTCAAATTCATAGCTAGAGCAATCATACGCTTTGATATTTTATGTTTTCTTTGAATATTTGAGAGCTTCTTCTCTCTAATCCAGCTTCCCTATTCTGATTTCATATGCATTATCCATCTTTAGATTCTCTTTATCATTTTTTTCTTCAATGTTAGCTTCTTCATTGGTGTTTTGCAGTTTATCCCATATTTCCTTTATTTTTTTACAAAGTATCACCTTATCGAACTATGATTTTTATAGGCCACTCAACATGTCACGCATGACTTCTATATCATGCTTACCATCGTTCCTTCCATATACTATTGATTTCCAAACATCAACATTGAAATAAATTAGATAAGATCTCATCCTTTTATTCCAAAAGACATAGTTTGATCCATCAAACATGGAAGCTTTAATTTAACCTTCATGAATTTCCATGGCCCCTCTAATATCTTCCTTCTAGTGGCTAGGTTTATTTTGAAGGAACCTTATCTAATATTAATGGTTAGATTCAAAATTATACTAAGAGGGGCTTGCATCTATATGATGACATTTTTTACTTATTTATACATTTGAACATAATAAGATATTAGTCTCATAAATTGAAAAAGTAGCATAAGATATACAATGAAACCCTTATGGGAGAAAACCACAATACCTATTTATAAGGAAGTTATTGTAGGATCCAACTTACTATTAAATAAATTTGTAGGCACAAATCTATAGGAGACACTTATCCCCTCTATTGTTTTGTAAGCATCAACCTACTATTACATAGATTTGTAGGAACCAACCTACAAGAGACACCAATCCTTTCTATTTTTTTTGTAGGCACCAACCTATCAAAGAGACCGATCCAATTTGTTGATTTATATGCATCAACATATAGGGGAAACCAATTCCATCTGTTTCTTTGTAGACACCAACTTATAGGAGACACTAATCACCTCTACTACTTTGGAAGCACTAACCTATGAGAGACACCAATCCCCTCTATTGTAAGATTTGTAGGCACTAACCTACATGGGACAATAATCTCCAGTGCTACAAATATTCATAAGCACCAACCTACTTCATTGAATCTTCTTCCTTCTTCATAACGTTTTTTAGCTACTTCTACTTTCATCAAGTCTACTTGTTGCTTCTTCCTTCATTAGGTTTGTGTTGAAGCCTAGAAAATCTCTGCTTCAAACATCGGGGAAAACCACCCGGTCAGGACCTTAAGACAGCTCCTTTTCCGTTTGGTATGGTGGCTCCGAATGGATTTAAAGGACCAGTTTCCTTATAAATAAATGGATTGGTTTGGATGGGTGGAAATGGGACTAAATTAACTGAAATAAAATTATCTAATTTAAACTAAATACTGGTAAAGAAATTCTAACACTAACCCGGGTAATGTGAATACAACTTAAGATTGTTCCAATTTAACAATAACCATGAAAATGTATTATTATTTAAATTGAAATATGCAGAAACAAATAAAGATAACTCTGTTTAAGAAATTAAACAGAGTTGTATTAGCATATTGCATTCATCATTGTATACCATCTATATATACTTATGAAAGATAACGTTTCAATTATACTCAGAAATGATATATAAAAAGAAGTGTTGTGAAAACAAATATACATATAAATGATAGCAATTTTAAAACGAATATCATAAGACAAAAGAAATCAGCAGTGAAAGGATATAAATACCTCATTCATCCTTAAGACTTTCAAATGCAATGTGATACTCTAATCCAGTAACTCTAATGCAAAATCAGATTCCAAGGTACAGAAATGAAACACTTCAATAATTCCGCATGAAAATCACTAGATGTGATCCTTTTTAAAAATATATAAGACAATGGAGTACAGAAATGAAATCTCCAAGTCCAAAAATATTAAGATCCAGGACCCCTCTCTAAATGCATGAGAGGGGTTTAAATACTACTTAGCTGAATCTAAAAATAGTTTATTACAAAAATTAAGGATTCGGTTCAATGACCGTCCTTTTCCTAGGCTAAAATACAGTGAAATTAAAACTAAATCTATCTATCTATGAATTTTATCTTTAAACTTGCAGGCATCTAGCATGGTTTTGAGAAGATGTGGTTGACCGACTTCGGAATTCAACTGTCCTGAAAAGATAGAGTCGACAAGCGTAGGAGAAATCTTCTCTGTAGCATTGATGATACAATTAAGTGCACTGTGCTGACTGTGTGGCTTCACCAAGTACATCCAGTATGAGTCCCAATTCAATCTTGTTAGCCCTTGGATGGATTTTGCTCTTTCTTCTGCCTTTTGCCTCCATTCTGTTTGCAGTTGATTTGCCTGTGGGAGATATCCTGGAACAGTTTCTGGAATTAAGTTAGCTTTGTGTAAATTATCATTTACACAATCAGTGAGAGTGTTTTCCGCTGTAGCCGCCTCCTCTGCTGCCTTTTCTGCCCTTCTGATTTGTGCATCCCAGTTATTGAACAATATTTCTTTATGGTTTTCATTAACCATGGGTGCACCAGCTTTTCTGCCTTCTTCTGTCTTTTGCCATGCCAGATAATCATTGATCTTTTCATTAATCAAATCATAATCATTTTGTAAATCTACAACATGATTTGTGATTTTATCGCTCTCTTGGCACAAATAATTCCATTGCAAGATTTTTTGGCAGAAAACTTCCTCTTGTTGCAGTAGTTGATTGTTCAAAGAGATAGTTTCTGAAATGAATTTTAGAAGCTTAGGATCATCTTTATGCTAATCTTGGATAATCTATATTTGTTTGTCTTTATCAGCCAAGCTTTTTTGATGTCCTATTTGCATTTCTTGAAGTTGTTGTTGTAACTCTTCAAGTTTCAATTGTGCTTCCTTATTGGCCTGTACCTGTTGCAATTGCTGTTGCAGAGCTTTTACTTGTTCTTCTTTTTCATTAAACAAAAGTTGTATCTCAAATGCTTTATCAATTGTTGCAGAAGCATAAGCTCCTGTCATTTGAGATAACTTAGTAAGATTATGAGTAGGTTCCGTGGTAGGATCTTTCCACAAAACATCTACTTGTTCTGCTTCAGTAGCAATTGCACTTTATAATTTTCTATTTTTCCTCTGTCTCTTCACTACTGCTTTGTATTTTGGGCTGTAGAATACATCCAGAGGAGGAATGTCCTCTACATTAAGTACAATTTCAGAGGAGGGTGTGATTGGTATGTGCTCTGTCATTGTGACTGTGCTGCTTATTCCTGTGTTCAAAACTTTGGTTGTTTGGACAGGGGTCTGTACATTCTGTCCTTCTACATTAATCAATTGGTTAAAGGTTTCCCATTCTTTGTCTAACTCAATGGTGACTGGCTGTTGCTGTACATTGGTTGGAGGAGGATTTGTATGTTGAGAAGTCAAAATTTGTTGTTGAGTAAGTTCTTTTGATTGTGCAGAATCTTTAATGGATTCTTCCATTTTATCTTCCTTTTCATTAGACTTATTGGAATGTTCAGAATCTCTGTCAGATTTTGATTTAGATTTACCTGTACTTGAACTGTCGTTAAGACTAACACTAGGAGTTTGCTCCCTTGCGGGCTCTAAGCGTAGATTGTCCAAAGGAATAGGAATTAGTCTTCTTTCTCTGTAAAGCTTGAATTCCTGAAATTCCTCTGGAGATAACTACGCTTGAGCTGAATTTAGAACTTCTTTGAATGAATTTCTTGCTTGGAACATATCATCAAAAGGATCCTGCTCCCCGGAAAATTCCCTTACCCTGATTGCATTGGTAAAATTCTTAATAATATCATTTGGGTCGAATAATCTTCTCGAAAATTTGAATAGCTGTAGGCATGTAATGTTGCCTATCTCTTGAAATGCATGACCAATATCAAACAGTGAAAATGTTCCACATTTTACGGGAAATTGTGGCCAAATGCCCTTTTTCTTCTCTTTTAAATCTTTTTTTATACCTCCCTGGCCACAGGTCTGATAAGCAATTTCCCGAGCTACAAGTCTATCTGGAACATATAGGGGTAACACATGGGGAGAAGCATAACTTCCAAAAAACCTAATATAAGTGAACAATTCTTCTCCAAACCATCTCGCGACGGGGAGAATATCAACCTCTGTTTCTGAGGATAACCTCGGGGCATCCTTATTATACAATGTTCTGTACAATGGCAGCATTATTCCATGACAAATTTGGTAAAAATGGGGGACAAACTTAGACTCCCATAGTTATTTATGGTACACATGAATAGGCAAAGGATCGTGGATAGTCCATTGCCAACCCATCACAGGGAATTTAGAGACATAACAGATAGCATCCATGACATAAGCCGATAAATAAAAAGGCGGATAGACCCGCTGAGAAACATTTCGTTTGGACCAGTAGTGAAAAATAGCAGTGGTCAAATTATCAGATAGGATTTTGGCCCAGTCTACAATTGTAGAATTAACGGCCGCATTCAACAAAGGAAGCCATTCGGGTAAGATCATATTTATGTCAGGCTTTCCAAAAAGCCTGCATAACATAGCAGCATTAAAACAATAAGGAGAGGTAAGTGAACCCGTGCTGTACATACCTTGTTTGTTTTTCTTCAATGGTTCACTTCTTTTGGTCCACTCCTTTGTGCATTCTGCCAAATTTGCATGTTCTCTGGCAAAATATTCCATGAATTGTTTGTTGTAAGTCGCCTGAGGTTCTGGAAACTTATACATTAATCTCAGATCTTCTATGGTGAATGACCCGATTAGATCTTCAGATGGAGTTCTGAATTGTCTGTCTGAAATATCGGTGCTATCCAGCACCCATCTCACCATGTATGTATATGGGAGAATCCTTGGCCTTGCTGCTATTCTATGCAGAAATGAGCAAGCCAAGTCTCTCAGGGTTGCTTCAGACGTATTCTTGGAACCTGCTGTAGCTACAACTTTTATCACCACAGGGTTTTCATCTTCTAACAGATTATACATTCCTTCCCAAGTGGATATACCGGCATCCTTATTACGGGCAGTGTCTGCATATAGCGAAGCCATTTCTTTGTTTTCAGAATTTGAGCTCTTCTCCTTCTTACCCATAGTGTTTAGTGGAAGCTTTGTATAGACGTTTGTTCCTTCGTGCCTGCGTTTTACGAGTAAATGAGAGTAATGGTATAAGAAAGGTGATGAGACTTTTTTAAATGTGAAAGCGGATGAAATATAATATTTTAATCGTGAAACGACTTTCAATTCAAACACAATCTCAATTACCATTAATTTTCAATCCAATCATTTAATTTAATCATTAAAGCGCATAACAGATTTGATATATGGGAAGATTGCCTTAGGATATCGCGCCTACATGAATCTGCGACATTGCGATCTTCGATTTGTTGCGCAATATCGCAATATCGCAATGTCGCAATATCGCAAAATGAAGTCATCGCAGTTATGAAAATAGCGCAAAAGCGGAAATTGTGCAATAGCGCAAAAGCGCATATCGCAAAATCGCAAAAGCGCATAATTGAAAAGAGCGCAAAAGATATTCATTAATCACTTCTGTTTTCTGCGCTATGCGATCTGCGACCAATGCGTTTGTTGTATAGGCTTTTAGGGTCGCATTATCGCAAAAGCGCAAAATCGCATTTTCCGTTTTATAAAAGATATATACCATTTTGTTATGGATGCGCTATCTTGTTTAAAGAGCAATTTTATTATAATCTATCATACTTAAGTGTTTCTTAATATTCTTTCTAAGGTATTTCTATAAGTTTATGATAGAAAGTTTTATTTGAAAAGGCAAACAAATCCTAATTGATTTTTTGGATTTTTAACTAAGGGTCCTCATTTATTTAGTATTATTACTAATATTAAATAAAAGGGGGGTTGTTGCTGGTCACAACAGTTTGTTAATTTATTTTTCCTTCCCCGTGTTTACTTTCTACTTATTCCTTCACTAGATATACTTCTCCTAAAACTTGTTTATTTTATATTTTTCCCAGGAAAAAACTTGCAAAAGATGCCACATATCTGATTTCACACATATATTTTAAAATTCATACCATAGATACCTAGAGATCTCTTCTAAAAACGAAATTTATAGCAAAAATGCCAAGCTGACTTGTTTTAAGCATGTTTTAGGGGCATTAAAAAACACTAACATCCTTAGATCATATCTCTAAAATTATAATGAAAAAAGATATAAATTTTTTAGCTCATATATCTTGAGATCTCTTATATGTCTCCTCCATATTTTAAGGTCTAAATCATCTAAAAAATAAAGTTATGGAAAAAATACAAATATGAGTTATTTAAAGCATGTTTTAAGAGCTTTGAGGAATATTAACTTCCTCGAATCATATGTTCAAAATTTTAGCGAAACAAAGTCTAGAATTTATATAACTAGTACCTTCATATCTCTTCTCTGTATTTGCCATATTTCATAGTCTAAAATATCCCGCAAAGTAATTTATAGAAAAAATATCAATCTGACTTGTTTGAATCACATTTTAGGGGCATTCAGGAAACCTAAATTCCTTAGAGCATATTTATGAAATTATAGAAAACCAACGTTTAAATTTTTAAACATAGGTACATGAATATCTTCTATATATTTCCTCCATGTTTGATGGTCTAAAATATACCAAAATAAAATTTACAACAAAAATTACAAACTAACTTGTTTGAAGCAAATTCTAGGAGCATTCATGAAGCCTAACTTTCTCAGAGTATATTTAAAAAATTATAGAAAATCAAGACATGAAATTTGAACCACATATACATGATGATCTTATATAAATATCCTCCAAATTTCATTATCTCAAACATCCCACAAGAAAATTTATTATGAAAATTCTAAGTTGACTCGCTCACCCCATAAATCACATTTTTTCTTCGACATTTAATATCCAAGAATCACCCCAAAAAATATTACTCATCTCCTCTTGTGCACCATAGATACCTTTTTTCTTGGATACACATCAAATGGACTCATTTACACTTTATTTATAGTGTTTATATGTTCACTTATGGGGCCAACTTGTAAAATTAGCTGGGTCAGCCTACTTGTACTTTGGTTGGCTTGTCTTAATAGAATCCTTCATATCTGCTCATTCCTACGGAGTTATAGGGAGTGAAATACACCATTGGGAAGATATCAGAATAATTTTCCCAACTGTATATCCTATTTTTCAATTTGATCTAAGAAATATGAGTTAAAATACCTTTGAAAGATTGGATATATAAATTTTGCATCAATATCCCAAAAACAATATTTCCAACAATATTCATCTTGTAAATATATAGTCTCTCCCTATATTTGATATAAATTACAGAAATTTTAGAACTTATTTCATGTTACAACATCTGGCTCCATAAGGGATAACATTTCCTATTGACGTGTTAAGAATGGCAGAACAAGTGCCTTTTTTATTTCTCTATAAATCTATCATGTATCTTAATCATCTTTGAAACCATTTGATTTTTCTCTAAAACATTATAAATTCTTGTAGCTACTCTAAGCATATGAAATATGAAGCATTGCTCACTTTTTTCTAGCTAGAATTTTTTTTTACAAACCACTATTGTAAACTAAAAATCAAATGCGTGTTTGGAGAGCTTATTTATGTATGACCAATTCGTACAATAACTAGCTAAATTGTTCTAGCTAGGTAAAATCATACCTCTAGTGACACCATGTGAGCACCTTCATGATGGGAATGAACTTATTTCTTGCAAATATTCTTACAAAAGAAAGAAGAATATGATTTTTGCAAATAAAAATCCATTGGCAGCTTATGATTATAGCAACAAACTATTAACATCTTAAAACTTGCGACATTTAAGATTTTTGAAAACATAGACTACATCTAAACTACAACTGGATCCTTAATAGCATGAAAATATTCCTCTTTATTCAAAAGATTTATTTGTTTTTTTAGGAATCTCCACTGATTTGTATTTAACTATTTTAACTGATGCATGCTTCTCGAATATTTCTCCAAATTTTTGGTCATCACCCTTCTTTTCACACATCATGCATAATATCAATGCTAAATAGTTTCTATCAAAGATAATGTTAAAATACAATCTTCTTCCTATTAATGAATATCACCATCATAATCTCCATAATGATTGAAAAGATACAAACTATTGTAAATTTCTGAACATGTTGATGAAGAAATCAATCCTTCAATATTTTTTTATCTCATCAAAAAATACTTTCATGGGTTCTTCATATTCTCTATCGAAAAATTGATCTTTATAAAGAAAGGAACAATAATATAAATCTATGAGTTAAAATATTCATTGCCATGATATACTATATTACAATTACAAAATTGTGTGTCATGTAAAAAACCTTTCTTTATTTCATTCATATAATCCTCCTTTGATGGCTACGTCATAAAAAATACCACTAGAAACCTCAAAAATATATTCCTCAACACAAAAATCTCCGTGGTAAACATTACCTTCTTCTTACAGATTTTATTGATGAGAATATTCTAGCACTTGATCAAAACTATTATCATACTCAAATTCTTTATTTAAAAGTTCTTCTTCATCTTCTTGTCTCCCAATGTTCAATCTTTCATTCTTTATGTGGTTTGGTAGCTTCCCACAAGCCCATAGATGTTATTATGTCTCCTCAACATTATAAACATCCATTCTAAAGTTGGAGATTTCCTTTCTCTAAGATAAAAGGAAATGTCATTCTACTCAACAACTGCATAATATAGTTTGGCAGTAGATTCATAGGAGTTTATATTTTTAGGCATGCTGTTATGTAACTATTCAAACCTTCGATTGAACTTGGTAAAATTTTCATTTTTTTCTCTTTTTATGGCATAAAACTTAGAAAGATATTGATCATGTTATTTTGTTAGGTCCCTATATTACTAGTGTAGTCCCTTATTTTTGTTAGTGTAGCCCCCTTATTGTTATTGTTGTACCCCTGTAACCCCCATATTTTTATTATTGTGCCTTTACATTGTTATTGTTAGGTCGGCTAGGACAATATTGTGACCCCACAGACTCCTATATATAGAAGGAACTTTTGTGCTCTGTATCATCCAAGAATTGTTCATTTATGTAATGTAAAGGAGGTTACCCCCTCGAAGTGGATTATTTCTAAAGCATTGATATATCTTCTCTTCTATTTTTGGAGATGGTTTCATAGCATTTGGGATCAGAGCTTTGGATTCTAGGATTTCACTGCTCCAAACCGGACATCGTGGAATTTTCGCTATAAAGTTTTTTTTACGAAGGTTCAGAAGTTGAAATTTTTACCATGAGAAGCTGAAATCCTGAGGAACTTCTTGTAAACATTTCGAATATTGGTTCACAAAATTTTCGAAGATATAATATATGGAAGTTAGGGTTTTTGCAGGCTCCCGAATTTCATCTAAAAGAGGTGACCTTGGGAAAATCGACATAACTATCTCTCTGAGCATCGGGTTGGAATTATGTAAAAATTAGCCGAAAGAAAACAAAATGTAGTTTCCTTTGTATCAATTTCAGAGCCAAGGGATGAAACAGTGACACGTGGAATGCCATACAAGTTCGCTCTACTGAACTTGTCCATAATTAGGTCATTGTGGGAGATTGGGTATAACTTTGTCTTGAAGCATCCAAATCAGGTTAGACCTATGGAATTTGAAAGAAGATTCAGAGGGATAATACAGAAACGAACTTCAAATATTGAAGATCTAAAATCACAGAAATAATTCAGTTTCAATATCAAGCTCCTTAAAAGAATGAAAAAGGTGTGTATTGCTTTTTTCAAATTGCATAAGTCTTGTTTGAAAAATCAGTTTGAAGTGATTCCAAGGGCACATTGAAGGATATATGTCATTATTGGGTTATAAAATGCCCCCTAAAAAGAATTCAACACCCATTAAGCCCTCAGAATACTCTACTATGACTCATGAAGATGAATAAGTGCAACATGATATATCAAAATTACAAGAGAAAGTGCACTAAATTTCGCTCTCGGAAAGAGAAACAAAAAATGAAATGGAAGTTTTGAAGAAAGGAGTGGAAGCTAAGATGGATGGTTCAAACAAGGGCATGCAAACTAATATGGATGGTTTGAAGAAAGGCGTTGAAGCTAAGATGGATGGTTTGAAGAATGGTATGGAAGAACAAATGGAAGGTCTGAAGGAAGACATGGAAGGTTTGACAAAGTTGATACAATAAATGATTCCTAATGGTGAAAATATAGTAGAGGAAACTCATGATGAGAGAAAAATAAATGTTAATCGTTATTTCATAAACTCGAATGTTTGATGGAAGACCCACCATATATCAAAGATCGATATGAGGAAGTTTGATGGCACAGATCCCGTAACATGGATACTACAAATGGAGCAATATTTTGATCTCAATAATGTGAAAAACACAGAAAAGGTATGCATTGCAACTTTATATTTAGAAAAAAATACATTTGTATGATATCGATGGCTTTGCTCCCGTAAAAAAATTTCCACTTGGTTAATTTTTACGGAGGAAATGATAGCACATTATGAGGATACAAAGAGCAACACCTTCTTTAGCCTGTTGATAAATATAAAAAAAAAGAGTTCAATGGTGGAGCACATTGAGGACTTCCAAAAATTGAATATAATGGTAACTGATATTCCAGAGGAACACAGGGTTGATGTCTTCATAGGTACTTTAAAGGGTAACATCCAACATGAGGTTCGCCTTTGGGAACCTGATTCATTGGAGAAGGGATTCAGGTTGGCAAGAAAAAATGAATCTAAAATTATGGCGACAAGGAAACCTACCACTCACATCCTTAAAGATGGAAGTGTTGCTACTCCTATAGTTCCAAAATCTACAAGGTTGACACCACAACAATTGGAAGAAAAAAGAGCAAAAGGGCTTTGATACAATTGTAATATAAAATACACTAAAGGTCATATGTGTGTTGAGAAGAAATTAATTTACATATATTATGAAGAGGAGGAAGAAAATGAAAAAGAAACTTCAAAATAAGAGGATATACACCAAGAACCAACCCTAGATAAAGAATAAATGAGTCCGATCATATCATGTAATGCATTGGCAGGAATTACCACTCCTCAAACCCTCAATATAGAAGGACATATCAAGAAGAAAAAGGTAATGGTGTTTTTTGATTCGGGTAGTACGCATAATTTTATTGATTGTATGGTAGCCAAGGAATTGAATTGCTTCCTATACCCAACACTAGAATGTCAAGTGATGGTTGCAAATGGAGGAACTATAAATTGCTCTGGAAAATGCCATAATATCAAGCTAACCATGGTGGAATATGTATTGAATATTCCAATGATTTCCATTCCAATGGGAGGTTTGGATGTTGTACTAGGAGTACAATGATTACAATATTTGGGGATAGTAGCTTTTAATTTTCAAAAATGTTTCTTGAAATTTTTTTCGGAAGGAAAGGAAGTCAAATACGGGGCATCATAGGGAAGCCAGGAAAGATAATAAGCTCTAATGTCATGACAAAGATTTTTAAGAATGAACAACGAGGTGTAATTGCACAATTACGCTCACTAGAAGTTCCAACATCAAAATCATCTATTTCTCTAGATCTCCAAAAAGTCTTGGACAATCATTCCAAGGTGTTTTAAACTCCCAAAGGACTCCCATCTATTCATGATCATGATCATGCTATTCATTTGAGTCCAGGAAATTTTCCTCCAAACATCAGGCCTTACAGATATCCTTATGTCCAAAAGAGAGAAATTGAATGTATGATTTCAGAAATGTTAGAGGCTGGTATAATTCAACCTAGTGAAAGTTCTTTCTCTGCTCTAGTAGTATTGGTGCACAAGAAGGATGGATCATAGCGCATGTGTCCGGATTATAGGGATCTCAATAAGCTCACTATTAAAGAAAAATTTCTCATTCTTGTGATTGATTAATTATTGGATGAATTACATGGAACAATTTATTTTACCAAGTTGGATCTTCGTTCAGGATATCATCAAATTAGAATGAACACTGAATATATTCTGAAAACAACATTTCGAACTCATGAGGGTCATTATGAATTTTTGGTCATGCCTTTGGACTTACCAATGAACCTTATATATTTCAAGGGTTGATGAATTCCATTTTCAAACCCTTCCTTAGAAAATTCGTGTTAGTATTTTTTGATGATATACTAATCTACATCCGGTCTTGGAAGGATCATGTTCAACATGTTGACAGGGTGCTCAAACTATTGGAGGAGAAATAATTATATGCAAAAACCTCCAAATGTTTCTTTGGAGTACAAGAGGTGGAATATCTGGGTCATATTCTATCTCACGAGGGTCTTATGGTAGACCCTAACAAAATTAAAGCCATCAAGGAATGGAACGTCCCCACAACCATAAAGCAGTTGCGAGGATTTCTTAGGTTAACATGATATTATCGTAAGTTTGTTAAGAATTATGGGAGATTAGCAGCACCTCTAACAAAATTATTGAAGAAAGATGCATTTTCATGGGGTCATGAAGCAACGAAGTCCTTTGAGCATCTTAAAGAGGCAATGTCCCTAGCACCGGTCTTAGCTACGCTAAACTTCACAAAAACCTTTATTGTGGAATGTGATGCCTCAGGAAATGGAATCGTTGTTGTTTTAACGCAAGAAGGAAGACCCATTACTTTTGAAAATCATCCAATCAACCAATCAAAGGAAAGTATTTACCAAAAGCTATTTATGAGAAGGAAATGTTGGCAATACTACATGCACTAAATAAATGGAAATCTTGCCTAATGGGAAGACACTTCAAGGTAAAAATGGATGATGATAGTCTTAAACACTTTTTGTAACAAAGACTATCTTCAGAAGAGCAACAAAAATGGGTCGCAAAGATGTTGGGTTATGACTTTGGAATCATCTACAAAAAAGGGAAGCTAAATGTTGTTGCAGATGCACTCTCAAGAAAGGATGAAGAGGTGGAAGCATTTATTTGTGCCATTTCTATTATCCAACCAGATTGGATAATCGAAGCAAGGGATGAATGGAAGAAGGATGAAGAAGTGTGGGCACTCATTCAAACGTTGCAGCAATATCCTAGGACATATGATACATTTAGTTGGAAAATTGATTCCTTATGGTACAAAGACCACTTATATATTTGTAAGAATTCCTAACTAAAACAAAATATTCTTTTGGAATTGCACACTTCTCCTTTAGGAGGACACTCATAATTTTTAAAAACTTACCATAGGATGAAGAAAGAATTTTTTTGGGATGGCCTTAAATCTTATATTCAAAATTTTGTGGCAGAATGTTTGGTTTACCAATAGAATAAAGTTGAGACAATTAAGCCCCGTGTCTTCTACAACCTTTATCCATTCCAGGTCAATGTTGAGAGGATATTTCAATGGATTTTATCACAAGTTTACCTAAGTCTGAAGGAAAGAGTGTTATCATGGTGGTAGTTGATAGAATTACCAAGTATGTACACTTTTGTGCATTATCTCATCATTTTAAAGCAAGTACATCTGCTACTACATTTATGGAAACAATTCAAAAGCTACATGGAAACCTAAAGGTTATTGTAAGCGACAAAGATCCCATTTTTACTCGAAATTTTTGGACGGAATTATTTTCTTGATTGGGTACTCAACTAGCTCATAGCTCATCTTATCATCCTTAATTTGATGGTTAAACTGAGATAGTGAAAAAATGTTTGGAAGGATATCTTCGTTGTTTTGTATCTAATAAAAAAACACAATGGGCCAAGTGTTTACCTCTGGCTGAATGGTGGTATAAAACTTCCTTCCATACTACAACAAAAATGACCCCATTTATGGCACTTTATGGATATCATCCACCGTCCATCACATCATCTTTAAGAGAAAATTCTAAGGTTCAAGCAGTGGAAGATCACATCGAGCATCAACAACAAGTTCTCCAAATCTTAAAGGATAACCTACATTTGGCGCAAAATCGAATGAAACGACAGGAAAATCAATATCACAGCGAGAGAAGTTTTGATGTAGGAGACTGGGTATTTTTAAGGCTACAACGATACAAACAAATGTCCCTCAAGCAAGCTAAGAAGGATAATAAATTATCACCAAATTACTATGGTCCTTACAAAGTGTTGCAAAATATTTTTACTATGGCATATGAATTGGAGCTTCATGCTTCTTCGCGAGTGCATCCAATTTTCCATGTTTCATGTTTAAAGAATGTTATAGGTGAAAAAATTCCAGTTCAAACAATATTACCAGAACTTGATGAGGAAGGAAAAATCATATTGGAACCTCAAGCAGTCACGGAAACAAGAACTCGACAACTACGAAATTGGTCAATTTCAGAGTATCTCATCAAGTGGAAGAACTTACCCACTGAAGATTCTACATGGGAGGATGAGAATTTTCTATAGAAGCATCCATAGCTGCTTAAGAATTGAGGAAACAACTTTTTTGAAGAAGAGGGGCATGTTAGGTCCCTAGATTAGTAGTGTAGTCCCTTATTGTTTTTATTGTAGCCCCCTTATTATTATTGTTGTACCCTTGCAACCCGCATATTGTTATTATTGTGCCTTTACATTATTATTGTTAGGCTGTCTAGGATATATTGTGACCCCATGGAATCCATATATAGAAAGAGTTTTGTCTTTTGTATCATCCAATAATTGTTCATTTATGTAATGTAAAGAAGGTTTCCCCCTCGAAGTGGCTTATTTATAAGGCGTTGATCTCTCTTCTCTTCTATTTTTGGAGATTTTTTCAAAACATATTTCCTTTTGGCCCATTTATTTAGGAAAAGATCATGGAAATCATCCCAAGGACTTTTATAGTCAATTTCAAAGTCTCTATAACATCTTATAACCTCTCCTTCCAAATATTGAGTGAATAACCTCGTATAGACATCATCATGTTGGATTTCAAGGGAATTTATGAAATTTTGGAAGGTTTCTGATTGTTTCTCTATTGAAAGATCATCTTCTGAATTGAACTTAGTGAGAGACTTGAGGTATTTGGGAGGAAGGTCATGAAGGATAAATTATAGTCTAAGAGGTTTATACCTATTTAGAATTCACAAATGAATGCTTGTAGGTTTGTCAAAATATTTACCACTAACTACAAAAGCTAGAAAATAGCTTTATTGTTTAAGAGAACTTGCAAGAAGCTCATCATTATTTTCACAAGGAAATAATGAACAAGGTTTTTCTAATTGAGAAGTGTAAGAAGAATTCAGGATTTCTTTTTCCAAGAAAGGAGGTAAAAATTTTAATCTATTGTTCTTCCATTGTACGAAATATAAGAAGAAACTTTTAAAATGCATAGGAAGAATTAGTAAAGGACCAAGTAACATAACCAAAATTTCTTGAAAAACAATCCTCATCTACACCATAGATTTTTAGTAAGAGTCTTTTTTTTTCAATAGGACACAATTTCTAGTGGATTCTTGAAAAACTTTGGAGTCACAAGTTGAATTATTTAACTAAATATTTTCTTAAAAACTTATGTAGCTAGTTTCTTGACCCGTTTTTACCTTCAAGAACTAAATATTATGTGTGTCGCTTCTTGGGGAAATATTTCCTTCAAATCCGTTCCCCAACAACAATGCCAAATTGTTATTGTTCCTTGAGATGTTACCAATTGATTAGGAACCATGAAAAAGCATATTAAAACCAAATTCTCACCACAATATGTTCCTTGGGTTAGAGGGGTCTCCCATATCAAATTCAAGAAAACTATCTGATCACCATCACTAAGTAACAATATGTTCATTAATATTAGTGGCGAGATTTACATGGTAAAGAATAGAAGAGACATGGCCAAAGATAGAGATGGCAAGAGCTAAAATTGAATGTCTATGAATTTCCAGAATATAGGCATATCCATTGGGCATGGACTCAAATAATATAACACAAAACTTGATAGGTGGAAGGCAGAAGAACTAGGAAAAAATGGTCTCAAACACAACAAAAGTTAAGAAAGTTCTTGCTAGCCTATGATGAAGAAGAAATGGTTTTTTTAGAATTTAATAAATTGATCCAACAACAAAAATGAATGTCATGAGTTAAACTCGAATTTATTTCAAGAAACATGACACATAATGTATTCTTTTCAAATGCATAGGATGAAGTAGTAACATAAAGTAGCAGAATGAAAATTTCTTGAAAAATGTCCTCATTTGTACTTTATTATTTTTGCAAGAGTCCTTCATATTTTTTTTTATAAGGGATCACATTCTGATGGAGTCTTGAAAATATTGGGAGTTTCTAGGTGAATTTTTAACTATAGATCTTCTTTAAAACTTATGCAGATAGTTGTATAACCATTGTTCACCTTCAAGAACTAGATATTATTTTTTAAGTTTCCCAGGGAGAGATTTCTTTCATATTTATTCCCAATAATGGCACTAATTTGATGTTTTACCTTGAGATGTTCCTCGTTTCTTGGGAAATATATAAAGGCATATTCAAGCTAACTTTTTACCACAATTTGACCCTTGGAAAGAGGGGGGTCCCACATCAAATTCAAGAAAATTGGTTGCTCACAGACACTAAACAACAACATATTCATTAAGCTCAATGGCTATTGATGGGCCTCCAAATTAGACACAAATTAAGGCCCATATAACCTTTCTTAGGCACATAAATTATATATTAAATCTCTCCTTCTCCACTTAATAATGTTTTTTAAGCTTTAATATGTTCTTAGGAAGGTTTAGAGATAATTTCATATTATGTGCCTAAAATAATTTATTTTTGCAGAATATTGAGGGAATATTGAGTAAATTCTGAATGATAATATAGGAACTTGATCCCTACTATAGGATAAAACAATATTATATAATAAATGAACAAAATATCATGAAATTATTGATAGATTCTGGAGCTCCGCTGATTGAGAAAATCTAGGAATCTTTTCCCTCCTTTCAAGGAGGATGCTTCCCAATCTATTTTATAAGTACAAATTCAAATTTTATTATAGAGGCACATATTTCTTAGTCTTATTGTATAGAAAACTTGTTATTGTGACAACTCCACTTTCATTTCTAGCAAGGATGTACTTGGATTGTTTCAAATAATGAAGTTTGGTACCATTTTTAAATTATAAATATTGGTTTCCTTCATATAAATCTGAGTATCCTTGGGATTTTCCATCCCAGGAGCCTCAGATCCCTCTTGTACAATTTCTTTATTTCCTTTGAATGTCTTTTTCACTTGCATCTCTTATTTCTGCATTTACTATTTGTGCTTATTTTGTTGTAGGTCACATTGGTTAAATGATTGAAGTGATTTTTTTTGTAGGTTATTTATAGATTAATAATCATGTTGCATCCTTAGAACATATTTGAAAATTCATATTCATCACTGAGCTACTTGGATTGGTTTACTAGTTCACAAATCTATAATTTCTGGAAGTTTCTTGTAGCAAAATAGTAGTAATTTTCTGCTATTTTTTGGAATGTGTTAATGAGCTTCATTTGAGTAAATTCCACTGGTTTTGAGTCAAAAAATTCTTGTTAATAACAAAATTTACCCCATATTATTTTCACTTGATCATATTATGAATTTGATAGGTTAATTAGCTCACTAATTATTGAATTTTTGGTTTTTAGAGTAGTATTTTTTCTGCTATTTTTTAGCACATGTTAATAGGGTTTTTTTTGAGTCATTCCACTTGGAATAAAGATAGATAAATAATAATAAATAAAAAAATATTCCCTTCTCATTTTCATTTTATTTTATTGGGAATTATACAAGTTATCTCACTCCTATAGCAGTCTTGTAGCACTCTTGTAACACGTGTAAAATTGACCAAATATGCTCCAGAATATTGGTTTTTGTCCCTTAGGCTTGAGTAATTATGCCTAGGCTCTAAATCCATGATTGAGGAAGACCAAAGACCAATAAGGATTTGAATTTTTACCCATGCAACACATCTCACCAATTTGGGTTAATGGACATATTTATGAATTGGATAACACAATAATGATTTATTTGATTGCCAGATGAAGTATCTAATGAACGTGGTCAATGGATCTAACCTCTTTGGAATGCAGTGATTGATTAAATTCTCTTTCCTTCATCATGTTAGATTATTTTACTTTCTTTATTCTTAAGCTAGGGTTTCTATTTCAAGAACTATTATTTCCATTCCATAGACTAGGTTTCATTTTCAATGCAACTTTCACATTCTGCAATTAGGCTAGCATTTAATTTCATGATATTCACTTCATTGCATCATATCAAAAAAATAAGGACACATTACATGTTGCAGATATAGTGATGACACCTCTTAAATTTGTGTGAACCCTGGGTTGATAATTTAATGTGGTAGCCTTGGGCATTGCAACATTCTTGTTGAAATACTGGGGCTCATCAATTTTTGGCGTTGTTGTCGGGGAAGTGTCAAAATATGCATTGTTTTATTCCCTAATTGATCCATTTTTGAAAAAAAAATAAAAAATCATTAGGTATATTTCATTTCACAAAATTGCATTACATTCTTATTCAATTTTTTTATAAAAACATAAAAAAAATACTTCTCCAACACCAACCCCCCCATTTGATCACGTGGTGCAGTAATAACCACACCACCATCGACTTTTACGGGTAGAAGAAGAGGATGTGGTACAAAATTTAGAAGAAATGGATGGAGATGATGACAATGAAGAAGATCCTCTTAGATTTCCCATTCAAGATATTCATATCAGTATTCATTTGAAGAGAATCCCTCCATCTTTCCTTCCCAACTTCCATGGTATGAAGTTAGAGAATCTGGAAACCTTTCTCTTTGAATTTTAAATCCTTTTTAGATCTTATGGTTACTTACTAAGCACTCAAAAATTGAGATTTTTTTCTGAAAACATTGAAGGATAGAGCTCTTAAATGGTTCATGAGTTTAGGGACTAATTCAATAAGATCATGGAAACATATGAAGAAGATATTTCTAGAAAAATATAAAGATAATGATATTAAAAAATAAATCTTTAGAATGAATAAAAAATAAGATGAGATCCATGAGGATCTAATAGATAGATTTATGTATAATGTTAAGAGGGAAACATTACACCATTTAGTATTTGACACACTAAAACCCTTCATACTTAGAACAATTAGAGATGTGTGGATTGATCTCCTTGATCTCATGAGTAGACATGAAATATACCAATTATCATTTGAAGAAATTTCTTAATCATGCAAGCACATATCAAGAGGAAGGGTAAGAGTAAGTAAATTAGCATCAAGATTGGCAAGTCAAGATAAACTTGGAAATTTTCTTAATAGCTTTAAAACAAAATTTCTTAGCAATATAAATGAACAAGTAGACATGTTAAAAATGCAAGATGAACAAAATAAGATGTTGATATTTGTGTTTTCCATGCAGAATCACATGCTATTAAATATTTCCCATCATTACCAAGGTTGAAGGAAATTTACAAAGAGGACAATGGAGCAAGTCAATCACCAAAGCATATATGTTATGTAGCTATAAGAATACCATGGTAGCCTAGTCAACTTGATATGATGGAAGAAAATAATTCAAAATTTCAAGGTTTTTCACATCCATCTCAAAGTAATTGGAACAAACCATTTCCTTGGAAACCTTTTCCATCTCAACCCAAAAACCAATCTTGGTAAAAAGGTTGGAAATGAACTTATGGAAGAAATCCATCCTCAATATTTTCCTCAATGTCCTCCATACCCAACTCCATGATATCCCTACCATCCACCTCCACCACAACCATAACCTCAACGACATCCATCTCAAATATCCACTCCCACTCAACTACCTATACAACCATTTCTGAAACCCAAACAATCTAGTAACTCAACCCACTTAAAAAGTTAAGATACAACACTTCCAAACAACTCCTCTTGATCTAAATGGTATTCATCTTAGCCCAGGAAGAGTATTTCAAAAAAGAGATTCTTGTTATATCATTGAAGGACAACATTTAGAATAAGAATATTCAAATGAGGAGACCAAATAATCATGGGCTGGACTTGATGAAGAGTAGACATCATAATTAGAGATTGAGAAAGGTCCCTCCTGTTTACCATCAGATCCTCCATGTGTTCAAGGGAATAATTAGAAAAAAGAGGAAGATTTGAATGTCATGGTAGAAGAGGACACACAAATAAATCCACATTTGAAAATGGACCAAGGGAATCACAACTATATTGAAATATGGTTCCAGATAATTGTTAAGTTGCAACAACACTTTCTTCAATAATTCTTGATCACATCTCTGTCAAAGAAGTTGGTCTCTCACATTTAGGTACATGTCAAAGAATATATTTCAAGCCTACAAATTATTTTATCTATCATATTGATGTGCACATGGTTCCAGTGGAAGTATTCCTATACTTGAAAGATATTTTTTTTCAAGTAGAGTACGATAGAAAATAGAAATAAAAAATGGAAAAATGAAAAATAAGAGGAAAAGAATAAGATCTAAAGTGAAAAATTCTTTTGAGGTGCCTGAGATTGGATCAATTATTGAAAACCTACTTTAGGTGGTCAATGGGTTGGAAAGAAAAAAATAAAAATAGAAAAAATTCTTAGGTGAAAATCTCCTTTGAGGCACCTACAGAGACCTGCTAGTTGAAAACCTCATTAGGAAAGCTAGTAGGCCTAAGAAATGAGAAAAAAAATGAAAAAAATGAAAAAAAAAAAAAATTTCTCCATGTATCTCTCTTTGATGAGTGCAGGTGCTCTCTAACCTTTGCAAGAAACAAGAACAAGTTAGCACCAAAAGAAAAAGGTTGATGAAAAACCTGGTCAAAGGAAGTCAAACTTGGGCTTTCTCCTCGTTTTCTCAGATGAACCAATATGACCAAGTCCATGTAAATCCATTACCATCATCTATTTCCAGCATCCACCCATCATTCCCAAGTCTTTCCCATTCATTTTCCATTCCCATCCATTTTCGTCGTTATCCTAAAGTGGTATGGGAAGGTTTTGTTTTGCTACACGACTGGAAAAATACACAGGGCGAATTTTTTTTTACGTTATCTCAAAACTATAAAATATTTTTCTCGATTTGTTTCATGTGGATATGCATAAGGATTATGTTAACATACTCAGGGAATTTCAACAAATTCTAGTGCATAAATTTCAAGAAATTTCCCTCCATCATCTACAACCATTTTTAAATTTTCTCATGATTCGTGCATCCATTGGCCAAGATATTTTATGAGGAGGTGCATAAGGATGATGGATACATGCTCAAATTTTTTTAGGTCTATAATATATACAATTTTAGAGATATGGATTAAAAAATCCACGACAAAGGTGTTCAGAATTTCTACAAGAGTGACGAGAATTTCTACAGGATTGTGATCGACATAGGAAAATGGCTCAAATATTATCTTTTATCATATAGGAACAAGAGGAGTGATCCAAAATAACCCTAACATTCATACATAACACCATTTGATACTTTTCCCACCTTCATTCCCACCTATTTTCATCAAAATCATTTTCCTTCATCACTTTTTCCACCTCTTTTCATCACCACAAAACTCTCTGACACTCATCAGTATCTTCCTTATGAATTATCAATATTTTATAAAGAAACATTTGGAGAAATTTATTTTCCTAGATGGGCTTGTGTGACTGCTATAGGAAGACACACAATCCTGTAGCAGCCTACACATACACTACATGACCACATTCAATGCACCAGATCAACAAACCTATGTATCATGAAGCATCAGAGGACTCGAACATCATTTTTGGACAACTGAAGGGTCCTCTCTAGATTGCTACAATATCACTGTTCATCTCCAACAACACCACTTGATCCACCATCAACAAAACCTATGTTTACAAGCCTACTACTAGCACACGTATATATATATATATATATATATATATATATATATATATATATATATATATATATATATATATATATATATATATTTCCATACGTAGCCAATACATAGGGAAACATGCATGGGAAGATAACACCTCAAGGAGGAAAAAAATCAACCATTATTCCTGAATCAACATGCAAAGGTAATGATCTCTTAAAATACACTCAAGAATAGATTCATACATGTCCAAAAAAGTAATGCAAGCACCATAAGATCAACACATCAACTTAAAAACCTCCAAAGGTAGCTTTAACAGTCATATCAACAGCCTCATTATCACCTACTAAAACACACCCATGGTAAGGCTTAGGTATGAAATCCTTTAAACCTTTCCTATGAAATTGTTTTAGCTTGAAAAACATTGCAAGTGTATGAAGGAATTTTTTTTTATAGCCAAATTGAGTAGCAGAGAAGCATCAACCTTATATAGCAGTTAACTTCAAAGTTTCCACCAAACACCCACATGTCTGGGAGAGGAACATGAAAAAAATGAAAAGTACTTGAGAAACTAGGTTGTTATCATTTAACAATGATGGGGGAAAAGGAGTAAAAAGGGGTAAGTGAGGGAAAACTCAGTTAAATCAAAGCACTATGAGTTTATTTTGCATGCAATGAAATAAGAGAAAAAAAAATTGGAAAAAAATAAAAAATAAAATAATGAAAAACAAAAATAAAAAAATAAAAGCTGGACCTACCACCTCTTGGCACGCTAATATTAGTTGCTACAGGATTGAGGTTGTGTTGTACATGATAAAAATGAGCTTCTATAGGAAGGAACAAAGTTGCTACATCAAAGAACAAAAGTGCTACAAGAGTACTAGCAGTGCTACATGAGAGCTCCTTTAAAAAAAAAACTATTATTGGGCGTTATACAATGATTAATTAATTTCTAAAAGGTACAAAGAAACATAAAAGAGTTGCAAAGAATTTTCTTATATAGACATTCTGGGTTGCATAATGGTAAATTCTCCAAGGGTGAAAGCTATCCAAGTTAGTAGGTTGGTCATCACATCATTCCTTTCTTTTGCTTTAGTTTTTCACCATCATTTCTCCCTCTATAAGAAGAAACAACCCCGTGTTAAGTGTTTTCAATTCTAGAATTTAATGAGAAAAGTAGAATTCAGATAAAAAAATAAAAATTCACTATTGAAATTGAAAAATGAGATCACCATTGTCAAAATTATTCTTTTTCTAGCCTTTGCTACACGAAACTATGTTTCTTGTAGTGCTTTCCACTAGATTTCTTGTTTTTTTTTCCCAAGAGGAGTTCTACAAAGGTTGGAAGGAAAATACAATGAGGGAAAACCTTAGTGTGTGTTGTGGGAGGCATCAAGGGCATCTAGATTCCCGTGAATTAAAAACTGAGTGATAAAACCAAACCATAACTATGCGCATAGAAATAATAGTCTACAAATATGGGAGGAGTATTAGTAGAAGAAGAAGCTAAAATTGAAGTGGAGAAATAAAAGAAAGGATCATAATAAAGGACAAAGAAAAAATAATAGAAATAAAGGTTGAGCCAAATCCAAAGGAAGCAATTGAAGAACATGCATGGTTCCACTCAGCAAAGGAAGCTACATCCACATCAGTGTGGGACATCAAAAAAGTCATTTGAGGCACAAAATATGAACAACATGGAAATAATATGGATAGGTTTCTTAGAGGATTAACAATAGTTTCTCTAGGGGAGTATGACGAGCATCCAAATTAGACACAAATTAAGGCCTATCTAACCTTTCTTAGGCACATAAAGGCTATATAAAATCTCTCCTTCAACACTTAATAATGTTTTTTTTAGATTTAATATGTTCTTAAGAAGGTTTATAGATAATTGCATATTATGTGCTTAATATTATTCATTTTTATAGAATATTGAGGGAATATTGAGTAAATTTTGAATGAGATAATATAGGGACTTTCTCCCTACTACCGGATGGAACAAGACTGGATAATAAATGAATAAAATATCATGAAATTATTAACAAATTATGGAGTTCCACTAATTGAGAAAATCTAGGAATGTGTTCCATGTCATTAAATGAAGATTCTTAGTGTTGGGTGTTGAATTTCCACAATCTTGGGTCTAGGATAGAATCATAGAATCTTTGACGCTACCAAATCAAGAATCTCAAAAAGAACTACTTTGCATAGTGGAAATATAAAGTAGTAAACCACATATGCACAAGTATACACAATTTTTTAATAAATATTGTACAATAATGTAATCTTCGTTATATTAAAAAAATATGAATAATACAACAGTCTATGGAATACAAGATACAATGAACATATTCACTACAACTTATATGTTGTATCTTGTCTTGTTGGTCCTTCACTTCGGTACTTCTCTCTATCTTCCCCTTAGTCCTTAAAAGGACAACACATAGAGACTCCAGGAGGGATGCCACCTATCACTGCTACAAGTCACGTCTACTACAATGAAAACAGGATGATCCAATATGCTCTCTAGGCTGGCCAATACATGAGCTCTAATCTTCCAATCTAGGAGTCACTTTTTTCCATCAACACCTGAGCTCTAATCTTCCAATCTAGCAGTCACTTTTAACTTCACCGAACCTTTAGCTATCTTCATGCCCTCTACCAAAACCAATGGCACCGAAACCTCCACTATAGGATCTGCTCCTAGGAAGGCTTCCAATCACCAAATCAAGCCTTCAAATTGGATCCCATGGGATACTCATCAAATCGATCCAATACTGATCCAAAACATTGATCCAACACCTAAAAAAATTCACCTAAATACACACCTTAAGCTCGTTATTTTAGGGTCTATTCCTTTGTAGCAACCTCGACCTGGTTAGGGAAACATTATAGTCCCTTTCCAGCCTTAAATTATACCCAAAATTGCTTCCAATGAGCGCATTTATCATTCCTTGATGGGTTGTTCCTCTCCACTACAATCCAAGGTTGTTCTAGCCCTAACACGCTCCTCAAACCTCCTTTATTTATTGTGGCATGCTTTAGCAAGGCTCCACATGCCCGTGGAAGCCTATTTTAGGGATTGAACCACCCTCAAACAACCCTCAAACAATCTTTTCCTTTAGCTCTACCCCTCTGTTATAGGTCAATTTGGGCACCATTCCAAATGACCTGGTTAAATTGGACATCATCCCAAAAACCAATGAATAAGGTCTATCATCCCCTATCATTTCAGTTGCTACATGCACTAAGACAAATAACAAGAAAAAATCATCCATGACTTCCATTGCAAGGTTTCCAAGATTTGAAGTACATGTTATATCACATATGAGCTCACCAACATAGTCTCTCAAGGGACTAACTTCTTTTCATATGCAGTTACCTCCATTCAAGGGTGCTCTGTAAAGCACTTCCTGACACTCAAGGGTGCGTTGGTCAATTGGGAACGAAATTCTCATTGTTTGGGAATATCCACATGGCCAGGGCCTTCTAGAAGAGTCCATATGTGTCAAACTTCGAATCCATTTGTCCATTCAACACCTAAAAGATGGGAAACTTGTCTTGCATATTATTAGAAAGTCATTGATTATGAAACTACCTTCATTTGTTCTATAAATTGAGCACAAATCCTAGTGCTTGAGAAGGAAGAAAATTGGTAGAGAAATTTTGTTGGAATCTCAATTGAGGGTTTGATTTGAGTGACATGCTGCTGGAGAGATGTTCATAGTGATGAGGCTGGGACGATGTTGGAGTTGGTGACATCAAATAAATCACTGGTTTTAACCTCCCCCTTCTATCCATTAATAAAGATTTTTGCTTACTTTCCCACATATGTATATGTATAAGCTTCTATCTTTCATATTATGGATTCTTATTTGATGTATATGTTTCATATTTCATTGATTTAACTGATTAAAATAAATAGCTATCTGTATATTGCAATCTCTTTGTTGTTTAGTGTCTATACTTGCAGGAACTATTCTGGCGATCAAGCTTGGATTGGAAACTACAATAAGAGTGACAGAAGGAGAATAGGAAGCGCTTGGACTCTAAGTAAGTTTATCCATCTTTCTATGTGTCTATTTACTATTAGGAAAAGTAGCTGCAAAGTCTTTGATCTATTGTTCTAAAATAGCACCACATTTAGGGAATGTGTTTTATCTGTAATCCATACTTCCGCATAACAAATTGGTGACTCCACTAGGGATTTTACCTTCATCCTTGGTGTTTTTGCCTATGCTTATCCACACAGTAGCATCTACTCTCAATTATTAGACTTTTGAAACAAAGAATTGCATTAGAAGTATGTCAGTAGCTTGAGTTTTTTGTTCTCTGCTGCACCCAACGCACTGTTGGTCAAGACATAGTGCTTTGCATAGCACTGTGTCCCACTCAGGGGTGCTTTGCAACACACTTTTTCCCCTTAGAGACTGTGTTTCCCCCTAAGAAAACCAAATTCCCTTTGAATTTGTCATTGCTATCGCTTTTAGCCTTTTTTTTGCTGTGCTTTCAACTATCTGATGCCTCATAGAGACCAGTGAATTTACCTGAATCTTCCTCCTTTGAAAAGTAAGTTTGTTCAATGTCTCTTTAAGTGTTTTTTTTTATCATTGACAAATCAAATTAAAAGTTTTTTATTTCTGCATTAGATCCATTTTTTTCATAAAGGAAATTGTTGTTAAATTCATCGTTTCTCAAAGAAGAAAGCATTTATTTATTTATTTGATGCATATAGTTTCCTTTTTACATTCACATTAAGGGGACTAAAAAGAAAAACCTGTTGAACCATTAGTTAAACTGAGAGGGGGGGTGAATCAGTTTAACACATTCATGAACTTTTAAAAACCTTTCATTAAGCTTATGTACAACTTAATTTCATGATAAACTTTATATGTGAACAATCTTAATATGTGAGCAGCAAGTATTAAGATAATGTGGCAACAAACTTATTATGAGAGCAGCAAGTATTAAGTAGATTGAATAAACCATATCAACACATAAACATCACACACAAAGACAACACATATAAGTGGAAACCCATAAAGGGAGAAAACCACATCTTATTATTGTTGTGATGCAAAGGCAAGCTCCAACTCCCTCTCACCACTGATTTTATGTAGGCACCAACCTATAGGAGGCTCCAACCTCAATTCTGCAAGCTACAACTTGCAAGGAAGCTCCAAATCCCATCAATTTTCTGCAGGCACCAACCTACAGGAGGCTCCAACCTCAGTCAGCTACAACTGACATCTATCAAGCTACAACTTGATAGGGAAGCTCCAACTTCCTCACTCTATCAAAAGAAAAAACTTGCTGATTTACCTTAGATATCAACTTTGTTCTGTACCTTCTTTACTGCTATCCTCCAGTCTTCATATCTGTCTTATACCATCTCTAACTCTTCACAACATCTCTATCTACTCCACCTTCTTTTTATTTTCTCTACTTCAATTCTGAATTCTCTAACCTCTATATGCATATATATGAGATATCATTTATAGAGTTCCCCTCTTGACTGTTTGTATTCTACAGAGAATTTGGAGTGAATAGCCATGACTCTTCGACTTCTGCCTTCTCATTCCTTTGTCCAACTCATTTAGAAAAAATATAACAATATTTACAAATTTCAATATTACTGTGGGATTTTTGTTTTCCTTCGAAGACTTGCCAGTGCATCACAAAAAATATAAAAACCAATTAAAACATTTACATTCAGTTACAATATGGATTTCAAATCAACCCATTCAGTTTTTGGATCACCATGTGTTTGTCTTTTCTTCTGCTGTCTCTGTCTTTTTTCGTTTCTGTATGCACTACTGTTCACCGCAGTTGTGTAACTCCTGCATATATAATTGCCTTTTTATATAACACAGATAACTCTCGGCGATATAATAATAATAGACCCTTTTGAACATAGAAAACACCCTTTCGGGCCCACTTGCCTAACTCGTTCTATTCTCCGATGTGATGAATCACCTCTTGAATACTTCCAATTGCAATTACTTTCCTTGCGATGGTTCCGATGTGATTAATTGCAATCGCAAATTTCAATGGTATGTTCTGATGTTTTGCTTTACTCCAATGCGATGGTTCATTGTTCGCATATATATATATATATATATATATATATATATATATATATATATATATATATATATATACATTGTTTCATATATATACTTTCCGTTTTACCTTTTATTTATCCTTCAAGTTTGGTTAAAATTCTCGGAATAAACATGCATTAAACTTATCTTTTTACATGGGGCCCACACTACAAATATACTCTGCCTCTATTAACTTTCCAATCGCAATCGCATCTTTCAGAAGTGCTCTTGTGCCTTGGTCATTTGATTTCCGCCGATGCGATTAGCAAAGGTCCCACCAAGCAATGTTTTGACATTTCAATGTTCTGTGTTACAATTTATTTTTCTCGTAGAAGGGTTTTAACAAAGGAAAATCTTAAATTTATGTGTTTGCATCTCCGCCGATGCGATGGGTCACTGTAGACCCCACTCCGACTTCCTTTAGATCCAACGGTTGCTATCTTCAATGATCCAACGGTTGCGATTGGATCGTACCATCGTAATCGCAATATTCAACAATTTGTTCACTTGCACTTCCACTGCGCCGATGCGATAGATCCAACGACTATGATTAGTTAGGAACAGACAGTTATGATTAAATCGCTCGATCACAATCACAACTTTCAACTTGTCATTCCTTTGATCTTTCATTCCGCCGATGCGATTAGATCTCCACCATTGATCTACTATTTCCGATACGATCTCTGCCGTCGATCTTCAATACTTTGGTTAAACCATCGCACCCATGTATATGGCAGCAATGACTTTTGGGCCCACAACTTCATTCAACTCATATCAATAATAACATATATATATATATATATATATTCCCCAATCAAATGTTGTAAACATTAATAACCCGTGGCTTATATTAAAATCCATGTCAATGCATATGTTTCACGCCTATCCTTGTGCTCCAGTTTTAATTTAACTCACCTTGGTTATAATAATATAATGCAATGTCTAAGGCTTGGCTTACCTCTCATTAATCCGCAACATAGTCGGGGTCCACAACTTATATATATATACATATCGACCATTCAAAATTTTCTCCAATGGTTAATAACCAACCATTAATGCGATAATTCAACTGGGCCCACCGCAACTTATAATCACATATACAATTTTTATACGCGCACCATTTGTGATATTTCATATCCACAATAATATATTGACATATATTACCTCCTCCATCAGACATTATAACAAAACCCTTTGGAATTACCCAAGTGATAACATATATAATCGTTTCCGGGCCCACATAAACTTATGCCATACCTCTGTGCACTTTCAGTCATGATCCAACGGTGGATATGTTCTCGCGCTCCAACTAAACATTGGACGCCCATCCGATGGATGACGAGCAATATCACGCAATTTGTATGCTCGTGGGTTAATCCTCCAAATTTATGCGATATAAATGGTATTCAAATACCACTTATTGCCACGCGTCGAGTGAATACCAATATCGCGTTCAAAAAGGTAATTCCACTTACTACCCTCGTGACCGCGTGATACAACTGGTTTTCTCCCTTCGAAACCACGTTCTTGTTCATAGTCGGGTCCCACCATACTTCCTTTGTTAGTTTAATCTGAACCTTCGGAATTGTATTAATTCCTTTGTAAATGTTTCGAAGATAATACATTTCTTAAGTGAACTCTTTTGTGCTTAATCCTTCGGAATATTATAATATGTGCATACCCTGTAGGACTCATGTATTGCATCGCATCGCAAGCCTATCACATCACATCTTAAGCCTCTTTTTTTTGCTATTACTGTTGCCTTTCTTTTGCTGCCTCTGCTGCTATTCACTGTCTCTGCTTTGTCCGCTGCCTCTGTTCCTTATCTTCCTTGTTGCCTATGCTACTTATATTCTCCTTTGCCATCTCCTTTTCCATCAATGACAAAATTTCCAACAATCTCCCCCTTTGGCATTGATGGCAACACCTCCACCAATAATCTAATGCTTCCTTTAAGTCTTCCTCTGCCTATCTTCTATTGCTTGCTTTTCCTCCCCCTTTGACATCAATGGCAAAGGGTTGCACATTTTCTAGTGATGTTTCCAAACCTTGTCCATTATACTGTGATCTTGAGGACCTGTTTCATGCACTGCTCACTTGCTCTGGCTCTTTTGTGACACACCTGCAGACACTACCCCTAGTTTGTCTCTTAGATATTTGAATGGTTCTCTAGCAAGAGGTTTTGTGAATATGTCTGTTGTTTGTTCCTTTGTTGGCACATATTCCAATTTCACTACTTTCTGTGCTACTTGTTCTCCGAGGAAATCGTACTTGATTGGGATGTGTTTTGTTTTTGAATGAAGTACAAGATTTTTGATATACTTATTGCACTTGTATTGTCACATTTGATAGAAATAGGTTCATCAATGCTTACCTTCATGTCTTGGAGGGTTTGTTTCATCCACATTACTTGTGTGCAACAAGCTGCTGTTGCTATGTATTCTACTTCTGCTATAGATAGAGAGATGGAAGTTTGCTTCTTGCTTAGCCATGCCACCAGACTTTTCCCAAATAGAATGCTCCTCCACTTGTGCTTTTCCTGTCATCCACACAGCTGGCCCAATATACATCTGTATAAGTTGTCAAAGTGAAGTTCTTGACTTTTGGATACCATAGCCCATAATGTGCAGTTCCTTGTAGATATCTGAATATTCTTTTGACTGCTAGTAAGTGATTTTGTTTAGGTGCTGCTTGATATCTTGCCACAAGTCCTTTGCCAACATAATGTCTGGTCTAGAAGCTGTTAGGTATAGTAGACTTCCTATCATGGATCTGTAAAGTCTTTGATCTATATCTGCAGATCCATCATCAGCACATAGCTTGCATCCAGTGATCATGGGAGTTGACACAGGTTTTTAGTCTTCCATTTTGAACCTTTTCAACATTTCTCTTAAGTATTTTTCTTGTGAGATGAATGTGCCTGTGTTCTTTTGCTGAATTTGAAGTCCTAAGTAGAAGGTGAGCTATCCAATCATAGACATCTCAAACTCTGATTTCATCTCTTTAGCAAATCCTTTTTCTAACTCATCTTTGCTGCTTCCAAACATGATGTCATCTACATGCACTACTACAATCAAGAGTTCATTTTCATTGGCCTTTATGTATAAATTGTTGTCTACTCCTCCTCTCTTAAAGCCTTGTTTTTGCAAGTACTTGTCCAACCTTGAATACCATGCACAAGGAGCTTGTTTAAGCCCATATAGGGCTTTCTTTAATCTGCACACATAGTCTTGTTTATCTGTTAATGAGAATCCTTTAGGTTTTTCCATGTAGACTTCTTCTTCTAGATCTCCATTCAGGAAGGCAGATTTCACATCCATTTGATATACCTTGAAGTCATGGTAGCATGCAAAGGCCAAAAAAATTCTGATAGCTTCCATTCTGGCTACAGGGGCAAATGTTTCATCATAATCAAGACCTTCAATTTGTGAATATCCCTTGCATACAAGTCTTGCTTTATTTCTGATTACATGTCCTTGTTCATTCATCTTATTCTTGAATACCCATTTTTAGCCTATGACATTTTTCTCAGTGGGTCTTGGAACTAATTCCCAAGTATTGTTCTTCTCAATTTGGTCCAGTTCTTCATTCATAGCATTCACCTAATATTTTTCCTTGCTGGCTTCTTCAAACTTCTTTGGCTCTATTTGTGATAACATAGCTAGGTATACCTCTTCTATCTGTTCAGCTGGCTGTCTTCTTGTCTAGACTCCTACACTCTTGTCCCAAATGATTTGATCTTCTGGATGGTTCTTTTGAGTGTATATTGAGGGACCTTTTGAGTTTAACGCAGTATCTTTTGTTGTATTGCTTAGTTCATCATCATCTTGGTTCTCTTCTTCATTATGTTCCAGAGAATTGCTGCAACCTGTACTTCTTGTCTTGTTTGGTAGTTCTTCATCAAATCTTACATCAATGCTTTCCGCAATTTTGCGAAGTGTTTTGTTGTAGCACCTGTAACCCTTACTCTTGGATGCATATCCTAAAAATATTCCTATATCTGCTCTTGCATCAAACTTTCCCAGATTTTCATCATTAATTTTTATGAAACACTTGCTTCCAAAGACTCTAAAATGCTTGATTGATGATGGTTTACCATGCCATAGTTCATAAGGAGTCTTGTCACTGTTTGGTCTTAAATGAGCTTTGTTAAGAATGTTCACAAATGTGTGTATTGCTTCTGCCCAGAAAGTTTGGGGAATATTACTTTCTTGCATCAAGGCTCTGGAAATCTGTTGTATAGACCTGTTTTGTCTCTCTGCCACTCCATTCTGTTGAGGGGTACCTGCAATTGTAAACTTTTGTTTTATCCCATGCTCATTGCATAGGTCTGCAAAATCATAGTTTGTGAATTCTCGTCCTATGTCTAATATGATGCACTTTAGCTTGCATCCTGTTTGATTTTCTACCAATGCCTTGAATATCTTGAATTTCTAAAGTGCTTCCGATTTATATTTGAGAAATGAAACCCATGTCATTCTGGAAAAATCATCTATTATCAACATGAAATAGGATTCTCCACTTGGTGTTTTAGTTCTTGATGGTCCACACAGGTCCATGTGAACAAGCTGAAGAGGTTTTCTTGTAGATAGTTCCTCTTTGGTCTTGAAGGATGTGCGGATCTTCTTACGTAGTTGACAATATTTACATATAGTACTAGAAGGCTTCTTTATGACTGGCATATCTCTGACAACATTCTTCTTGCTTAGACTTATGATATGGTCGAAGTTTAGGTGTCCCAATCTTCAATGCCATAACCATGACTCCTCAAGTTTGCTAAGGTGGCATGCTTCATTATCTTCTTTCACTATGTAGACATTGCTTTCAGTTTCAACGCCTTTGATCAGGGTCTTTCCTGTGGTGCTTTATCTTACTTCATAGTATTGTGCTCTAAAAAGAACTTCACAGCCTTTATCACACATTTAACTGACACTCAGTAGATTTGCTTTCAGCCCATCCATAAATGGAACATCTTGGGCCTTTCCTCTGCCATTATCCAGACTGACTAAGCCTTTTCCTTTGATTTTTCCTACTTTATCATTGCCAAAAGTAACATTTCCAGATTTCTTATCATCAAAGGTTATAAAATTTCTTCTATCTCCAGTCATATGCTTTGAGAATCCACTGTCTAAATACCATTGTGTTTTCAGATCTTGAGCTATTAGAGCCAGGTCACATTTATTTACCTTCTTTTTCCACTGCAAGCATCCTTTTTTTTGGTGCCTTTTCTGAGATGATGGACCACATTCTCTGAGAGGACATTTGGAAGACATATGTCCACTTTTATTGCATACACAACATTTGATCATATCTTCAGCATGATTATGAGTACGAGTAAACTCTCCATGATTCATAAACCTCCTTGAGGTTTTTAAAATCAGTCTTTGTCCATATTTTCTACATTCTATGATTTTATGGCCAAATTCCTTACAGTAAAAACAATAACCATAAAAAAAATTTGCATACCTGATGAAGGGTTTTCTTCTCCATTTGTTTGCTTGAGGTAATATTTTCACTGTTTGCATCCTTTGTTGGTTTGAATTAATTCTCCTTGTATGACAGTATGCAGCAATATGTCCCAGTTTGTGGCAGGCATAACAGGTGGCATTTTTCATGGGGGGAAGAATCTCCTTTGATGGCTTCCAAATTTGACATATTCAGGAGTATATGAGCCCTTTTCAATTAACTGTTTATTTATTTCATTCTTTGTCATTTGAGGTTCCTTATGGTTTCTATCTACTTCATTACAGGTTTCTTCTTCTGTAGGAATCTTCTGAGCTACTTTATTATCCTTATCTTCTTTTACAAAAATGATATTTTTGTTTTCCTTTTCTTTGCCTTTTCTTGATTCTACTTCATAGCCTATCCCAGTTTTTATCAGAGGAGATCTTTGAGCATCTATAATTTCATTCAACTTATCAGAGCTTGTCATTTGAGAAGTATTTATTGACACTTTCTTTTGGGCGTTTTCTAATTTCTTCCTCAAGCATTCTACTTCTTCTTCCAATTTCTCTTGTTCCTGAATTTTATCCTTAATTTTCTTAAGTAAAATGTCTTCAACCTTCTTGGCTTCTTCAAGCTCTACTTTAAACTGAATGAGGAGTTCTAAATTTTTTTCTTCTCTTACATATTTGAGGAGAATTTCTTTCTGTTTTCTGCACTTCAGTTTGAGTCTCTCAATTTCCTCCAGAGCAATTCTTAGCCCCCCCTCAAGATCAACTTCCCCTTCTTCCTCATCTTCTATAAGGAATACTTCAAGCTCTTCTATAGCCATCAATATAAATTTAGAGGTTCCTTCTTCACTTGAGGGTTCATCTGAGTCCTCAGATGCACTGTTGTCTTGTTGAGCATAGAAAGACTTTCTATTGAATCTCTTCCCTTTCTTTGATATGGTTTTCTCTGATTCTTTGTTTTCTTATGAGGACACTTAGTAGCATAGTGTCCAACTCTTCCACAGTTAAAGCATTTAAATGGAAGTTTACCTTTATATTTACTTGAACCTCTATCCAATTTCCTGACAAATATGGCCTCTTCTTCATCAGAGCAAGAGCATATCTCTTCCTTTTCTTATTTCTTTTTCTCTATCTTAAAGGCTACCTCCCTTACATTTGACTTCCTCTGTGGCAGTCTCATCTCATAGGCTGTTAGGTTTCCAAGTAGTTGGTTCATGGTTAAAGTTTCCCAATCAGCTGTTTCTTCTATGGTAGAAACCTTGGGGTTAAAGCTGGATGGTAAAGATCTTAGAATCTTTTGAAAAATTACACATTCTTGTATGGTTTCTCCTAGAGCTTTCATATTATTAACAATTTCAGCAACCCTTAAAAAGAAGTTGGCAATGTGTTCATCATCATTCATTCTTAAATTTTCAAACTGAGCTCTATATACTTGAAGTTTGGATGTCTTCACCTTTTTATTTCCCTCATGGATGTTTTCTAGAGTGTCCCACATTTCTTTGGAAGTCTTGTTGTGGATTAATTTGATAAATTCTGCCTCACACAGTCCATTTAAGATTGCATTCATGGCCTTTTCATTAGATACAAAATATTGTTTTGCTTCTTTCTTTGAGTCAGTCAACTTTGGGGCATATCCAAATTCCACAGCAGCCCAAACTTCTATTCCTAGAGACATTATGTATGCTCTCATTCTGATTTTCTAGAAGGCATAATTTTCACCGGTGAAAAAAGGGGCTTTATTGGTTGAGCATCCTTCTTGACTAGCCATCCTGGGGACCTAGGATCTCCTTTCAGTTGTTAAACTGATACAAAAGGAACCTGCTCTGATACTAATTGGTTAACCTTTAGTTAAACTGAGAGGGGGGGTGAATCAGTTTAACACATTCATGAACTTTTAAAAACCTTTCATTAAGCTTATGTACAACTTAATTTCATGATCAACTTTATATGTGAAATATCTTAATATGTGAGCAACAAGTATTAAGATAATGTGACAACAGACTTATTATGAGAGCAACAAGTATTAAGTAGATTGAATAAACCATATCAACACATAAACATCACACATAGAGACAATAGATATAAGTGGAAACCCATAAAAGGATAAAACCACATCTAATTATTGTTGTGATGCAAAGGCAAGCTCCAACTCCCTCTCACCACTGATTTTCTGTAGGCACCAACCTATAGGAGGCTCCAACCTCAATTCTACAAGCTACAACTTGCAAGGAAGCTCCAACTCCCATCAATTGTCTGCAGGCACCAACCTACAGGGGGCTCCAACCTCAGTCAGCTACAACTGACATCTATCAAGCTACAACTTGATAGGGAAGCAACTTGATATGACTCACCAGAGTCATATTTTCATGGCGGCCCTTTGGTCCCATCAGGTTATAAATCTTTATCTGGAATTTTCTCTGGTTCATCTTTAAACCCATGGACTTCACCAATGTCATCGTCTGGTATTCTAACTGGTAAACCTATAGTAAGTACTAAAAAACTTGATACTTTATATACATCATTAGGGCAATATCAAGCTGGTCCTTCTGAGTCTATTCCCTCTAGTACCATCTCAACTGGACTCCCTGCATTTGGAGAACAATATTTTCCCTCTTATTATCCTCCTCATGCTGGGGGGAAACCTATAGTTGTCCAATTTGATAGTACTTCGTCATTTTTTGGTCAAACTAATGTCGAAATGAATGTTTGTTAATGGTAGCCCACTCTGCCTATCCAACCACAAACGATTGTAAAATCGTATCAACCGGTTCAACTTGTTGCACCCACGTCAATTCCACATGTTTATACATCTTTACCCCTGTTACAGACTCAAACTATTATACAAAAACTATTTCAGGCGGGTCCTTCAACTCAATACCCTCAAGTATTGGGCCCACAGACTCCAACACCTTTGGCTAATTTACAACAACCTGTACCTGGAATATTTTATTCACAAGCTGGATTACCATATTATGGGATGTCACAGCCACAACCATGTTATACCTATCCTCAACCGAATCCAATTTATCCTAATTTGGGTTATAACATTGGTGGATAGACCCCTTGGTAGCCTCAGGCGCAGATGCCTCAACCTTCATTTCAACAAGTATCATATCTAGGTTTTGGTCAACAGAGCCCTCAAGCATTTTCCTATCAAAATAAACCCCATCTGGGTTACTAGCAGCAGATTCCTTATGATGGTGCTAGAAGACTTGTTGCCCAAGAAATTCCATCATACCTTGGTTATGCTCAACCTGATCTTAATCAACAGTTGCCCTTTGTTTCAACTTTATAGTTACTAGATTTAAATCATCTCACCAGTCATCTAATCAACTATGCTCCTTGGCAGTCAGTGATACCTCATAAATTACCCTCGTATATTCCTAAGTTTAATGGAAACCCTGGGGAAGACCCGTCGACTCATGCTATGACTTATCATTTTTAGTGTTCATCAAACTCCCTAAATGATGACTCTGTTCGGCTACGTCTTTTCCAGCGTATGCTCATTGGTATAGCTACAAAATGGTACATTGAGTTACCTAGAGCTTCTTTCGATAATTTCACTGCCCTAGTTACCGTCTTTTTGACCCACTTCTAGTTACCCATACGATATGAAACTGGGATGGAAATATTGACTAATTTTAAACAGACTAATGCTACTCACTTTTGTGATCATGTTCATGGGTGGCATCATCGTCGTAGAATGGTTAGGAAATTTGTTCATGATTAACTCCTTGCTGATTGGTTCATTAAGTCCCTGTTACCATCTATAACTGAGGATGTGGCTAAGGGTGGTGTCATCCCTGAAGAGTAGGTCATTGCTCGTGCCCAATATTTAGACTTGATTTATACTCAGTTTGGCACGCTCTATGAGAAAATTTCTAATGCGTCGCGATCTAATTTTACTATTCCTCCTTCATCAAAGGAATCTCATGCCAGAGACAATATGATTGGTATTGCAAGCACAAATCATACTACTGCATCTAATCTTGCACCTTCTTCCGAAATTAATGTCATGTCATTTGACAAAGGCAAAAGTGACAATAAACCCAGAAGTAAGAAAAAGGGGAAATCAAAGTAAAAGCAAACTTCTAACCCGTAGGAAAGATCATCTGATCAATCATCTGGAAATAGGAAACCTTGTTATCCATGCATAATCTGTAATGAGGAAATTTTTTTTTGGGATTTTTCTCATTGCGCTGAAGTCTCAAAAATGGTTAAGACTTCACATGCATCAGTTGTGTTGGCAGCTCCGTTTCTAAATCCAAACACAAATTTGGTTGCTACGGATCTAGATTCTAGTTCCCAAGTGCTTATGCTATCTGTCACAAAGCCATCAACAGATATTTTGGTGTCAATGAATAATAAATATTGTGGTAGTCAGGTCACTGATAAACCTACTACCTCGACCAAAAATTCATCCATGGAATCAGTACTGCCTACTGCTATTCATGAATTGACGATCAAGCCACCAAAGGGAGTCATTCATAAGTTGACATATAATCCTCGAGAAAGAGCTGCTGAAAATTATAATATAGTTGAAGATTTGGCTCAATCCCCTTCAACTATGTCAGCTCTTGAGGTATTAAAAAATTGTCCCTCCCAGAAACATAGTTTATTGTCGGCTATTGGTGGAATTGATCTGACTGATTCTAATCTCGTAGTCTTTAATCATATGGGCTATGTGCCACAATTACCAGCAGAATTGGAATTCTCCCTTCAAGTAAATGTTATCAATCTTCTTGTTCATCGTACTATTATTGATGAGGGAGCATCTACGTGCATTATGTCTCTAAACTTTTGGAAGTCACTTGGCTCACCACGTTGATCTCAATCATCAATGATGTTGAAGGATTTTGATGGACATAAATATAAGACTTGTGTTATTATTAATAACCTGCATGTTGAACTAGGGGGAAAAATAGTGAATGTTGACGTTGAGGTCATTGACGGACCCCTTGACTACAATATTTTACTGGGAAGGCCATGGGTATATGCTATGACTGCAATATTTTCTACATATTTTAGAATGATCGCCTTTCCACATAAAGGTGTAATCATTGTCATCAATCAACTATCCTTCTTCGCCTCCACTTCATAGGTAACTGGAAGTGTTCCATTCGTTCACACACCCCAACTCGTACTTCAGAACATTGGTGTAGGAATATTAAGGGATTCCACTCTCATGGGAACCTTTACATTACCGCTTTGTGCGACATCGGCATAAATTGCAAGCATAGAGACCTGCTACATGATCTCTTCCACTCCATATGGCTTAAGGAAGAGTACAGATGATTTTGAAATTGTTGCGTTGGATGAGTTTATGCCGCTCAACCCTATTGAGCTGGCATAGAAATCAATCTATCTGGCTTGGGCGGTGAATTTGAAATAACGTCGTTGGTTGTTTGGGTTGATCGTTCCTTAGATTTTGGTACTCCATCTGATCCTTTTTCCTCAACTTTCTTGATAGATGAGAATATTTTGGAAACCATGATGTTAGAAAGAGAACCATGGGAAGATTATCATCATCGTTCCCATCTTCTTGATTATGAAGAAAATAATCTTAGAGAACTATATCACCCATCAATCAAAAATTTATTTTCAAATTCTTTTCCTATTAATGCAATCGATTCCGAGTGAAACTTGTCAAATATTGAAGAAAATATTTCTATTGATATTTCGACCAAACCTAGTGTTGTAGAAAATATTCATGTCGGCGTATCTTGTTCTCCATCAGAACTTGAAACATATCGCTCTCTTTTTCATGAATTATGTGATGTATTTTATTGGTCTTATGAGGAAATGCCAGGCATAGATACTAGTATCGTTGAACACACTATTAATATGTATCTTGATGTCAAGCCTGTGAGCCGACACCTTCATCTTGTGTATCCGAAGAAGGCCGCTGCCATTAAAGCAGAAGTTGAAATTTTTTTGCGTGCTAATTTCATTTACCCTGTTCCGCTAACTGAGTGGGTTTCCAACATTGTTCTTGTCATGAAAAAACATGGAACCATTAGAGTGTGCTTCGATTATTGAGATGTCAATTTTTCTTGTCCAAAGGACAACTATCCTACTCCCTTTATCGACCAGATTATTGACGATTTTGTTGGATGTGAAATGTTTTTGTTCATGGATGGATTTTTCAGCTACAATCAAATCAATATCTTCCTAGAGGATCAATACAAGACAACATTCATATGTCCCTGGGACACATTCACTTATAGGAAACTACCATTTGGTTTAAAGAATGTTGGGGAAATTTTTTAGAGAGCAATGGATTATGCTTTCAATGACATCAAGCACATTTTTCAACCCTATCTAGATGATTTACCAGTGCATTCACGAATCAGACTGATCACCTGATGCATTTGAGAGCCATATTTTTATGCTGCCGAAACTACAAAAGATGCCCCAATCCACATAAATATGTGTTTTGTGTTGGTTCTGGTCATTTTCTTGGATTTATCGTCTCAAAAGAAGGAATTAGAATTGACCCATTGAAGGTCCAAGCCATTCTTGATTTTCCTACACCATTAATTTTACTTTAGATACAGAAACTTCACGGAAAGGCTAACTTCCTAAGGAGGTTCATACCCAACTACACTGAAATGGCTAAATAATTTACTCGGCTCTTGAAAAAGGGGATTCCCTTCCATTGGGACCAAGTTCTGCAAACTTATTTTGATGCTATCAAGGATACTCTTGTCCGTGTGTCATTAATGTATCACCCCAATTATCAGAGTGATAATTTCTTATATATCATTGCGACTGATATGACCATTGATATGGTATTGGTCCAAGTAGAAAATGGGATACAACATTCGATTGTTAGCCTCTCTCACAAAACAATAATAAATCCAAACATAAATTAATTAAATAAATATTCCAAGTTAGGAATATGTGCCTAACTCTTGGGTTGTTCCTCAAATATTGGAGTTTGTTTAGTAACTCCTATCTCGGTGGGTTTTTGGTGAGAAATTATCTAAACCAAGGGAGTCTAAGATAGCATGGACTATCTTAAGACATTGTCTCTCATCTATTTAAATTGTAACACTAAAATTCTTTTAATAAGAGAGAATGAGGAGAATACCATAAGGCTTTGGCCTTTTCCACCAATATTTTTTGTATGATTTTTATGTGTGTTTTATGTAATCTGTTTCTGAGTTAATTATTTTGTAATATGTGGTATCAGAGCTACGGTAATGCTGCAGTGGATATGAGGAGGAGATTCCAGCTCTACAATTTCTTGGAAAAATCCATTGAATTGATCAGCAAATGATTGGTATGGAATTTGTCAAGTTTTTTAAACAAACAAAAATTTCATTATTGATTTTAGAATTGTAAATTCTACAATCGATTTTATTAAAAAAAAAAAATTGCGAAAAATCCCCTGTGGTATCAATGCGCTGTTGCTAATCCCCTACGGCCCTATCATTCATTCGTTTTCTGGTTTCATTCATTCATTTTCTGCTATCATTCATTTGTTTGCTGGTATCAAGCACTTGGGTATAGTAAATGAGCCTCTCGTAAATATAGATAAAGCTCTCTTATCTACACAGTGATCTCCAACGTATGGGTGTGAATGAAAAACTGTGTGATTGTTATATATCCTTCTTGAAGTGCTCCAAAATCAAAATCATCGCCCTCTTCCCCATATTCATGTTCGAATATCTCTCTTTTGAAAAGTAGATATTGTAGGTCTAGGACTACACCATTTTCTAGCCCTGCAATAGACTCAATCTCTACATTTTTAGCTGCTAAATTCAAAAGGCGAGCAGCTCCCGCTGTTGAAGCTTTCAAGCCAAGCTGTGCAAGTTGAATTCCAATTCCTTGAACATCTACAAATGAAACTGGAGGATTTGCGCTGTCTGGTGCTATCTCTCGATTTTTTTTGTAAACAGAATTCTCGTTCGATTCAAATGCAACCACATTGATTATATATCTAATCCATATATCTCTCTCTCTCTCTCTCTATATATATATATATATATCTCATCCATTGGCATTCCCTCTGCTGTTTTTTTTTTGTGTTCTAGATCAAATTTCTCTTATCTGCAATGTGTCCTACAGGAATTGGGTCTCAAGCATAATAAGCTTTGTGTTTCAGTCATAATAAGCTTTGAAAGCTACTGGTATCATTTGTGGAGGAGTCAATCACTATAAAAAAAAATTGCAGCGTTTTTGGTATTGAATCACTATAAAACTTGCAGCAGTTTTGGTATCGAATCACTTGTAAAAAATTGCAGAGGAATGCACTCTAACCGTTGCTGCTTGTTTGTGTTGATTCTATTTTACTGCACCTTTACATCTTCGGTCAGAGACTCTCCTCGTCCAATTACAGATCAGGAAATCCGAAAAAAAAGAAGAGCACCTGCTACGAAGATATTGAGAATGGTATGTGGGGGTGGCAATGCACGTCTTCATCTATAGCTAAAGAGAATTGTGCCCTTAGATGTCTAAATTCCCTTTTCTATGAGCACATTTATGAAGATAATTTGCTATTTCAAAATTCTTTTAAATAGGAGTTTAAAAGAATTCCATTATTTGAAATAGGAGTTTAAAAGAAATAAAAAAGTGGACATTTAAAAGGGTTAGTAAAGTAAATTTTTGTAATGGAGTGATAAGGTATATATTTTTTATGTAATGTTATTGGAGTAATAAGTATTTTGCAATATTTGTGGGGTAATAAGGTTATTTGTAATTTTTTGGAGTAATAAGGCGATTTTTTGTAATTTGTATTCGGAGAGATAAGGTGATTTTGAAGGGATAAGTGTTTAGGTTGAGTCAGATTTTTGAAGACATTTGTTTCCATAATTTGCGAGCGTGAGATTCTCATTGTTTGAGAAAGCTTCAATGCCGATGTTGTAAAATATGAAAGGTCGATGACCTCAATACTTAATAAAGACATATTATTTGTGGTGTTCAACTGTCCTAGTTCCGCCCAAAATTGAATAAGGGGATCTTAGGTACACCATGTGTGTTTGTGATGGCGCATGTTTTTTATGGCTTCATGTTGTTTCTTTTTTATTTGTGTCTAGTTGTGACACATCAATGATTTCATTTAATATCACATACATAAATTTCAATATCAGCAAGCACAAACACATGTAACAAAATAGCTGCAATGGAGGAAAATTAAGCTCAACACGTGCAATTGTGTCACTACAAAAAATAATCAAAGTTTTCAACATCGACATTCTACTTCAACAAGAAAATTCACTCAATACAATCAAGTTCATGAATTTGGACACTCTAGCATTTCAAAGCAAAGTCTACATCAGCGTTCTTGCAAATCCATTTAAGAACTTGTAATCAAATTCATTGTTTTAAGTGAATCATTAAAAATTCATTGTTAATGAATTTTTAAGAGGACAAGTGAATTCATTGGGTGCATTTTTGACATTGTTCGACACCCTTTCTTTAAGCAGAATCAAGTGAATGCACGAGTTTTAAGTCTAAAAGCAAACAAACACCAAGTTCACATCTCCTGCAAGCGAGCGTGAATATTCATTCAAGAAATTTGCGTCAAGACAATACAAAGTTCAAAATTTCAAGTGAGCCAGAGTGAAGTTCATTGCAGCAACCATCAAAGAAACCAAACAAGTTCAACTCTAACACCAATCAAGCAAGTTGAGATCGACATCAAGTGAGCGTGGCTATTCATTCAAGTGAGCATGAAGTAATCAAGTAAGTCAAGTGAGTGTTCAAGCAAACACGATCATCATCAAGCGAGCGTGAATTCCAGAGTTTAAGCAAGAAAATTCTACAATTCTAGCAAGTGTTCCAAGCAAGCGCAATAAGCAATAAATCAAGCGAGCGTGCCATTCAAGCCACATTCAAGCGATCTTGTCATTCAAGTGAAACAGTTCAAAGTACGACATCTATAACAAGAGAGCCTGATTTCAAGAGCGCAAGTTAAAATGGCGCAACATATTTAGTTGTTAAACATTCTTCACAGTTTGATCATCTCCAGTGATGAAGACATGGTGCACATCAGCAAAGCAACTCTTGTTGATCTTTCATGGCATCTACAACAAACACATGAAACTATTGAGTTTCTTCAACTCGAGTCACAACTTCAAAGGAATGAATTGCAAGAAAAGAGTGATACTTTCAAGTATTTGAACCATCCAGATGATAAGTCATTCATCCAAACAACTTCAAGTGTCGAAGTTGTTCCAGTTCAAATTTCTTCCAAGCCCATCATCAAGCCATGGGAAGAAATTCAAAATAACAAGAATCGATGAGGCTTAGGATATGTCAATGATAACACCAACCTGCATATCCCAGATTATTCCAAGCCAATTAAGTTCATCAGTGCAGGATTTATTTCACGACTCACCTCAGTAAGTTCTGAGAAAGTTGCAGACAACCAGCAATGAACGCAACACAAAGTTGCAGACAAACATAATTGCACGCAACCTGAAGTTGAAGTCCAACCAAAATGTTCTCATTGTCAAAGAATCTACCATAACGAAGATCAATTTTTTGATATCCATCCTTGTTGCCATTGTGGTAAACCAAATCATTCATCGAAAATGTCGCAACCAACAACAATCACCGGATAGAAGATACATTATGAATGGATCGACCCTTGGAAATGGTCATCCACAACCAAAAGATTGTCTCGCCTCTACAATCGAATACCATTCACACATAGTGCAAACAATAATGAGGCCATGATGGTACCTCATGCAAATGAACTGGGAGTACACCAGCAAACTCATGGCACTAAATGGGGGAGTTCAGAATAGTTTCATAGAAGTGTCTCTCCTTTCAGCCGACAAAGGGGGGAAAATGTCAATGAAATTGATAGTGGTGTCAGACCGAAAGTCTCAACAAAACCAACAAAAGCAGCCTGGGCATCAAAAATTTTGCCAATGCGCATCAACAAATTTGCTAGTGCTACCAACAAAAAAGTAGTTAAAGAATAGTTTTCAACACAACAAAAGCAACAATGAGTTGTTTTTGACATCATCACCAAAGGCTTTCGTTAAATATGAATCAGACATGCAACTGACTCATGGTCTCTTCAGATTGCAGTTTTTCAGCATCCAACTTTGGCGGTTTTTTCAGGCAATGTTTTTGAGGATCAATATGAGAACTTGGAAGATGGTTCCTCATTCTTATTTTGGATTTATCATTGAAGGGGGGAATGTTAGCCTCTCTCACAAAAAAATAATAAATCCAAACATAAATTAATTAATTAAATATTCCAAGTTAGGAATATGTGCCTAATTCTTGGGTTGTTCCTCAAATATTGGAGTTTGTTTAATAACTCCTATCTTGGTGGGTTTTTTGTGAGAAATTATCTCAACCAAAGGAGTCTAAGATAGCACGGACTATATTAAGACATTGTCTCTCATCTATTTAAATTTTAAAACTAAAATTATTTTAATAAGAGAGAATGAGGAGAATACCATAAGGCTTCGGCCTTTTCTGCCAATATTTTGTGTATGATTTTTATGTGTGTTTTCTGTAATCTGTTTCTAAGTTAATTATTTTGTAATACTGATCCATTATTTTAGTCGTAATCTCAATGATACGGAAGTGAAGTATTCATACGTAGAAAATATTGCCTTGGCAGTTGTTCAATCTGTCCAAAGATTTCACCACTATATCCTCTTCCGGAAGACCATTATCATTTCGGATTACAACCCCATGAATTATATCTTATCACGTCAATTTCTGGGGGGAAAACATTCAAAATAGATTTTCATTTTGTAGGAATTTGATTTGGAATTCATCAAATCAAAGTCAAATAAGTCTTTATTTTTAGCTGAGCTTCTCTATGACCTTCCCTCTGATAGTACTGGTACTACGTCGGAACCATGTATTCCTGACGAGTCTCTGTTTCTGATCGGATCATCTGATCCTTGGTATGGGGATTTTATCATTTATCTCCAGACTCGGACTTTTCAGCCTGATACCTCTCACTCTAACCAACGACGTATTTGATACCAAGCTAAATATTATCTAATCATCGGTGATACACTTTATTGTCGCGGTGTCAATACAATTTTAATAAGGTGCCTCACTCATAAGGAAGCCGAAAAGGTTTTAAGTGATTATCATGTTGGGGCTTGTGGTGGAGACTTGTCTGGATACGATACCATGCAGAAGATACTCTGCGTCGGTTACTTTTGGCCTACAGTATTTTGCGATTGCATTCTCGCGGTCAGAATTTGTCATGTGTGCCAGATATTTGATCATAAAATCCACAAATTGCTAGCGCCAATGCATCTTATTGTCTCTATGGGACCATTTTTGAAATGGGGCATTGAATTCATGACCTGTAACCCTCATTCATCCGGGGGGCATGGTTATATTATTGTTGCAGTAGACTACTTTACCAAATGGGCTGAAGCGATGCCTACATTCAACAACACAGGACAAATAGCTGCATTTGTTTTCTTTAATCATGTCATTGCATGGTTTGGGGTCCCACATGCTATAGTCACAGATCATGGGAAGCATTTTCACGACCATATGATGACTGAATTGACTGCTAAGTTAGGATTGTTACATGATAATTCTACTCCTTATTATCCACAATCAAATGGACAAGTTGAAGCTATCAACAAGATTCTTAAACGTACGCTTCAACGAATGATAGGATTTCGTAAAAGAAAATGGCATTTGATCCTGTACGGCCAGGTGCGTAATGCACACACCACTGAAAAGGAGGGCCTGATCGCGTTTCTTAGTAATGGCTTGGTAATGTGACACAAGCCGAGTACAGGATCAAATGCCATTTTCTTAAACGTACGCTTCAACGAATGATAGGATTTCGTAAAAGAAAATGGCATTTGATCCTGTACTCGGCCTTGTGTGCGTACCAAACCATACTAAGAAATGCAATCAGATTTACTCCTTTTCAATTGGTGTATGGTCTGGAAGCTATCTTGCCAATCCAATGTGAAATACCATTGTTAAAACTCACAATCGACTTGTTACCTGACACCTCAGATGAAGAAGCGCGTATTTTTAACCTCGTCCATCTTGATGAAACACGTAGTGAATCCCAATTGGCCAATGAAGTGCATAAGAGATGTATAAAGGTGCAATACGACAAAAATGTCCATCCTTGGTTTTTCTCAGAGGGTGACTTGGTCCTTCTTTATGATCAAGAAGATGACGTAATAGGTACAGGGAAATTTGAGCCATTATGGCACGACCCCTATATTGTCAAAAGGGTTATTGCTAAGAGTACCTATGAGTTGGTGGATTATGATGGAATTCCGTTGTTGCAGCCACGAAATGGGTTGTATCTGAAACATTACTATGCTTAATCATGAGCGTAGTAATTTTTTGTATTATGTTGTATATATATGCTGTTGATTTGCATTCACTGTCTTGGTTTTCTTTTTAGAGTTTTCTTGACGTTAGTAATTCGCTTTAAATTTCATCGCAGATGTTTGAATATTTGGAACCATTTGTTGGATATGCTAATGGTGCTAGTTGTAGTACACATAATCTATCCTCTATAGTGTGGGCCATTTTCACTCTGAACAACGAGTTAGTGAGTTTTCAAGGGATTTGTATCGGTAGATCAACAAACAATTTCGTTGAGTATAGCGCGTTGATCGAAATTCTCTCTGATGCCATTTCATTTGGTATTAACCGCATCATCATAAGGTTAGACTCACAACTTGTGGTATTACAACTTACTAGTGTTTATACTATTAGAAATCCAACACTGCATCATTTGTTCCTAAGAGTTCAACTTTTGGAAAGACACTTTGATTTTATTCAATATCAACACATTTCCAGAAACTTGAACACATTGACTGATTCTTTAGCTAATAATGTTCTATACAAACATTTGCAGCACATGTAAAGAAACATTCACATAATTGAATAGGATTGTGCAATAAACATAGGAAAACACTGAAATCAAATAGATAGATAGTTATAGGTTTTTATAAAAAATTGTGCCCAAAACACATTGGTCATATGACCTCAAAATGTATGCAACATGTGAAAATTAAATTAGTGATGCTCATGGTAATATTCTATAGATATAGCTATCCTATGCAGTAACCGCATCCAATGGTTGGGAATGCCTATAGTGTGGTGCCGTAGTCGCATGGGAACTCTTCGATCCGGATATCTGGAATCCCGAAGGTCAACCCCTGTATGTGCTTCCAAAGCTCAAACAGAGTCTCAGCCATGTCTAAATCCTGAAGGATTGCTCTCCCGACAGCCCTCTCTGCTGGCTCATCCACTCCATGCTCTGGTTCCTCCACCGGTTGAACTCGAAAAACATTTGCATTACATTAAAAATTTAGTTTAGTCTTGGGAAAACATCAAAATACAAAAAAATTGTATAAACCTTAGAAAAATCAAAGAATATGGTCAAAACATTCTTACTTATTGCACCCCACTGAGCGCCTTCTGGTAAAGCTAAGTCTAGATCTCCTCGGAAATCGATGCCTACATATGCATACTCATTGATGGCGATAACCTGTCATCTGAACTAGGCGAAGAATGCAGTCGAGAACACAATGGATGATTGGCCTGCATGCCTAGCCATTAGTTCTACCCATCTCTGAATCCTCGGATCTCTAGGGTTAGACACACCCAGCGTCACATGCTGTGGCTGCATCAGTAGAATCCACTCTAAGGAAAATGAAATGAGGATCGAACCATAACTGAAATTTTTCTTCCTTCCTCCCTTTGCCTTGTTCAGTTGTTCTTTTATCTGAGAAAGTACAACTTCAGACCAGTTGAAGACTGTTGGCTCCATGCACTCTAGCACAAACTGCATATATGATCTATTCACTACATATAGTGTAACGGTGCCGGCAAGCTTTGCGATTGTGAAAAGAATAGTTCTCAAAGGAAAATCACGAATGTCACGAATGTTTATTTTCCCATACTTGCTTGGCTCTGCCCCTAGATAGCAATATTTCAAAACATAATCTCTCACCGTCTCTCCTCCGAGAGTAGACCCTGAAAGAGAAATAGGCAAGCCTCTCCTCGACAAGCCTATCAGAAAATATACATCCTCCATTGTAATAGGAACCACTTTGTTCCTAATGTGAAATGCCTCAATAGTTGGATCCCGTGCTCGAACTAGGAATTTCAAGAGTTCTATTTGTTGCCTCATCCTTGACAAGCAGAAGCACTTTAATAACCCACAATCTCGTAGGGCTCTTACTATACCCGGATCATTTAGGGCAATCATATTTTTCTCTTCATGCTCTCTTTCTCTCCAAGACATCATCATTCTAGTCTGATGGAATCCTGAAACATAACCATAAGACTCATTAGACTCCTTTTCATGCAAAAAATTAGGCAAATTTTGGGTACATTGAAAGAATAAAGAATGTGAATTGCGCCCAACGCAATCTTGAACAAGGGACAATGTGTTGCATATGCACCTAGGTTTCAATTTAGGTGCTCCATAATGCATTTTTTCGATGCTCAAGGGTGCATTGCCCTCTTTGGGAAAATAATTTACCCTAAGGGGCCCAAATCCCTAAAAATTTGCAATGAAAGGAAATTAATTGACTACTGAAAGAAAGAGAGGGTTTATGGCACCAACTTGGATCAAACAACAATGAAAACCATCCACAGATTCGATCGCAATCAACGGATGAAGTTCGAGGGAAAAATATGTTCAGAGCTCCAAAATGAAAATGGTAAATTTCAAATGGTAAAAATGAATAGTAAAACTATTTTAATTAGTCATTTGATTATTTGCAAATCATATTTATTGCTGTGACTGTGGTTTTATTCTATTTTTATAATGAAACATGTATTTTTAATCCATTTGATGTTGTTTTGAACAGATTTTTCAACTGATGAGCAGATTAGTCATGCAGATTTATTTCAAGAATGATTTGACCATAGGGCATACTTTTATCCTTATTTTTCGAGCTTTGTTAAAAATGAAAAAGGACTTGAAGCATACTTTTATCTCTTTTTCGAGCTTCGATAACAACGAAAAAGGAACCCTTGGAGTGTTCTTTTAGCTCTTTTTAGACTCCGATAATGTGAAAATATTGCTGAGAACTTGTCTTTTCGAGCTCGTAAAAGTAAATGAATTGATATCTAATCAGTATAAGTCTAACCCTTTTTCGGACTGAGATAGATTATTTATGAAAAAGGAATGCCTTAGTCGAACATGGCTAAGAGGTTCTCAGATATTATTTTACACTTTTTCGGATCTAAGCGACAACTTTACGAAAAAGTACTTATGGAATTTTCTTTCGTCCTCTTTTTCAAACTCTCTAACTATGAAAAAGGATCGGGTTGTCACTATTTTTAGGTTCGTTAAAACATAAAATAGCGACAGGATTGTTGATCATGGCAAGAATCAAGTTTCATTCATCGCTAGACTCATTAAATTATTAAATAACAATACATTATTTGCCTGAAGGGTTGAATTATAGATCAAGCATATGTTATCTTCCTCAAGCTTGTTAAAAAATAAAGAGGTACTGGTTGACAAATGACTGGGGAAAATTGGGAAAGTGAACATAAATTTTTACAGTAGTAGGTAGCTCTCAGTGAACATGACACTTCACTCCATCACTGTGACTGTTTGGGTTGGGTAATATTCTTGACGGTTCATTCATACCTATGGTTAATCATACCTTCACTTCGGTTTTGGGTCAATGCTACCAAATCATCTTAGTGTCGTTGATATGTTCAAGAGAAGTCATCCATTGAATACTCATCCTTCTGCAATATTCATAAACCTTCATTCTCATGACAGTTGTCCCTGAACATTTCTATATCAAGTCATACTTTGTCTTTGAAATCACTAACTCTTGTTTCGCAATAAAGTTACTTCCTGTTGACGTCAAATCATCATCTAGGAAATTTACTTAGAAACATCATCTTCCAATACCATGAGGCTTGTTACAACATCGACAATATCCTCGCTTCCATACTTTTGACCAAAATATTTATTTTGACGTTCGACATCAAATCATCTATTCATGCCTTACGAAATGTACTGCAATACCTTAAGAGCCATTGACATGAATGGTGGTTCTCTCGCATTTGTTAACAACTTACATCATTGGCTAGTAATCAAACGACGTCTTACCATGTTCGACTACAAACCATATATTCGCATGGCTAGATTTGTACCCAAACAATCGAGTGAACGAGATAAGAAGACCCCAAATCTAGGTTTAGCCATCCGGGCTGCGATTTCAGGATTTTTATACACATCATCTGTATGGTGACCTTACATACAGATCGTCATCCGAACATGGGCCTATATCTATAGGCATGTTTGTATTAGGCAACATTCCAGTGTGGACGACTTTCTACACTATGTGCATATTATTAGATAGTTTATGTGTTGAGCATGGGAATGCCTTCCCTTAGCAATTAGTGATTAAGAGGATATATCATGATGTAATGTATTGTAATATTGATGCATGTCACCACTCCGCTTCAGCTCGAACCCACCACGGTGTAAAGAATCTCATTCAAAAAATATTGTTATTATTATTCTAACTTCATGCTTTAGGGGGGAATATGTTTTAGGTCAACTTGGACACCATTCCCAATGACCTGGTTAAACTGGAAATCATCCCTAGAACCAATGAATAGGGTCTATCATCCCCTATCATTTCAGTTGCTACATGCCCTAAGACAAAGAACAAGAAAAAATCATCCATGACTTCCATTGCAAGGTTTCCAAGATTTGAAGTACATGTTATATCACCTATGAGCTCACCAACGAAGCCTCTCAAGGGACTAACTGCTTTGCATATCCAGTTGGCTCCATTCAAGGGTGCTCTGTAAAGCACTTCCTGACACTCAAGGGTGCGTTGGTCAATTGGGAGTGAAATTCTCATTGTTCCAGAATCTCCACATGGAAAATGCCTTCTAGAAGAGTCCATATGTGTCAAACTTCGAATCCATTTGTCCATTCAACACCTCTGAGATGGGAAAAATGTCTTGCCTATTATTAGAAAGTCATTGATTGTGAAACTACCTTCAGTTGTTCTAAAATTAAGCATAAATCCTAGTGCTTGAGAAGGAAGAAAATTGGTAAATAAATGTTATTGTAATCTCAATTAAGGGTTTGATTTGAGTGATATTCTGCTGGAGAGATGTTCATTGTGATGAGGCTGGGATGATGGTGGAGTTGGTGACATCAAATCAATCTCTGGTTGTAACCTCCCCCTTCTATCCATTAATAAAGATTATTGCTTACTTTCCCACATGTATCTGTATAAGCTTCTATCTTTCATATTATGGATTCTTATTTGATGTATATGTTTCATGTTTCATTGATTTAACTGATTAAAGTAAATAACCATATGTATATTGCAGGAACTATTCTAGTGATCAAGCTTGGATTGGAAGCTATAGCAAGAGCAACAAAAGGAGAATAGGAAGCGCTTGGACTCCAAGTAAGTTTCTCCATCTTTCTGTGTGTCTATTTACTATTTGGAAAAGTAGTTGCAAAGTCTTTGATATGTTGTTCTAAATGCATAGCACCAAATTTAGGGAATGTGTTTTATCCGTAATCCAGAATTCCACATAACACCCTCAGCCTTATTTCACAACAACTCAGTCACCAAAAGAGGCCTCAAAACAACCTTCTTTCCCCACATTGGTCACCCTCCTTTGTTGCAGCCTAGACAAAGGTATTTTATCCTTCAATGAGATTCTCTATTTGTGATGTGTTGCACAAGATTGATGAGTGTAAATGAGACACAATCACCTCCTATTTATACATAATAGAATGGATTCATCCAATGTCTAACTGGGGCTTGTACAAATGTCAAGAGGCTTACTAACCCAAGCATACCTTAACTCATATTGTGCAAACCCATTTCTAGACTTCAAAACTTCATATCTCCATTTCTACAACTCAGAATCCAATGATTCTCATTGTGTTGAATTTGTCTCGATGAGAGCTATCATTCTCATCCATCACATGTCAAAATGTGCTCATGGTTTTTTACCAAATCATGATGGATGAAAAACCCCAACCTTGGGTTCCAAGCCCACACGTGACTCTTGTGGCACTTTTCCCTCCAAACCCCAAACCCTAGGGCTTGGAGTACCTCCCAAGCTACTAAAAAATAAACATTCCCTCATAGAGAGGGAGGTACTTCCAAGACTAGGAAGTAGCTCATCATCATCATCACTACTTGAAACACTCTCCCAACTGTTGGTGTTCACCACTGCAACAACTATGAATCATGAACTACGCCTCTTTCGGTACTGTCACTATCACTGGAAGCATATTACTTAATCTTCTTCTCCTGTATCATTTTCTAGTCCCTCCATGTTTCCTTCTTGGTATATGTGGAAGCACCCTTGCTTCCAACTGACCACACACTCTTCTTGGGTTTGAAAGTCTCCCTATGAACCTGTAAGCTCCCACTAGAACTTGACTCCCTCTGAGCCTATCTAACCTAGACCTTCTTCTCAGGAATCTATACCTGCCCCTTTGAAGCCTCCACCTGCACCTGCTTCTCTAGAACCTACACCTACTCCACCTGCTTCTTATTCCCATGATCCATAGGCTTTCCTATCAACTTGTAGAGTCCATGCTCTCTAACTCCAAGCACAATACCATCGGATCTAGAGCCTCTAGGTCTGAGTCTTTCCTTCCCATCCTGGAGCAATAATTCAAACCCCTTATTCTAGATCATTGAGATGAAAATCATGCTATAGATGAGTCCTAGTACAAACAATACATCCTGCATTCTAGACCTGCATCATTCGTCCTTTCTCCATCCTCAATGACACAGCTCTCGATCCTCAAATCTCCTTTTGAATCTTGTCTCCCAACACCATGTGAAAATTTGAGTCCCATTCAGCTAGACTCTCGAAAACCTCCTGTGACCTTTTCATATGTTCCATTGCACCACTCTCCACATACCATCCTTCCTCATCAACAGTACCCTGCGAGAGATGAGAGATCATAGAAAACACTTCCTCCTCCTATTTCCCGGTGAGAACATCTATCTCAGTAGAAATGGCAACACCGATGACCTACATCCCTTTCCTGTTATCATCATCTCCCTTCTTCTTCATCAGACATCTCGTTGAAAAATGACCCATCTTGCCACAATTGAAACACTTGAATTTATTCTAGTCCTTCTTCTGCTTACCTTTAATTTTTGCTGCAAGTGCCATGTCATCATCTGAAGCCTTCTTCTTTGGATTAAGATCCTCATCCCTCAAATTTTCCTAAATGAAGTCATCCGAAAACCTATTCTAGTCTGGAAAAGTATCCCTAGCAATGATTCCTTTGATGAAGGGCTTCCATATGGAGTAAACCCTTTCACGGAAACTCTCACCATATCACTATCTAAAATAGTCACATCGATGACAATAATCTCATCTATGACCTGAGACAATCTCGTCATATATGAAGTCACTCCTTCACCCTGCATCATCTTGGTGGACTTCAACTTATCCTCCAATACTAGTACCAGGTTCTTGTTCTTATTCTATAAATTTTTTTGAAGAGACATCCACATCTCATGTGCAATGTTATTCATGTAAAAATGAGGTATTAGGGGATCCTTCATACCATCTAGGATGATAAATATTTCCCTCATATCTAAATACTTGTGCAATTCCAGATCCTTTGGGTCAGTTGGCTTCTTGATGGATTTCTGGATGAACTCCCAGATCCTGTTTACCTACAATACCAACTTGATCCTTTCCTTCCAAGGAATACAGTTGGACAACCCTTCCAAAATTTCCTCATACCGGATACCTACCTGCAACTTAGACATTGTAGTGAGCCCTTCAACTACAATGTGACCAAATCCCTTTTAAGTTGTACTTTGGTGTGCATAACTTTGATTCAATTTCTTCCAGAGTAGCTCAGACACCCTCTAATACCATGTTAAATTTCCACGATCTCGGGTCTAGGATATAATCTTAGAATCTCTAACGCTACCAAACCAAGAATATCAACAAGAACTACTTTGCACAACGGAAATATAAAGCAGTAAACCACATATGCACAAGTATACACAATTTTTTAAGAAATATTGAACAATAATGTACAACCAAATATTCATTATATTAAAGAAATCTGAATAATACAATAGTCTATGGAATACAAGATACAATGAAAATATTTTCTACAAATTCTTTTGTATCTTGTCCTATCGGTCCTTCGATTCTGTACTTCTCTTTAGTTTCCCCTTAGTTCTTCAAAGGACGACACATAGAGACTCTAGGAGGGCTACCACCTATCACTGATGGAAGTCACGTCTGCTACAATGAACACAAGCTAATCCAATCTGCTCTCTAGGTAGGCCAACAACTGAGCTCTAATCCACCAATATTGCAGTCACTTTTGTCAATCAAGGTGCTACACATTAGGCACCAAACTTCACCCAACCTTCAACTGTCTCTTTCAATTCAAGATTTATAGTCTAGGTCTACTTTGGGTAGCCAACACACTGCCCTCCACCAGACCAATGGAACCCAACACTCCACTATAGGATTTTCTCCTGGGAAGGATTTTGATCACCAAATAAATCCTTCAAATTGGCTCCCACACGATACCCATCAAAGTGATCCAATATTGATCCAAAACATGGATCAAACACCTATAAAAATGCACCCAAATACATACCTTAAGCTCGTTGTTTTAGGGTATTTTCCTTTGCAACATCCTCGTCCTGGGTAGGGCAACATCAAAGTCCCTGTCTAGCCTTAAATTCTACCCTGAATTGCTTCCAATGAGTGCGTATGTCCTTCCTTGAGGGGTTGTGCCTCTCTAATGCAATATTGGGTTGTTCTAGCCCTCACATAGTCCTATACCCCTCCTTTATTTACTATGGCATGCTTCAACAAGGCTCCATAGGCATGCAGTAGCCTATTTTTGGGACTGAACCATACTCAAACAAACCTAAAACAATCATGTCCTTTAGCTCTACCCCTCGTACCTCTTTCACAACAACTTGGTAACTAAAAAGGGCCTCAAAATAACCTTCTTTCCCCATGCTGCTCACCCTCCTTTGCTGCAACCTATACATAGGTATTTTCTCCTTCAACGAGTTGCTCTATTTGTTATGTGTTGAACAAGAAGGATGAGTATTAATGAGATACAATCACCTCCTATTTATACAAAATATAAGGGCTTCATCCAATGCCTAATTAGGGCTTGTAAAACTATCAAGAGGCTTACTAAACCCAATCCGACCTTAGCTCATCTTTTGCAAACCCACTTCTGGACTTAAAACATTCATATCTCCATTTCTACAACTCAGAATTGGATGATTCTTGTTGCCTAGGATTCGTCTCGACAAGAGTTATCATCCTCATCTATCACATGTAGAAATGTGATCATGGTTTTGGACAAAATCACGATGGGTTCAAAACCACAGCCTTGGGTTCCAAGCCCACAAGTGACTCTTGTGGCGCTTTTCAATCCAAACCCTGAACCCTAGGGCTTGGAGTACCTCCCAAGGTACTAAAATATCAAAATTAGAAACCAGATCCAATTTTTGAGGGTTTTAGAGTGGAAATTTGTCTCCTTTCAATGAAGATTCTTCCCCATATATTTGTATAAGTAACAATTTGAATTTTCTTCTAGGGGCACGTATTTCTCGGTCTTCTTGTAGAGACTACTTGATATTTAGAATCTTCACTTTCATTTCTAGCAGGGATGTACTTGGATTTATTCAAATAATGAAGTTTCGTGCCATTTTTAGCTTATAAAGCTTGGTTTCCTTCATAGGAATCTGAGTGTCCTTGGGCTTGGCCACTCCAGGAGCCTCAGAGCTCTCTTGTACAATTTATTTATTTCCTTTGAATGCCTTTTTCACTTGCATCTCTTATTTCTGCATTTACTATTCATGGTTCTTTTGTTGTATGTCACATCGGTTAAATGATTGAAGTGAGTTTATTTTAAGGTTATTTATAGATTCAAAAGTATGATTCATCCTTATAAAAACTTTGAAAATTCATATTCATCATTGAGCTACTTTGATTGGTTTACTATTTCACAAATCTAGAATTTCTGGAAGTCTCTTGTAGAAAAATAGTAGTAATTTTCTGCTATTTTTTAGAATGTGTTAATGAGCTTCATTTGAGTTTATTCCACTTGTGTTGAGTCATAAATAAATTCAATTTAATAAAAAAAAATACCCCATAACATTTTCACTTGATCAGGTTAGGCATTTGATACATTAACTAGCTCATTAATTCTTGAATTTTCAGTAATTTTCGAGTAGTAATTTTCTGCTATTTTTTAGCATATGTAACAAGGGTGTTTTTGAGTTATTCCACTTGGAATGGATTCCTAGTACATCCTAATTAATAATAAAAAAAATAATATATCATTTTCATTTGATTTTCTTGGGTATTCGATAAGTTATCTCACTCCTATAGTAATCTTGCCACTCCTATAACAGTCTAAATCCATGATTGAGAAAGACCAAATACCACTTAGGATTTTCCTTTTTACCCCTGCAACACATCTCAAAAAATTGGGTTAATGGACATATTTATGAATTGGATAGCACAATAATGATTTTCTTGATTTCCACATGGAGTACCTAATGAAATCTGTCAATGGATCTAACCTCTTTAGAATGCAGTTATTGATTACATTCTCTTTCCATCATGCACTTTAGATTAGTTTACTTTCTTTATTCTTAATACAAGGTTTCTATTTCAAGCACTATTATTTCCATTCCATAAACTAGGTTTCCTTTTCAATGCAACTTTCACATTATGCAACTAGGCTACTATTTGATTTCATGATATTCACTTCATTGCATCAGATCAACGAAAGAAGGACACAATGCATGGTGCACATATAGTGACGACACCTCTTAGGTTTGTACGAACCCCATGTTGATAATTTAAGTTGGTAGCCTTAAGAGTTGCAACATTCTTGTTGCAATAATGGGGCTCATAAACTATATTTATGTGGTAAACAATTTAAGAAATAAGGATGAGGATAAATATGGCGGGAGATGAAATTTAACGTCAATGAATTCATGACTAGAGGCCTATCCATTGGGGATGGACTCAAATAAGATATCACAAAACTTGATAGGTGAAAGGTGGAAGAACTCATAAAAACATTTATCTCGGGCACAACAAAAGGTAAGAAAATTATTGTTCACATGTGATGAAGAAGAAATTATTCATTGAGCATTTAACAAATGAATCCAATAATGAAAATTAATGTCACGAGACGAACTCAGATTGATTCGAAGAAAAACGACACATAATATACAACTTTAATTATAGTATTTGACTATAAGTAGGATCTGAATTGAAAACCTTTCAATGATTCAAAATATACTCCTAATAGTGGAAGTTTACCAAATTGTAAAAGTTGTAAATCATAATTCCATTGGAAAAGAACACACATAAAAGTAAAGAAGCTTAACATGAAAAAATATGAAAGAAGAACAAGGATTTTCCAGAAATGATCCATGAATCCATAAATTACCAATTTAATATAAGATAATTACATAGATATCATGTTGTTCTTCTTACAAAATACATAACCTCCTCACTGCAAAAACTTCCTTTCTTCCTCTCTCTAGTTGCTTGATTTATGTATTTTTTATGTTGTTTACATCTCTAGAATAAACATTTATTTGGACATCTTTCTTCTAGAGATGTTTTATAATTTTCTCTAGAACAAATTTACAAAAATAGAATGAATAAGAGGCCTCTTTGGAGCTTTTGGCACCCTAGGATATACATTGTTTCCGTTCACCTACAAATAAGGAATTTTTTTTATCTATTATTAATTCTAAATTCCATTTACTCCCATATGTTCCATATTTTTCTTTCATCCATTGAGGAAATTGGTAGCTTATCTCTCATTAAATGACTACACTAGAATGATCATTGATTAAAAATAATACAATCATGTCAACAAAAATTTCTTGTTCATTGGTTGAAACTTAATTCGGTTCAACATATCCAAATTCCCATTTTATGTAGCAATACATAGGAATCTTCCAATTATCACTAGATAGTAAAATTCCAACATCGCTCCATAGAAATTTTGAAGCTAATTCATGTCAACCCAGAATTACCTCCCAAATATACATACATATTCATCCTTGTGATTTTCATTACTATCCCAAGGAACTTCTATATATAGAGAAACTTGTGCACTTTGTCATGAATTTCATCTTGTTGACAAAATTCTTGGAGCATTCGGGGTCCTCACAAGGTGATATGCAATGTATTGTACATCATAGGGTTCAAAAACGGGAAAGTGTTGAGATTTAGATGAAAAATAATCATGGTGGGTTCATCTTCTTCTTGGTGGTGGAGATTGGAACCCAATGAAAAAGACATTAAGTAAGTACACATATGGCCCTATGGTACCTACCTAAATTCCAATCATTTAATTGAGCTTACACCAATAGTTCCTCAAACAAGAACTCGAAGGGGGTAGTCCATGTTCCTTACTTAAGACCCTATCATTTATTTTATATGCAATCATCACATCAACTTCAATGTTTTTGGCTTGCAGTAAAGGTAATAAATCTTTGTATTTTCCTCCATTTCTTCTTCACAAACATCTATACTGGTAAATTAAGCATGCTTACCTCCAACCTCTGTAACTTTAGTACATTAAAGTACTTTTGGAAGTTTTAAAACATATGAAATATTCGCTCCTCTCCAAATAGAATTTCCTATTACACTTATGTCCCATCCAACACCTTTCATTGGCTTGTTTTTCTCATTTTTGTCCTTTGGTTATTTTTTTCCTACAATGTGGAAATAAATTGTGCATTTTTGGATATTTCCAAATGATTTGGAACTAACTCGTCAACTATCAACATGGATGTATATTAATCAAATTGGAGGTTTCTGGTGAGGGTTCCTTGGTGTTTTGGAAAATTGTTGAAGGGTGATTAAATCGAACCATTTGTTGCCACTTAATTTTCTTTGAAAAACAATGGTTTATTGTTTCCTCACCCACCCCCTAGTTTAATTATTGAGCATGTTGGGGGCGCGTGGTGGTGGTGGGAGGGGAGGGGGGGCTATAAGTAATTCCAACCATTGATCAAAGATCAACATCTCAAGACTAAAGCTCTCCACTCTATGCTAAATTCAATAAAGTCAAACTAGTAGTCTGCATATCAGGACACAAAGAAAGATAGCTCTTGCAAAGAACAATTCCAATTTTCTCTCCCTCAAAATTGAATCAATAAATTTGGCTGAAATATGACTAGGTTCACTTCAAATTTTTATGTTTTAATAATATTTCATAAGAGGGATCTCTTTACGTTAAACCATATTCTCTTTAGCAATCAACCACCTTTTTCTTCCCATGATATTATTATCTCAATTTCATCAAGACTAATAAAAGGCAGCGACCTTTCTTTAATCATTAGGTATCTATAAAATGGGAATTCACCAAGTATAACATCATTAACCATAAATGAATCTAATCTATGGATTTTGAATTTCTAGCTTATGCTTCTTCATGTGTAACTTTTGACATCCTCTTCATAGAAAAGCTTGCCCCTAAATTGACAAGTAAACTTGTTAAGGTCCCTATATTACTCGTGTAGTCCCTTATTGTTGTTAGTGTAGCTCCCTTATTGTTATTGTTGTACCCCTGTGACCCTCATATTGCTATTATTGTGCCCTTACATTATTAGTGTTAGGTCGACTAGGATTATATTGTGACCCCATGGACTCCTATATATAGAAAGGAGGTTTTTTCATTTGTATCATCCAAGAATTATTCATTTATGTAATGTCAAGGAGGTTTCCCCCTCAAAGTGGCTTATTTCTAAGGCGTTGAGCTCTCTTTTCTTCTATTTTTGGAGCTTGTTTCATAACATTTTGTATCAGAGCTTTGGATTCTAGGGTTTTGCTCCTCCAAATAGGTCATCGTGGAATTTTCACTATAATGTTTTTTCTACGAAGGTTTAGAAGCTGAAATTTTATCACGCAAAGCCAAAATCCTGAGGAATGTTGTGTAAAAATTTCAGATATTGGTTCACAATATTTAGGAGATATGATCTATGGAAGTTAGGGTTTTTGTAGGCTCCTGATTTTCATCTAAACGAGGTGACCTTGGGAAAATCGTCATAAATATCTCTCTGAGAATCAAATTGGAATTCTGTAAAAAGAGGGAAAAATTACATGGATTTTAGTTTCCTTTTTATCAATTCCAGATCCTAAGGAGGAAACAGTGACACGTGGCACACTGTACAAGTTCGCTCTACTGAACTAGTCCATAATTAGGTTATTGTGGAAGTTTGGGCATAAATTTGTCTTCAGGCATTCAAATCAGGTAAGAATTGGGGCATTCGAAAGAAGATTCAAAGGGCTACTATAGGACCAAATTTCATATATTGAAGTTCTGAAATAATAGAGATAATTCAGTTTCAATATCGAGCTCCTCAAAAGCAAGAAAAAGGTATGTATTTTTTTTTTTCGAACTGCATAAGTCTTGTTTGAAAAATCAGTTTGAAGTGATTCCAAGGGCATATTGAATCATATATGTCAGTATTAGGTTCTAAAATGCCCCCTAAAAATAATTCAACACCCATTAAGCCCTCAGAATACTCTACTATGAATCATGAAGATGAAGAAGTGCATTATGATATATCAAAATTACAAGAGCAAGTGCACCAAATTTCACTTTCGCAAAGAGAAAAAAAAAACGAAATGCATGTTTTGAAGAAAGGAATGGAAGCTATGGTGGATGGGTTGAATAAGGGTATGGAAGATAATATGGATGGTTTGAAGAAATGTGTGGAAGCTAATATGGATGGTTTGAAGAAAGGCGTAGAAGCTACGATGGATGGTTTGAAGAATGACATGCAAGAGATGGAAGCTAAGATCGATGGTATAGAAGAAAAAATGAAAGACAACATGGAAGACATGAAGAATGACCTAAAATCAGACATGGAAGGTTTGACAAAGTTGATAGAAGAAATGTTTTCTGATGGTGAAAATATAGTAGAGGAAACTCATGATGAGAACAAAATAAATGTTAATCATGATCTCATAAACTCTAATGTTGGATTGAAGATCCACCATATTCCAAAGATCGATATGAGGAAGTTTGATGTAAGGATCCTGTAACATGGATACTACAGATGGAGCAATATTTTGATCTCAATAATGTGCAAAACACATGAAAGGTATGCATTGCAACTTTATATTTAGAAAAAAATACATTTGTATAGTATCGATGGATTTGATCCCGTAAAAAAATGTCACTTGGTCAATTTTTACGGAGGAAATCATATCACATTATGAGGATACAAAGAAAAATGCCTTTAGCCAATTGATAAATCTCAAACAAAAGGGTTTAGTGGTGGAGCACATTGAGGACTTCCAAAAATTGAATATAAGGGTAAATGATATTCCAGAGGAACAGAGGATTGATGTCTTCATAGGGACTTTAAAGGATAACATCCAACATGAGGTTTGCGTTTGGGAACCCGATTCATTGGAGAAGGCATTCATGATGGCAAAAAAAATTGAATGTAAAATTATGGCGACAAGGAAGCCTACCACTCACATCTACAAATATGGAAGTGTTGCTACTCCTAGACTTCCACAACCTACAAGGTTGACACCACAAAAATTGGAAGAAAAAAGAGAAAAAGGGCTTTTCTACAGTTGTGATAGAAAATACACTAAAGGTCATAATTGTGTTGAGAAGAAATCATTTTACATAGATTTTTAAGAGGAGGAAGAAAATGAACAAGAAACTTAAAAAGAAGAGGATATACACGAGGAACCAACCCTAGATAAAGAAGAAATGAGTCTGACCTTATCATGTAATGAATTGCCAGGAATTACCACTCCTCAAACTCTCAAGATAATCAAGAAGAAAAAGGTAATAGTGTTGATTGATTCGGGTAGTACCCATAATTTTATTCATTGTAAGGTAGCCAAGGTATTGAATTGCTTCTTATACCCAGCACCAAAATGTCAAGTGATGTTTGAAAATGGAGGAACTATAAATTTCTCCAGAAAATGCCATAATATCAAGCTAACCATGGGGTAATATGTATTGAATAGTCCAATGCTTTCCATTCCAATGGGAGGTGTTAATGTTGCACTAGGAGTACAATGGTTACAATCTTTGGGGTCAGTAGCTTTTAATTTTCAAGAATTTTTGTTGAAATTGTTTTCGGAAGGAAAGGAAGTTGAATTACAGGGTATCGCAGGGAAGCCGAGAATGATAATAAGCTCTAATGTCATGAAAAAGCTTTTGAAGAAAGAGCAACGAGGCGTAATTGCACAATTATGCTCACTAGAAGTTCCAACATCAAAATCATCTAGTTCTCGAGATCTCCAAAAAGCCTTAGACAATCATTCCAAGGTGTTTTAAACTCCCAAAGGACTCCCACCTATTCAGGATCATGGTCATGCTATTCATTTGATTCTAGGAAGTGTTGCTCCAAACTCAATAAAGAAATCTGGAGAAATTTTTTCAATAGATGGCAGTTGAACATTCTCTTCTTGATCTTCAATCAAAGGAGGCTTATACAATCTCAAATTTTTAACATTAACAACTTAGTAAATTTGCATGTATGAAGGCAAATCAAGCTTGAAGGCATTGTTACCAATCTTTTTCAGAATTTCAAAAGGACCATAACGGATTGGTTTCAACTTTTTACCTTCTCCTTGAATCCTTTCCTTGTTTATGTGATGCTAAAATTTGTCACCAAATTGAAACTTATGATCCACACGATGTTTGGTCTGCCTTGGTTTGTACTTTCCTTGAATTTTTTGTAGTTGATCTTGAATTGTTTGATGGATCAACTGAATTTTCTCTATGAATTTCTTTGCTTTATCTATGTCACTATGCCCATCAATAGCTACAACTTTCCCAAAATTCAAATCCAATGGATATTTTGGCAAGTATCCAAGACATGCCTCAAATGGTGATGTTTGAATAGAGTAGTGTTCTGCACGGTTGTAAGCATGCTGAATGTAATGCAACTATTCATCCCACAACTTAGGATGTTTGCTAAAATATCCTCGAAGAAGATGAATTATTGTTCTGTTGACCACCTTGATTTGACCATCTGTTTGTGGATGAAAGGTTGTACTCTTCTTCAACTTAGTATCCATCAAGTCCCACAAGCTTGACCAAAAATTTCCAACAAATCGAGAATCTCGATCACTTACGATAGATGTAGGAAACCCAAAACAAACCCAAACATTTTGAAATAAAATATGAGCTATTTTTTCAATTGTAACTTGTTGTTTACATGGCATCAATATAGACATTTTGCTAAAACTATCCACAACTAAATACAAATAATCATGACCTATTTTTAACAAAGGAAGAACTCCTAGAAAATCCATATAAATACTCTCCCATGGACATGAAGGAACTAGAAGTTGTGTTTACAATCCTAACTTCCTATTATTAGGCTTACTGACTGCACATATTCAATGAAATTTAATAAAACATGAAACACTTTCAAGAATACGAGGCCAATACAATACCTCTGAAGATTTGCACTATTGTGCTTACACCAAAATGTCCATCAATAAGAGAAGTGTGTGCTTCCCTTATGAAATTCACTCTCTCACCATATGGAATACAAAGCTTTCCCAAATGATACAACAAGTTATTATGTACATGGTAATCCAATTCCTCAACTTGGCGACCCTGACTCAAGTCTGCATAAACATCTTGAAATTCATTATCAAATGCATATTGTTCAATATAGCTTTTATGTAAAACAAAAATATTCTTGAGTAAATTAGTTGCACTAATAATAGGCCTAGAAAGCATATCGGAAACCTTGTTGTATATACCTTTCCTATACCTGATGACCAAGTGGAATTGCTGTAAGAAACCCATCCATCGAAAGTGCCTTGAATATTGAAATTTAGTTTGTGATTGCAAGTATTGCAATGGTTGGTGATCGGTGTGAATGATGGTTTCCTTTCCCATCAAATAGTGTTTCCACTTCTTCACACTTTGAACCAACACATATAGCTCCTTTTCATATGTGGGATAGTTTATCACAAGACCATTAAACATTTCTAAATGGAATGAAATGGGATTACCATGTTGTAAGAGGATTGCGCCCATGGCATAGTCACTTGCATCGGTTTGAATCTCAAACGACTATCTCAAGTTCGATAGTGCTAGTATTGGGGCCAGACTGATATTCTTTTTCAAAGCATCAAATTATTTTTGTTGATTATCTCCCCATTGGAAGACCTTATTAACACTATTCAATGCATGTAACGGAGCCGCAATAAAAGAAAAATTAGCAATGATCTTCCTCCAAAATTGTGATTCTCCTAGAAAACTTCTTACCTTAGTGATTGTTTTAGATGTAGGCCAATTCACAATGACCTCAACCTTAGAGGGGTCTATCTTCAGCTCACCTCCTCCAACAATATGTCCCAAATACACTAAATAATTTTTACCAAATTCACATTTTGACATCTTTAAAAACAATTTTTCTTTTCTCAAGACAATAAGGACATTTCTTACATGCGTGACATGTTCATCTCGTGATTTGTTGAATATCAGAATATCATATAAGTAGACAATGAAAAAATCATCAAGAAATGGTCTCAATACACCTGTTAAACACCATGTTGAAGCACACACATGGTGTATGAGGAAGAAGAATGCACACACAAGAGAAACAACACACAATGAAAGATAAGCGTGAGGCTTTCTTATTTTCCATTATACAAAGATGTACATTTATAATACAATGGTGTGACTCTTGGTTTCACATTCCAAGGTCACTTGGACTCCATTGTGACTTTTCAAATTCCACACCTACCCATGTAGGATTAGGTGTTCCAACATCCCCCCTTAATCCGAAGGGGTATGTGTGAGTCCAAGAAAAGAGTTGTAATACAAATCTGCAAAGTATACATGGCAGCGCTTGGCTGAATCAACTCTCTGAAATGTTGGAAAAAGGAGGTGGTTTTAGGATGACCACAAACACTGGAACGCAAAACTTGTTGCAGTTCCCGGAACTCTTCCAAAACTGGCAAGAAGCTGCAAGCTTCTGCTAGAGGAATTTTCCCTCATAAAAAAGGGAGACCTTCGACCTAAAAGAAGGGAGGTCTACTACCTGTGATGGTTTTAGGGTTACCAACAACTCTGGAATGCTTGTAGCATTTCCTGGAACTCAACCAATGCTGGCAAGAAGCTGAAGGCTTCTGCTAGAGGAAGTGTTCCTCATATGTGATGGTTTTAGGTTGTCCATCAACCAAAGATGGTGGTTTAAGGTTGTCCACCAACCAAGGGCATGCTCATGGGCATCCGTGTCTCTGGCTACATCTCTGAATCCGGAATGACGAATTGTGGCTCAGGCTCGCTTGAACTGCTGGCTACAACTCTGAACATGGAATGAGAGATTGTGGCTCAGGCTTGCTTGATCTGTCGTCAAAGCTTGTACATGACCACCATTTTCCCCCCTGTCAGGGACAAGGTGAGATGATGGCGAAAACTCAACTGCAAGTTTACTCAATATCCGTGAACAAGTTCTAACATGTGTCGTAAACATCTTCTTGGCTGCTGATGCCCATTGCCAAGAAGCGATCCATCCAAGATGAATCTTGGTTCTTGCAAGAGGCTTGTGTCTGAAGCATCTGTCTGAAGAATGAGTGTGCCGACCACAGTGCTTGCATGGATGAAGATCAAAACAGTGATCTTTCATATGGCCAACTCGATCACAGTGTTGGCATTTCTCAATCTGTTGTGGAAGTGGAACGGGATCTGGAACAGCTGCAGGTGAACTATCATACAAGAATCCGGCACTCTGAAATTTGATGGGCTTTGTGTAGTCTGGAATATGAAAGGACACATCCTTGTCATATCCAAGACCAGTTCGGTGCTTGTTGTGGACAAGCTCTTCCCAAGGTCTGATGATGGGCTTGAGAAGTGCAGGCTGAGATGCTGCATCTGCATGTAAATCTGCTCTAGTACAAGGAACTGAATGGGAATCAACTGCAACTTTGCTGACACGCTGCTGATGGGAGTCAATCTCAATCTTCTGAACAGAAACAGGTTCAGAATGGTGACTCTTTTGGTGAAGTTCGTCTCGTTGGAGCTGAGATTCCAACTGCAAAAACTCAATCTTTTCATGTGCATCTTGTAAACAACTGTGAATGTTACATAGAGCATCCTTGCTCATTTTTATCATGTCATCAACATTTGAATGAATGAGGTCATTCAACAACACTAATGCCTCATTGATTTTGGCCATTTTCAACAATTTAGGCTAAAAAATGAAAGGGTGTCGGCTACAACCGAAAATGCACCCGTTTACAATGATTCAACAAATACAAATGACTCAAGAGGACTTCCAACTATGGAAAGTACAAAATCTGCTCCTCAAATGATGGAGGGCAATCAACAATTTTCAACAACTCAAATACACTGATTCCAACTATGAATGAAGAGGCAAATTCACTCACAATGTGAGTTCAATACAAAATCTCTGCAAAATATTTGAATGTGCAGCAAAAACAACTTGTGCAAGAAGCCTTTAAGGCAGCTGAATTTTCTTCAAATAGCTGGTTTGCAATGATGACAAACTTGTCTTCACATGTAAAATCTTCAAAAAATCACCCTCTTATATATGCCACAAATCATTAAATGTCAAATCTGCAAATTTCTCTATTCAGTCCATGTCATTTCTTCAATTCTGCTTACATGTCATTCCTCTTTTTCTGCTGTTCAAATCTTCTCTCTCTCCTCTCTCTCTGCTGTTTTTTTTTTTTTTTTTTTTAATTAAATAAATAAATTAAAAAAATGAGAATAATTAAAAATGGAGAGGGAGTAATAAAAAATGGTATTATATGGGAAGGGATTATTAATGGGGGGAGGGGGGCTATTAAATAAAAATTAAAATGGAAAGAGATTTGTTTTTTTATTTTTTATTTTTTATTTTTAATTAATTAAAAAAAATATATTAATGGGAATATGGGGGGAATTAAAAAAAGTCGAATTTAAAAAATAGTGGAGGGGAAATGTAATGAAAAGGGTGGGAATTTAATAATGGGAAAAAATGTTTTAAATGAGGGAAAGGGACGTATATAAAATCGATTTTAAAAAAGGAGGGAGTGGTATTATTAAAGGGGAGGAGGGATTTTAAAAATAAAAAAATAAGAAAATCCAAATGTGATGGGAGGGAAAAAGGGAAGGTTAAGAGGTTAACGCAGAGTAGGGGATAACGCAAGGGAAGGGGAGAATAGGGCGAGATGGAGGGACGACCGAGGAGAGAAGGGGAGCCGTGGAGCAGGGTTGGGGGTGGAGCGAATGAGATGGGTTTAGTGGGTAGGTAGTGTGAGCGCTGTAAGGTGGGAGCGGCGTGAGAAAGGAGGCCGCGGGGAAGTGTGACAGAGTTGTGTAAGGGCAAGTGGAATGTGAGGGGAAGCGGAAGCAAATGCCGTGGGGTGATGTATAATGTATGGGAGCTGCCGTGGGCGTGAGGGCGGGTGAGGGAGCTCGTGAGAGGAATGAGAGATCGGTAAACTGCTGTGAAGAGTGTGCGATGTGAGCGTAGGGATATGCAAAGAGTTGCAGTGCGTAGGAGTGGGATGATTGTATGAGAGTATATTACAGTATGTCGTGGGTTGAGCGAGCAGGTAAGAGATGGAAGGGTGAGGGCGGAGGGATCTGGCTGTGTTTGAGGATTGCAGAGGAGGGAGGCCGTGAGGGCCGAGGGGCCGAGTGGCTCAGAAATTTTTTATTTTTTTTTAATTTTTTTTATTTTTTAATTTTATTTTTGTTTTAAAACAGCAGATGGCAGATAATAGAGAGAGCAGAGTATTTTTCCTTCCAGCAACAGATATTGAATAAATGAAAATTCAGAACTTTTTCAGTAATCCAGCAGCAGGAAAATTCTTCAGAAATGCAGGATTTCAAGTAGTAATACACCGCAGAAAAATTTGCAGAGATCGCTAATAAAACTTTGAAATTTTTTCAGGAAAATGGACTTTAAAAATGCAGAATTCTCCAGAAAATTTTAGCAGTAAAACCCATAATTTTTCCAATAGCTCAGCAGCAGAAAAACTCAAAATTCTTTTCCATTAAAAAGCCAGAAACTTCTACTTCAGAAACCCTCTTTAAACAGTGTTTTCCAGCAAATCTTCAATGCAGAATTTAATAGAAATTGCAGGAAAAATGAGAATGAAAACCTTCAGATGGGCAGTGCTGCCTTTCTTAAAAACCACTGTTGCTCTTCTTCAAAACAAATTCTGAATGCTGCTCCTTCTTCTGAATGCTGCTGCTTCTTATGAACGCTGCTCCTTCTCCAAAACCACTTCTGAATGGCGGCAAAAACACTGCTGCAGAAATCTCTGAGTGCTTCAGATGTGCAGTGCTGCTCCCAATTTCTGAGTGCTGCAAAAATGCCAAGGATTTTTGCAGATATGCAGGCCATAAACACAAATGGCTCACTCAAATTGAAGCAGGGCCAGAAATCGCCCGCTCTGATACCATGTTAAACACCATGTTGAAGCACACACATGGTGTATGAGGAAGAAGAATGCACACACAAGAGAAACAACACACAATAAAAGATAAGCGTGAGGCTTTCTTATTTTTTCCATTATACATGATCTACATTTATAATACAATGGTGTGACTCTTGGTTTCACATTCCAAGGTCACTTGGACTCCATTGTGACTTTTCATATTCCACACCTACCCATGGAGGATTAGGTGTTCCAACAACACCATTCATAACTCTCATGAAATTAGTTGGAGCATTGAAAATACCAAAAGGCATAACAAGCCACTCAAACAATCCTTGTTTAGTTTTAAATGCGGTCTTCTATATGTCCTCTTCAGCTATTCTAACTTGATGATAATCACTTCTTAAGTCAAACTTAGTGACATACTTTGCATACCTCAATTGATCACGAAAATTATCAATCCTTGGGAGTGGATGATGATTCTTTATCGTGATTTTTTTGAGTGCACGAAAATCCACACACATGCACCATGTTCCATCATTCTTGGGCACCAATACAATTGGTGAACCACATGGTGAGGTAGATGGGTGAATGATACCTTTATTAAACACATGTTGGATTTTCTTATTAATTTCTGCACTTTCCATTATCAACATGCGATACATGCCAATGTTAGGGAGTGGAACATCCTACTGCAATTGTATCTCATGTTGGATTCCCCTCTTGGGAGGTAACCCCTTTGGTTCCCGAAACATCTCGCCATGCTGACTTACCACATCAAACAAATCAGATTTTAATTTATCATCACAACCTTCAAAAGATTCATAATCCTCATCATTCTTTTGTTTGATCATAAGAAGCACAAAGTTTTTGCTTAATTTTACTAGCCTCTTCATTTTCCGAGCATTAACTAAAGATAGGTTTAGCTTTTTGCGAGGAGCTCTCACAATATATTCCACTCCATATTTGAACAAGTGGTACTTTTTCTCATGGGAATAGAAGACTGTTTTCCTATCATAGAATAGGGATTACCCAAAACAATTCCTGATATGTCAAGCAGTACAACATCTAACTCAACTTCATTAATAAATTTTGCGGTAATTGCAAACCAAAAAATATATTTTCTTATAACTTGTAAATTTTTATCCTTGGTTATCCAACCCAAAGGGTATGGCTTGTGATGAGGTAAGGTCTCAAGGTTAAGCTTCTTGATTAAGTATTCAGATATTAAGTTTGCTTGAGACCCACTATCAAATAGTGTGTCAATTTTTGTATGTTTTAAGATCACTCTTACATGAAACAACTCTATTCTTGTTTATTCACTTGGAGTGTTACTGTGACAATTTGATGCACTAGTACTTTCTATGGCTTCTTTCCCTTTGTGACCATGGCTGAAATTTTAGTCTCATCTCCTAGATCGGATCCAAGATCATGTTCTATGGTAGTGGTTGTCTTTTATTTCCTCTTGTTGTTGAATTTCTTAGGCCTAAATTTTGGATGAAGCTTCCAACAGTGGGCTTCATCATTACCCTCTTTGGAACAATGATTACATGTGGTTTTTTCCCTTTATTTTTTTAAGAGATGCATTTTTCTTTTGTTTACCATTCGGAAACCCTTTCCTTTTTCACCACCCTTGAATGGTTTCTTTTTACCCTCTTCTTTTACATTTTTCCCTCTTGCCTCAAGGTGTGTAGCTTGCACACAGACCTCATCTAGACTAGTGGGATTAAACATGAGGATGGTATGTTTCAGGCAACTATGAAAATCCCCTATGTGATTCAGCAAATTTTCTTGAGAATGAAAATCAACACCTAACATAAGAGCTCTTCTCCTAAATTCATGAGTCTAATGTTGAACACTTTGACCTTTCAATTGTCTAAAGTTTTTCCAACTCATAATAGTTTTTTGCATGTAAGCTAGAGGATAGAATTTCCTTTAAATGGAAGTAGTAAAATTTGACCAAGACATTGAGATATTACTATTTTTCTTAATCTCATCTTGTGTCTTTGATTCCCACCATACAAGTGTTTCACCTTCCATTCTCAAGGAAGCCAATTGAATCTTATCATCCTCTTGAAGGTTCTAAATTCTGCAATAAACCTCCAATTGACGAATCCAATTATCTAGCTTCTTTTCATTCACTTCGTCTTTATACATCGGAAGCTCAAATTTAACATCAAGTTTAATTAAGGGTGATTTACCATCTCCTTTTGAAGTAGGTGTATGAACAAATGGAAGGGTTGTGGTACTAGAAGATGATGAAGAAGAAGGTGTAGATGGTGGTGAGGATGATGGTGGAGTGGATGGTGGCTTCTTACCATCTCCATGGCCTCCTCCTCCTAGATAACTCTCTCCTCTTGGAGGCCTAGAAATTTCTCCTTGCACCCTTAAATTCATCTCCTCATAGAGGACCTTAACCATCTCAGTCATACCAAAAAATTCCTTTCTAAATGCTCTCTCATCATCTGTCATGGTAGGTTCTCCTTCATGAGACAGATCACTAAAGACCCAACTTCAACTTGAGGATGTGCTAGTGTTGAAGACTTTGGAAACCTTTCCCTTCTTCCTCTTGACCCAACTGCAGGGCTTTCAACCATCTTCCCTTCTCCTATTTTAAGTTTTAACCTTGTAAGTATGACACAAGCTTGGAAACAATTAGATCCCTTCTTGCACAACAAAACCTAAAGCTCTGATACAAAAAATGATCTGAACGAAGTATTTTAGTGTTGTTGTGCTAATTACTCTTTCATATTCTATAAATAATGTCTTATATGTGATTAAGGATTCAATTTATATTGCAAATTATTGAGTCTCATGAGTGTTTTTCATGTTAATTTTACGAACAATTTAACATAAAATAAAGTTTAAACAACAAAAAATAAAATTACAATACATCACCATACAACACATCAACACAAGATTTTGATGAAGGAGTTCACCCCTCCTGGGCTACATCTCCTTGGTCTAGCTTCCATAGCTGGGGCCTCTATATTATGCTCAAATTTATAAAATTATGTGTTTAAAATGCTTTTCTTCTACTGAAACCTGCACCAATGAGTCCATAATGCCCAAAAATGGTCGTCCAGCCTCTTTATGCACGTGATTTGGTCAAAAATTCCAAAATTTATGACCATCTCCAGTTTCTCCACAATTTTTTACCTAAATTTAGCTAACTGGAGCTAAATATAGTTAGATGGCTCTAAACTGGAAGTTATGCCAAATTTGGCGTACCACCAAATTAATCAACATTAAATGTAATTAAACACAGTTGGTGCTAATTAAGCATGGTTAGCACTTAAACTTAACTTGTGGGTAAACTTCGGTTTAGCACTAATTAATTGAGGTTTAGTGCTTAATTAATTGTGGTTAATATTTAATGAACACTTAGTGGATAAGCCTCCACTGGTGGTTTTGCGTTGTGGTCACATGTATTGGGGGCTGGCGCCCTCCGCCTCCCCCTTCGGTGGACATTACAAATGATAAATAGATTTGGCAGCCTATAGTGGTTAATGCATAGGGTGTGGTGTAACAGTGGCATGTGGCGTTGGCGGGGTGGAGGTCCCGTGTTCGACCCCCGCTGGCCCTTCCAGTATTTAAACCATAATTTTTCTATACTATTGGGGGGGCACGTGGCAGACCTAGGCTGCACCATTTTTCCTCTCCCCATTAGTCCACTCTCAACCATACCTAACACGCCAAATCACCCAGAAATTCAACCAATCGGATGCTTCCACTTGGCAGTCCCACCCTAGCTGGAGGAAAATGAAAATTTTCAAACCATCCTAGTCAGCATGCCACGTCAACAATACAGACTGCTGACTAGGCAACCTGTCTGTCCTTTTTTTTCAAATTTTCCCTATTTAGAAAAGTGAACAAAACTCATTTTTGGGAGCATACAGAGTCCATTTTGCGCGAAATGAAGTGCGCCAGATTTCGAACGAGGAGCACTACACATTCGTTTAGGTTTTGAACCATTATGAGAAATTTGGTTTTTAAGCATAAAATTAAGCCCCTGATGAGGAAACAATAAATACATTTTCAATTGGTGCCAAAAATATTTTTTTGTTAACAAGTAGAGATAGACCAAAAACAAAGTATTTGTACTCTCTTTCATGTTATAAGAAAATTTAAGGTTAAAAAAAAATTCACTTACATTTTATTTCACACCTCAAATTACCACCTACTTGGCCCTATGTTCCTTCATTAATGTATTCTACACCTTAACCATGCTTCTCCACACCTTATAATTCCTTGTCTCTACTGCTTCAAGCCTTATATTTCTTATCCACCTTCACCCTTAATCTTTCTTCTTCTTTGTTCTTGCATTTCTTCTTTCTACCCTAAAATTTCATTTCTTCTTCGACTTACTTCTTATAAAAGTTTCTCACTAATCTTTTCCTTTATAAGAATTTGGCGCTTGTTAAATGGGCCGACTTGTAGAGGTGGTCTTATATTCTACTATTTCCCTAAGCCAACACATTAGTCTCCTTTTTACTTGGCCACATATACATCTTGGGTGGGTCTCCCCTTAACTTTCAGATGAATCCTTTTGGACTCCCCTTGGATTTGATATGCATCCATATTGGTTCTACCCCTAGCTTTAACATCAATGAAAACACATTATTCAACACTTAATGGTTAATAATGTTATTGCATATTGTGGTGCCATTAATGTCAAAGCTAGGGGGAGGTGCTCCATATCTATGGGTTGTATGGATTTTGGACCCCCATGAACTTTCACATATAGAAGGGAAGTGTATGAAATGAATAATAGGAGGTATAAGACCTAGCACACATATATATTAATAATTATATCTAGGTTCCCTCCATAAAAAAAATTAAAACTACTGAGGGAACACCCCCTCCAAAACTATTGTTGACGGGTATGGACCCAAGAATTAATGGATCTAAGTTTGAGTATGAATGGACCAAGTTTGTATCAGCCCAAGGAGTATCAGACCCAATAGGAATCTAATGTCAACCCATCCTAAAATTTGAAATCACTATAAATATCCAGGATGGGTGAGTTTTGTGGATTTGCAGGTGAGAGATATGATGTGTGGTTGTGTGATCAGATTTGATGTGTGGTGAGTGATCAGAAGCAAGCACGAAGAGGTGATCTGAGGAGAAAATGAGTGAATCTAAATAGAGGGATGAATATGAGGCGTATTTATGAAGTTTGAGGTATAGAGAAGAAAGGAAAACACATAATCCCTATCATAATTAGACCATACTAGCAAAATGGAGAAAATATAAAAAATTGGCGATTTTATTGAAAAACTTCAAATTTTCTTATAACATAAAACATTTGCAAAATACATTTTTTTGGAAGGTCTTATATTCTGGTCTCTTCCCCTAGTCATATAGTGCTACAGTGTATCGCCTAAGTTCCCTTAACATATCATATCATTGTATTTTATGTTAAGGAAATACTCCTCATTTATTTGACATCCCATATGCACTAGACGTTGGCTTCCATCGTTAGTTGTGTGGTTTTGAGGAGTAGAATCCAAGTCTTAAGGCCCTCGACATACTCATGTCTAGACTTATAGTAGTGAGGTTCCACCCACAATGTTCCATACCGAGCCTCAACATTTTTCAATCAATCTCTTTGTTATTTCTCTTGAAGTGTCAACACTCCAAGGTTGTTCCAATGGACCTAAGAATTATGGTATATGTTGGAATATTCACCAATATTGAGAGGGGGGGTGAATCGGTATTGGGCATTTTTTGATAATTTTAATCATATTATGTAAAAATTAATAGTTAATAATGACATGCAACAATGCACAACATCACACATAGTACACAAGTAATTTTTACATGGAAACCAAAAATGGAGAAAACCATGAAACATGTTTAATATATGTTTTAAATATTACATCATTAGGAAGCACCAACTTCCAATATTCTCCAACACCAATTTGAAGGAGGTACCAACTCGGTTTTATCAGCTCCAACTAAAAGGATGCACACCAACACCCTGCAAGCACCAACTTGTTGCACCAGCACCAACCTACCTTAGTACCACCCTGCCACCCTGAAGTGTTCTTAGGAACCAACCTGAAGGAGACTTCAATCTCCACCTTGTATGATTAGGTGCTCAAAATTATGCTCAAAAATAAATTTTTTCATAAAGTTGTGGAACTTTAATGACCACGTAGATCTCATCGTTCTGAATTCGATGCAACTCGTTTCACAGAAAACCGACACTGTATGCTCCCAAAAACAAGTTCTGTCTACTTTGTCAAACATGCAATTTTTTTTAAAAAACAATGCAGGACAACCCAGTCAACATTCCATATAGATGACTGGACATGCCTACGTGGCAGGTTGACTGTTCAAGTTGACTTGGTCAATGGTTTTTCTCCAGCATATGGTATTGTTCCAAGTGACATGTTTGTGTTGGTTTGAAATGTCGAAATTTGATTGGGTTTCCTGATGGCCAACCATAGGCTGCCATGTGGCCCAGCCAGGGGCCTCCACATGGTAGCCCGAGGGCCACCAAAATTTATGTGGGAGGCCGAGCAGAGGTGTCGGGGGTCAACCCTTCGACCTCCACCAAACCACGTACAATTCTTACCAATACTCCACCGTGTTGATTCTTATTAAACTATGGTATCCAATGGATATTATGGTATGTCTATTGCGCAAATGGGGGTGGGAGTTTGGGTGTAACCCCAACCATGGTCACCGCTTGGGGGTGAGACCACAAGTGGGAGGCTAGCTCCGTGCCCCAAACGTAACTGCTATCATAAACCATAACTGTAGTGGTGATATGCCATGTGACCGGGGAAGTGAAGATTGTGGTTTATCGTAACCGTTGGAGCTAGAATCACCAACATTTATACTAATAGTGCATGTGACCACCTCCACTGCCAAGGTTTGATGGCTATTAGCAGATTGGGTGGGGGCTAGAGTTAAGAACCTAAACCCCAGTCCCATGTAGCCCCATGTGGCCACAAAATTCTGAGTTAAGGTCTTGGTGGCTAAATTAACACTTCGACAATTTTGCTTGGAGTTTGGTGGAATTGATGCTTAGTTAATTTAATTCTGGGCAGATTTGTAGGATGGTGCGAAATTTTGGGGAAAATGTGGAGCAAATAGTTCAGAAACTTGGGGAAGTCATAACTTGATAAGGTTTTGATCAAATTCAAGGCAGAAAGAGGCTACAAATGTATTTTTGGGCATCTTGGAGCTAATGGTTCAAGTTTTAGAGTTGTTTGAGAATTGTAAACATATGTAATAACACTTTTGAGAATAATAGAAGAGGGCCAAGCCATTGAATGTTGGACCAAGGAGACATAGCCCAGGAGGGGTGAAATCTTTCATCATGTGTTGTTGTGTTACTGTTTTTGGTGATTTTCATGTTTGTTAGATGTTGCTGTTCAATGTTTTGTTTATGTTAATTTTCTCAAGAAATTCAAATAAAAACTCATGTTGAAATTGCAATTAACCTCATAATTCTCAAGCACTTTGTTTATATTATGAATTGGATCTTAGGACAGTAAACACTCTTATTCCCATTCAAATCAAGTTGGTATCAGAGAACTAAGTTTACTTGTGCAAGGAGGATTTAAGTGTTTTACAAGTGTTTAAATTCTTACAAGGTTGAAGTTCAAGAGACGAGAAGGCAAGCTTGCGGGTGCAGGTTCTCTAGTTGGAGCAAGGCGAAGGAGCACACATTTACCACAATCTCAACCAAAAGATTCACCTCCAATTGTATTAGAAGATTCAATAAGCATGCCTCGTGAAGGAGGAAATGATAACATGTTAGAGATTTAGAAGGCATTTAGGAAGCCTTTCTTTGAGATGACAGAGATGGTGAAGGTCCTCTATGAAGAGAGGAACAAAAGGTTGCAGGGTGAAAGCTCCAAGCCTCCAAGAGGAGAGGATTCTCCAAGAAGAGGAGGTAATGGAAATGGTGATAAGCCACCATCTACTCCACCATCATCCTCACCACCATCTTCACCTTCATCTTCATCCTCTTCCACTACTACAACCCTTACTCATACTCATCAACATACCTCAAAAGGAATTGATAAACAACCCTTGTTAAAACTTGATATTAAATTTGAGCTGCCTATGTATAATGTTGAAGTGAATGCAAAGAAGCTTGACAAATGGTTTCATCATTTAGAGGTCTACTGCAAGATTGAAAACCTTCAAGATGATGACACAAAGATTCAACTAGCTTCTTTGAGATTAGAGGGTGCAACACTAGTATGTTGGGAAGCCAAGACACAAGAAGAGATGAAAAACCATGGTAAGATATAAATCTATTGCTTTTATTTCCTTGTTGTAATTAGAAGGAAATTTTACCCTCTAGCATATATACAGAAATCCATAATGGACTGGCAGTGTTTTAAACAACTAAAGGGACAAAGTGTTCAAAATTATACACAAGATTTTAGGAGAAGAGCACTGGTTTTAGGTATCAATTTATCTTCTCAATACACTTTGTTAAAATATATTGGGGGTTTGCACAAATATCTTAGAAATACTATTCTCATGTTCAATCCCACAAAATTATACGAGGTTTGTGTTCAAGCCACACATCTGGAAGCAAGAGGGAAACATATGCAGTTGAGAAAAGTGATAGTTTCCTTGAGTATGAAGGTAAAGGAAAGGGTAATTTTAATGGAAAAGGAAATAAAAATGGTTCTATTAATATAGAAAAAGATAAAATCACATGTAAAAATTGTTCAAAAAATGGCCATGATGAAGACCATTGTTGGAAAATCCATCCAGAGTTGAAGCTCGACAAACCTAAAACCGAAGAGAAGGAGAAAAAAGTTGCAATCATTGAACATGACTTAGGTTCAGATTCATGAGATGAAACCAAGATTACAAAAATTGGTTTGAAAGGTAAGAACATAGCAAGCAATAGTTCTTCAAGTTTTTCTAATGTAACTCAAGATGATGATACAATAATTGAACTCTTTCATATTAGAGTTGTTTCAAAGCATACCAAAATAGACACATTATTTGATAGTGGTTCTCACGCCAATTTGATATCTGAATACTTAATTAATAGGTAAAATCTAGAAAATGTTACACATCCAAGACCTTATCCTTTAGGTTGGATATGCAAGAATGAAAAGTTGAGTGTAAAAAGGAAGTGCATCCTAAGGTTTCCAATTAATTCAAACTTTCTGATGAAGTTGAACTTGATGTAATTCCACTTAAGATTTCAGGTATTGCCTTATCTTTATGATAGGAGGGCAGTATTTCATTGCCATGAGAACAAGTACCACTTGTTCAAGAATGGAATTGAGTACATAGTTAGAGCACATAAGAAGAAGATGATTTTGTCTCTTATACATGTAGTAGAAATGAAGAGAATAGTGAATGCAAGTCAAAATTTGGCTTTGCTGATGTTCAAGCATAGTGATGTTTTGAATGGTACCTTTCAAGAAGATGCATCAATTGAACAAGATGATTTCATTGAAGTTTCTAATGTTTGTAATAAGATGTTTCAAGTCTATAACATGTTTCTTTTGAAAAGAGGTAAACAAGATGTGAAATATTTGCAGCTGTCCACATCATTGTTGAACATTGATGGGAACAAGATGTCGGTGTTGAATGGTGCAAAAATAAAAGAACAAGCGCCAAGGAAATATGAAAAATAATTCATAGGTTCCAAAGGTACTTCTTTTGGGTTTCAAAATGGTACATGGCAATGGCGAAAACACTTGGTCAAAAGTTGATGCAAGTACAAGGCAAGACAAGAAAAAAATAGTCATGTCAACAATGTTTGAGGTGAGAAAGTTTTCAAGTTATTCAAGTTTCCCTTGATTGATGACAGGGTTGGGAAAAAAAATGTTTCTTAAATGAAATTGTGTTGTTCTGCAAATTCAAGGAAATTGCAGCAAGATGGTATCTACAACAATGAGACAGGGTCTCCAGAATCTAGGAAAAATATCAATTTTTATGAAAAGCTCAAATTGTTGAATTCAGAAAAATTCTAGTGGATTGAGACTAGAAGGGTGTGGGGGTTGTACCATAATCCACATTTTCAATAATGAAAGATATTTTGGGGTTCAAAAGCTTCCAGTGGTGAGGAGTGATCAAGTGCTCAAAATGATGCTAAAAAAATGGAAGTTGTTGGAAAGGTGTGGAACCTGAATGACTGTGTATATTTCATCGTTCTGAATTTGGCACAACGCGTATCATGGAAAACCGACACCATATGCTCCCAGAAACACATTTTTTCCACTTTGTCAAATAGGAAAATTTAAAAGACAAAAATGTAGCACAACCCAGTTAGCAGTCTGTACAACTGACTGGGCATGCCTATGTGGCAGGGTGACTGTTCAAGTTCAATTGATCAATGGTTTTCCTCTGGCATATGGTATTGTGCCAAGTGGCACGTTTGTGTTGGTTTAAAATGGTAAATTTTGATTGGGTTTCATGATGGTCAATCACAAAATACCATGTGGCCTAGCTAGGGGCCACCATTTGGAAGCCTGAGGGCCACCAAAATTTATGTGGGAGGTCAGGCAGAGGCGTTGGGGTCGAAACCACGACCTCCGCCAAACCATGGAAAAGTCTTAACAATACACCACCACATTGATTCTTATTAAACTATGGTAGCCAATGGATATTATGGAATGTCTATTGCGCAAATGGGGGTGGTGGCTAGGGTGTAGCCCCAACCCTAGTCACCACCTGGGGGCGATACCACGAGCGGGAGGCTAGCCCCGCACCCCCAACGTAATTGCTACTATAAGTCGTAACTGCGACGGAGATATGCCATGTGACCAGGGAAGCAAAGACCATGGTTTATCATAACTGTCGGAGCTAGAACCACTGACATTTATAATAATTGTGCATGTGACCACCTCCATCGTTGAGGTTTGATGGCCATTAGCAGATTGGGAGAGGGCGGGAGTTAAAACCTGACCCTCGAACCCATGTGGCCCCAGGTGGCCACAAAATTCAGAGCTAAGGCCTTGGTGGCTAAATTAATGCTCTGACAATTTCGCCTAGATTTTGGCAAAATTGGCACTTAGTTAACGAAATTCCGTGAGGATTTGTAGGATGGTGCCGGATTTTGGGGAAAATGTGGAGCAAATAGTGCAAAAACTTGGGGAAGTCATAAATTGAACATTTTTTTACCAAATTCTTGGTAGAAAGAGGTTACACATGCATTTTTTGGAATTCTGGAGCTAATGGTTCATATTTTAGATTGTTTGAGCATTGTAAACATATGTAATCACACTTTTGAGCATAATAGAAGAGGGCCAAACCATTGGAAGCTAGACCAAGGAGACGTATCCCAGGCGGGGTGAAATCCGTCATCATGTCTTGTTGTTTTATTGTTTATGGTGATGTTCATGTATGTTAGATGTTATTGTTCAATGTTTTTTTATGTTAATTTTCTCAAGAAATTCACATGCAAACACATAAAAACTCATGTTAAACTTGCAATTAACCTCATAATTCTCAAGCACTTTTTTTATATTCTGAATTGCATCTTAGCACAACAAACACTAATATTCCCATTCAGATCATTGCATCACCTTGCCACTCTTAATCAATAAAAATTTATTGTTCTATTTTATTTAACGTTGTGCTTGGTCACTGTCATCACTGCACTATCATTGTTGCCAATACACTATTGCAATTTCATTGCACTACTTTACTACATTATTCACTTAAAAAGATACCATTGATGACTCAACACATACAACAAGATACCAATCACTCTCTCTTCTCATCATACTGTCAAGAATCAACACAAACTCACATTGTGATAACCCAACAAGGTATCATTACATTGAGCATATACGATAGCATCATTTTAATGCAACAACTCCAAGAGAATTATCTCTTGCAACAAAAACTACACAATCAAATCCTCTAGAAACTTTGTCACTAACCCAAAAATAATAGTAGCCCTTTATTCTGACACACCTTTGGAAATTTTTTCTTGAATATCTTAACACCAATAGTAGCACATACAAGACTTATTTAGGGAACACATCATCCATTCAAGGACATCGAAGCTTCGATAGGAAATATAAGACAAAATAGTTCCCAATGACAAAAAAAAAAAAACACGTTGCTTCTAACAATTCATGCACACCATCGTTCAACTCACGTCATTAAAATATTCAAGGGAAACCAAGGAAACACAATCATATCCACTCCATCCCACTGTCATTCGAACTAATAGATTCGACCCATATTTTTTTATTCCCAACCCTACTCATGCCCCTAATCATATGACACTCCTGACATAGATCAATCTCAGAAAAAAAATGAAATATGACAATTTTTTTTCACATGAGGGAACACATCAATCATTCAAGACTTAGTAAAAACAAACATATCTCCGCTTCAACTCATATCTCTATATTTGTTCTCAAAACTGCATCCATGAGAAGAAATAGGATTCACTATATCAATCCTTAAATCACCTATACATAAGCCTCCATTCATGTGTGACAACATACGTTACGTCACCCAGACTCGAGAAACAATTTCACTAACTATAATATGAAATCTTGATCTGACCTCTTCATTCAACCCTTGATCCAGTTATGATGTGAACTTGTTTCCACTTGGGCCAATGTTAGGTTAATATGAATATGTAGCAACCAATCACTTGATGTACATATGTTATGAGCGATATTGAGCTTGGATTATTTTATAATATGCACCAACGAATGTAATAAAATAACTATGTATCAATGTTATGTGCCAGCTGATTTGACAAAGACCAGAGCGTTTTTGGCCACGTAGCCAAATATGATAGAGTTCATGTGAAGCCAACTCCCATTCATAGGGTTTTGCAATAGGTTTACTATGGTATAACATTGCATTGGAAATTCAATGTTGATGTTCATTGTAATCCTACATGTGAGGGTTTAATTTTATAATGCATTCTATTTGTAACCATTACAACTTACTGGTCATGTCTCAGGTAAACAAAACAAACTACTAGAAGTCAACAATGTTATATGTGCGACCAGGCTTCATGAATCAAGCTAGATCGTCAATGGATCCTTTTGTGGCTTGATCCGAAGCTAATTATGTGAGCAGTAACCCATGATAATCACGTAACTTCATACCTCAAACCAAAAAAAGGAAAAAATATCAACCATAACTCTTATGTGAAACTCGAACCTTGAATCAGAACCCAAAACACGTATTCTGATCATTTTTCATAGAGATCATGTTGTGAAATTAAGCCCAAGACCATACACATATATAGGATTTTTTGAGTGGTCGAGGGGACGTGAGCTGACATGGCACCAATATTCACTCCTAGAAACAAGGAGTGTTGGTTCTTCCAATATATTTATCTCTCTCCTTTTTTCATTAAATAATACAAGAACCAAACGTGGCCCATGCATATTTTCAATAAATTTCGTGCCAACAAACTTTGATATCATAATTTTAATTGGAAAATAATATCGTAATTTATTGAAACCTTTTTAAAAAGATAATTCCTTCTTTTAAGGATATCTTGGTCAACATGGAGAGGTGACCTTTTTGTAACGGCTAGGAAAATTTATTCTTATGCAAACTACAATACTTCCTTTATAACTCAAATTGGGATACTTTATGGCATCAAATTTAGGAAAGACCCACATGCCGTACAACCTCTTGTTGGAAACGACATGGTGAGCATGATGGTATTGCGCGAAAAATCATTTTCTTTTATATGGTTTTTACTCAACAAGTGCATGTCATCCGGATTAGTTGGGGCATCATTTCCTTTCTTCCCGGGCTTTTTATCCATTGGTACATCTAATTATTGTAATACATTTATGTATATTAAAAAAATTCAAGTCAAAGTGTTCATGTCAAGATTTTCTTTTTTTCTTTCACTAATTCCGAAGAAGATGCATTCTTTATCTTGATCACCAATATATGACTTTTACATAATTGACAACACCATCAACAATATCTCCCTTTTTCATTGATCGAAACACTCATACTCCCCCTATGACCACTGGTCCCCTATCTCCATGCTTATGGCCTTTCTCTCCTAGTTTCTCTCCCCCTTTGACATCAATGGAAAATAGTAACTCCTCTTAATGAAGTATCTCCCTCCAACTTGTCTTTCTCCCCTTAAAATTTTTCCTTCTTTGACTTGTTTTGCTTCTCATGTCTTGCCAATCCATAACTAACTGATTCCATCTGTCAATATGTTTTACTGAAAATTCATCATTATGACAAGGAGTCCTTAATCTTGATGTGGCACAAAACTATATTTTCAAGTGTACTACTCAATTATACATTATGTTGACTAATCGACCATAATGATGATAAAATAATTGTAACTCTTTTATTCCACATAAAGCTACCCAAAGGATACAGCTTCAAATTTATAAATGATGCTACTTTGATTTCCCCTCTTCAACATTCATAGTACATGGAGTCTCTGAGCTAGATTGCTTATAATGATATATGAACTTTCTCTATTGTAGGATCATCATTCTGAACCCTCACATCTTCCTTGAAATATGTAGATTCATTATGGTCTTGCAACTTTACAAATCATGTGAGCATGAATTTTGGGATTTCTTCATTCATGTATTTTTCTTGCTTTTGTTTTGTTCTCCAAACCTTCTTGTACCTCATATCAACGTTTTCCTTTATAGAAGAATCATCATGCTTCTACAATCACGATCTATATGTACATAGGTATGGAATTTAAAGAATTTTATATGATACTTGAATGACAAAGAAACTGGCATATATTTTCTACTAATGGTGCCATTTGGATATTTGTCTAGCGTTCCTATAATCTTGCTTCTAGGGTTTTGATAATGGCCTTGATAATCATCTATGTCATAATCTTTGTAATCCCTAGATTTATGCCCAAAATTTGTGCATGAAAAACAATAACCAAGAAATATACTAGGGTACTTGGGTGAGATGGATTGCCTTAATGATGTTGATCTTCTGAATACATTATTCCTTGGAGGAGGTTTAGTCCTTTGTAGGTTAACATAACTCCACGGATCAGCAACATTTTCAATCTTCTTTTGTCTTTCACTTTGATTTGTCCTTTGAAGGATGATGAATTTTATTTTAGGCTTCTCTTCAACCTTTCTCTATGGAGGCTTTGAACTTTCACATTTGTTGCATGGAGCTTCACCTACATAGTCAAGACTTGTCAAAATACCTTCTCTTCTTTCTCCTTCTTTTTCCTTCATCTTTAAGAGATAAATTATGTGTTCCTTTTCATCAATTATGTGATTATTCTTTTCAACATCTTGCATTTTATCCTTCTTCCATTCCTTGGGCTTCTTTATTTCAGATAGAGATACATCAATATCCTTGTACTTTTGAATAGATTATGTTTCAAGTATCTGATTTTTCCTTCCTTGTCTTCTTAAGATCGTTGAAGGCACTAATTAATTCTCTCTCCAAGTCCACTTCTACTTTTTCTTTTGAATTTTCCTATTGATGTGTTTCTTCCTTTTCATTCTTTCTCATTCTCAACATCTTCTTCATCTTTGCATACAATTGTTGTATCCTTTCCCAAATACTTTTGGCGGAAGAACATTGACCTAATTTGACTGTCACAGAATCTGATAGGGTGCATAAAATGGTGTCAATTGCTTCTTTTGACTCCTTTGTACCTTTTCTTTTAGTAACAACTAATTCCCATAATTAAATACAAATACTTTTCAAGTACATAATCATGTTGGTGCTCCAAATTGCATATTTCAATCCATTAAAGAAACTTTTCATATTCAATTGTTTTTCAAAACATAGCAACTAAAGGGACTTCCTTTATTTCCTTTGAATGCTAGCAGCTTGCTTCCTTGGCCTTCCCATATTTTTTCTCCTATGATCAAACTTCCAGCTATTAGGATGTAACTGAATGAACCCACTCTGATACTAATTATTGGAATATTCACCCATACTGAATGGGGGGGTGAATGAGTATTAGGAAAATTTTGAAAATTTTAATCATATCATATAAACATTAATAATTAATAATACCATTAAAAAATGGAAAACATCAAACAGAGTACATAAGGTATCTTGGTGCGGAAACCCAAAGGGGATAAAATCATAGAACAATTTTAATACGTGTTTGAAATATTACATCAACAGGAAGCACCAAATTCCAACATTCTCCAATACCAACAAGGAGGCACCAACCCCCTAGTTTTATCAGCTCTAATTGAAAGGGTGCACCAACACACTACATGCACTAACTTTCTACACTCGCACTAACTTGCAGTGACACCACCCTGTTGCCCTAAAGTGTTCTGAGGAACCAACTTGAAAGAGACTTTAATCTTTTCCTTACACCACCCTGTCAACCTTAAATAATATAATTTTTTTGTTGTATATTATTTTCCATTATGATTGATCACTATCGTCACTACACTATCACTACCACCAATAAATTGTTGCCTTGTCACTACACTTCTTTACTACATTATTCGTTTAACACAATACCATTGTTGACTCAACAAATAGCAACATACCAATCAGCTCTCTATACTCATCATACTCTCAAGACAAAAAAAACTCACACTATCATAACCCCAACAAAATATCATTACATTGAGTATATACAATAACATCAATTTAATACAATATATTTAAGTGCATTATCTCCTGCAACAACAACTACACAATCAAATCCCCTAGAAATTCTCTCAAAGGATCCAAAATAGCAGTAGCCATTTATTTTGACACACATGTGGCAACTCTGTCCTTAATATTATAACACCAAAAATAAAAAATACAAGATTCGATCAAGGAATACATCAATCATTGAAGGACATGGCAGCTATAGGAAATATATTACAAAACAATTCTCAATGACAAAAACACCAGCAACAATACATTAAGGCATACACTAACAATACTCTACATCAATAACTCTATGCTTATAACAACATATGCACACCATCGTTCAACTCATGACATTAAATCTTTAGTGGAAACCAAAGCAACACGATCATATCCACTCCATCACAGTGTCATTTGAACTAACAGAGTCAACCCAAATTTTTGCATTCCTGACTCTACTCATGCCCCTAATCACATGCCACTCCTTACTTGGATAAATATCATAATAAATGATGCATTGTGGCACTTTTCTTGACATGCAGGAAACCATCGATTATTCAATACTCGGTAAAAAAAATAGATCTTTTCTTTAACTCATATCTATATCTTTATACTTGTTCATAAAACTATGGCAACTAGCATAAATAGGATTCACTATTCCAGTCCAAAATCACCTGTGTAAGCCTTCGTTCATGTGTGACAACACATGTGAGGTAATCCAAACTCAAGAAACAATTTAACCAACTATAATATGAAATCTTGATCCGGCCTCTTCATTCAGCCTTTTATCTGATTATGATGTGAAATTGTTTCCACATGGGCCAATGCCAACTTAATTTGAATATGAAGCATCCAATTGACCAACGTAGATATATTATGAACGATCTCGAATTTTTTCGGTCTACGTAGCCAAATATGATAGAGTTCACGTGAAGCCAACTCTCATTAATATGGTTTTGCAGCAGGTTTACTATAGTAGAACTTTGCATTGGAAATTCAATGTTGATGTTCATTTTGATCCCGCATTCGAAGGTTTACTTTTACAATGAATTCTATTTCGAACTATTACATCTTAGTTCTATTTGGAACCATTACATTTTGTTGCGGGTAAACAAAATAAACTATTACAACTCAACGATGGTATCTGTGATTAGGCTTCACGAAGCAAGATAGATCATTAGTGGATCTTTGTGGCTTGATCTGAATCCAATTGTGTGAGTAGTGAACCATGAAAATCACATAACTTTGGACCTTGAACTAGAACAAGGAAACAATATCAACCAGAACTCTTATGCGAAACTACAAACCTTGAATGATAACCAAGAACATGTATTCCTCTTAATTCCAAGATCACAGATATATATTTACGATTTTTTGAGTAGACATGGCACCCACATTCAAGCCTAGAAACAAGGAGCATCGATCCTTCCAAAAATTGTTTTCTCTCATTTTTTAATTAAATAATACAAAAACCAACTGTGACCCACACATGTTTTCAATAAGTTTGGTTCCGACAAACCATGAGCTCATTATTTTAAGTTGAAAATAATATTCCGATTAATTGAAACACTTTTCAAAAAGATAATTTCCTTTTTTAAGGTTTTCTTGGTCAGCATGGAGAGGTTACATTTTTTTTAATGGGTAGGAACATTTAATTATATGCCAAATGTAGTTCTTCCTTTATAAATCAACTTGGGGTACCTTTACCATTACTTTGGGGCATGAACTTCAAGAGGGCATATATCTTCAATCGAGAGGAATCGAGAGGACCCATTTAGCATACAATTTACGGTCGGAAATGACATGGAAAACACAATCAAAATCATTGTCATTGTCTCAACAAGTGCAAGGCATCTTGATCACACTGCTAGGATTACTTTCGTCTCTTTCATAGCTTCTTGTCCATTGGTAATTCCAATTATTTTAATCCATTTATGTATATTAAAATTGTTCAATTTAAAGCATTAATGTCAAGATTTTCCTTCTTTCCTTTACTGTTTCCAAAGAGGATGCACTCTTTATGTTAATCACCCATTATTAACTGTGGCATCAATAGAATCATGGTGTTTAATGTGGCATCAATAAAAACATCATTCAATGATTCCATGATTCCACATTCTAAAATTTGGAATCATGGTAAGCACCTACCTTGATAAATTAAAGGCATCATGTTGGTACAATGTCGTATAAATTATTTAGGTAAAGGAAGTGTCTGGTTCAAGATATAGTCGTAAAGGTAAAATCTTGGAGAATAGAATAAGTTTGGAAATAAAATTGGAATAAGGAAAGTTATATTACAAACTCAATTATACATTTTGATCAGTGAAGAGTAGAATGAAAATTACAGAGTTGTAAAGAATAGAGAAGAGTTTAGAGAAGCAAGAAGAATAGTGGAAGGAAAATTGTAGAGTTTTAGATAATAGAGAAGAATTTCAAGAAGCAAGTAGACCAATGCAAGGAATATTGGAGAATTGTGAAGAGTAGCACAAATTATAGAGTTAATTCAAATAAAATCTCAAAGGGGTTTAGTGTCTCCTACAATTTGGTTCCTAAAAAGAAAAGAAGAGGATTGGTGTCTCCTATAAGTTGGTGCCTTCAAATATGAAAATTGAGGAGATTGGTGCCTCTTATGGGTTGGTGCCTACAATATATTTCATTGAAAGCAGTTGTGTGGTTTTCTACCATAAGGGTTTCCATGTATATCTTGCATTACATGTTCAATTTATGGCATTGATGCTTTATGGTTTTTGAATTTTTAAATAATTAAAAATTTTCATTATACCGATTCACCCCATCCCCTCTGACTATGATTGTGAATTCAATAGACACTACACCCCATCACCACAGACTTCCTATAATTACACATGAGTTTTCAAAAGAATTGTAATTCCTATATGCTCAAAGGTCTCAAAGAAACCTCTTCATAAATAATCAATTTCAAACATATGGAAAATCTTTTAAAAATGGATCATTTTGGCATTATTGCACAATTCCATATGATTTGATCCTTTGAAGACACACTTCTCATCCAGTACATCCAAATTTGTAGGTAACACTCGAAAAACACCAACAAGTCTATAAACAACCCTAAGGATTACCACCCTTACATGGATAAAATTATCATATCATCTTATTTCTTCCTTGTATGCTACCACCCCATGTATTCCCATGTCATCATCCTTTTCCCTAAAAGAATTGAAAATATTATACAAGAGCTATAGATTTTTAGTATCATTTGTCCTAGTACTAACCCCTACTCTTCTCTAGTTTTTGTTGTCCTTAGAAAAGAAAGCACATGGTGCATGTGTGTTTATGTAGCGCACATAAGAAGTTCATGCTTTTAATCACTCTATACTTAAAGATAAGCTCCATGTTCTAGTGATTGATAATTTATTAGATGAGTAAATAGAGCATAGTTTTTTATCATTCTTGAATTTTTCTCTAGTTATCACCAAATATACATGAAGGTATAGGATATTACCAAAAATAATTTTCACATTCATGTCAATCATTATGAGTTTTTGGTGATGCCCTTTTGTCTTTGCAATGCACCTTCCACATTTTAGAGTTTGGTGAACTAAAAGTTTAGGCCCCTTCTATATCGTTTTTTGTTAGACTTCTTTGATGAAATCATAGTCTATAATGAAAATTGGATGGCACAAGTGGATTAGGTATTATATCTCCTATGTAATCACTACTTTTTCCCAAAGGATTCTAAATGTGTTTTTGGTTCTTTGGAATTTGAATATATGGGACACATTACCAATGGTGAGGGTGTGCATGTTGTGTTGGAAAATCAAGGAAATTGTAAATTAAGGCTGATTCTCCTTACTTGATAATTACCTGTGAGATGTTTTGGCCTTTTATTACTTTTTATTTATTCTTCATCAATAAATTACCAAAACCTAAAATGCATGAAGATCACAAGAACACAAGATATAGGCTCCAAGCCAGGGCAAAACCCCACAATTTGGGAAAACCCAAACAATCCTCTTCTTATAGAATCATATCAAAGTGAGTTATCAAGACCCAAGACCAAGAAAAATATCTCCATAATATTCCCAAGTCAATCCTCCATTCTCTGTCATGTTTTGACCTTAATACAGTCAACCAATTTTCCACAAATTCGTCATTTAGATTCCTTATCCCACAAATATACTTGTTCCTTATGTAGCTTATAATGCATGGATCTTATAGCCCTTAAATAGCTCACATATCACATATATTACGACTCACACTTCTCATATACTAGAATCAGTATTCAACTTGCATGTCATCATAGAAGTAGTCTACTATAACTCACATAGTTTCACAGAAATCCGGCTCAAGGAGTTCGCATATTATTCAAGTCATATATCACAAAGAAATTCACATTTCTTTGCTACAAAGACTCGCACTTCTTGAAAAATATACTCACACTTCATGCCACAAAAACTCACACTTCATACCATAGAAACTCAACGAAATTCTTGCATTTTGGTGGAGGATTCACACCAATATATAATTGTTCATCATTATAAAGGGCCACATCCTTTGGGCAGGCCAACTTATCCAATTGGAGGGAAAAATTGGTCTTATCGAGGACTATTTGACTCTTTTTGACTTTATATATATATATATATATATATATATATATATATATATATATATATATATATATATATATATATATATATATATATATATATATATATATATATTCTACTTACAAAGAATCCAAATGGACTTTGACTCAATGGAATTTTAATTCTTAACTCAAATTAATGACCCTGAGAGCATGAAGAACATGCTCTCACTAGGAAATAATAATCAAAGTAATATTTTTTTTTTCTTCTTTTACATGAAATACAAATTGATACAAGTATAAAGATAATTATGAAGACCAAACCTAGTCACTTTTCCAACATGTTGATCCTATGAAAATTGAGGTGATAAAATATTTTCCTTTTCCCAAGGCCATTAAAATTATACATGGATTCCATTGTCTCATAAGAATTAACTAATTTTTTTCTAAAACCATGGTAAAATTTCTCTCCTCTCACCACATTCCTAAAAAAAAAATCATTCAGTTGGAATGAGGAGGATGAAAAGGCTTTTCAGGTTTAAAAATATGTTAAGTGTACCACATCAGTCTCTGCCCTACTTGATTTCAATATGAATTTGATTTTCAATGTCATTCCTTTCAAAAATTAATTGGGGTTATGTTAATGCAAGAGGGATTCCCAATGGCATTCACCAATAAGAAATATGCAATGTAAACTCGGGAAAATCCATTTATGAGAAGGAAATGTTATCCTTCGTGCAGTTGATATGTGGAACCCTTACTTGAAGAGTAACCAATTCCATATTAAAATAAACCATTGTAGCTTGAAATATTTCCTAAAATAGACGTTTTCCTCCTTTGAGTAGCAAAAATGGGTCACCAAAATTTTAGGCTATGACTATGCCATTATCTACAAGAAGAGCAAGGAAAATGTGGCTAATGCTCTCTCTATTAAGTATGATGAGGAATGGTTCATATCCACCTTATCTTTCCTAGTGCTTGATTGGTTTTAAGTGATATGTTAAGAATGATAAAAGGATACCAAGATCATGCACATGATCACTAACTTCAAGCCAACCCATAGGCACATCCAGGTTACACTTGGTAGGATGAGGAACTCCATTATAAAAAACATATTTTTTTGGTTTCATTATCAAAATCCCAAGTGTAATATAATTTACACTCCTCTCCTACAATGGGTTTTTCTAGGTTTCAAAAAACATACGATAGGATTGAGTTTTCATTCTATTGGGAAGGCATAAATAAGGACATTTATATACCTTTATAATAGAATATGATACTTTCCAACAACATAAAGAGGAAATAGTGAAGCTTCAGGGAAAATTATAAGCCTTACCAATTTCAATCACATTATGGATTGGAATTTCTATGGATTTCATTATGGATTTACCAAAATTAGGAAAAAAATTAGTGATAATGGTATTTTTTCATTGTCTTTCCAAATATGTTAATTCATGTTCCATACAACGCCCATCCAATTCCTCCATAATAGTGTAGGTTTGGATGCACAATTTTTTAAACTACATGGCATGCCTAAATCCATGAATCCTAATAAATGCCTAATATTGATTATTTAGGAGTAAGATGGGATAATGGAAATGGAATTTTAGGTTGTAAGCTTCATCATATTTTTGTCCTTGTCTAGGGGCTCATTGTATGAATTTGGAGAATTTTGGCATTTCATCACTTGCAAAGTGGAGTGAAGAATATCTTTCAATCTATCTTTACGTATTTCTCTTAATAGACATAACACACCTAACCTCCTAATTAACTTTAAATATATGTTTCTATTAACTCCAAGCCAAATTCTAAGATTACTTCATGATAAAAAAATCATTGGATTCTAATATTATGGCATTTAATTTGCTCCCCTTGAGTCATTCATTAATATTACCATGTCAACATGTCCAAACAATTGACATGTGGATAGTGATGTGGCATCATGGCCACCTATCCCTAACTCATTATCCTTTACCTTCCTCTCAAATTTTTTATATATATTTATTTACCATGTGTAGTCATACTAGTATTAACTCACACCAAATATGAATGATCCATATATATGTATTTATTTATTTAATACACACCCAATATAAATAATCCATATGTAGTTCAATTGGATTTAGCTTGGGTGGTTCAGTGGAATAATTGTTATCCTAGCCACCCATTTTCAAATCATATAAAGTGACATGTTAATTTCTTGAAAGAGTAATCTATGTGGTGCTCTTAATTAAGTATATAATGTGGCACAATGATAAGTATTTGTACTTGATTCTTTCCCAAACATACAATTTATTACAACAACTATTAATGTAAAGACATGGAGGATTTTCCTCCCAAACAAATTCATCATATGAAATTATTTCCATAAGATGATTTATCCACCAAATTCCATAAATGTGTGTGTGTGTGTGTGTATTTCCAATGCCTAGAATTAAATATTTCTAACTACAATAAAATATTATAACTCTAATAGAATTGGAGGGAAAACTCTTAACCAAACTCTATATTCTGAATTCAAGAATTATACTGCACAAACACATTTAAATTCACAACTCAACAAATAACAAATCCTTCATGCAACATATTTTCCATAAAATCTAATGAATTAAACACTATAAATGTAGGGTACAAATACACTTATCCAAAGAATTTGTAATTTTTCAACAACTAATGAATGGTGATCTATTTTCCACCCAATTTTATGCTAAACTATTTCAATCTCTTTCTACATTTTGTCACCCTATGACCAAGCAATTATATGACTAAGGGAAACTCACTTTTATCAAGGAAATTGATGGGTATGGCAACCACTATCCTTCATATTTGTTACAATGTTGGAATCACTTTTCCCATCGATTCCAAGACCTCCATGAATTCTCTATATTCCATCTCATTTGGTTCGTATTAGCACAAGGGATTCCTTTCACCGCCTATGTATTCTCTTAGCACCCTTACTTCTTAGTTCTTGCTTACTCACCCAACCATCATCAAAATTTCAGACCTCTTTTCCCAAGGAGATTTTAGGCTTCCTTACCAAATTTTACTACTCAAATTCAATATTTAGCATACCCAATTTCTCAACATTTGACTAGCCCACATTTGGTTGCCTTTTGATACAACTTTTGATAGCCAAATCAACTTATACTTGAGAGTAAAAACTTAAAAAAAAAACCTCTAGTGATTTTTACATTTTTCTTCTCTTTATTTCTCTCCCTTTTCATGGAAAAACACTCTACATACCTTCTCTATGTTTTTCGTTTCCCTTATGACCCCCACATGCTTCCTCTCCATCTTGCTCCAAGAGGTTCACACTTTTTCTTATATTATTAAAGAAACTCATGGTAAATCATGGAAATTTGAGACGGGTATATGGTGGTATCTCTATCTAACAATCTCAGTTATATTAACCATCTCTCCATGCCTACATAACTGTGGGAGTTTGGTTTTATACCTACCTAGCTCACTCAATAAATGATTTTTGGGGAAATGGAAAGATATAAGGACACCATTTAAAATTTAATTTTTTGGAAACTAAGTGATATGGCTCCTCACGGAAGATTATTCCACGTATGGCAAGGTAACTCCCCAACCCCTCATTGGTCTCACTCATGATAACATGGCTAGTATAGGTATCCGCTCTTCAGTTAGTTTCTCAATAATATTTTTTATTTGTTAAAAAAAAATACAACAATTGCATGATTACATGTTTAGGAAGATATCTATGCTGACAATTATCGGTATTACATGTTAAAATATTATCTACAAACTAGAGTTCTATTGTAAAATTAAATGATCAAGTCAATGTTTTTTTAATTCTTCCAACATTTACACAAAACCCACCGTGGCCAACTTATTTTTCACGTCACCTGAAAACCTTCTAATTCGACAAGTCTTTGCAAATTTGTCCTATATTTCATATAAAATCCAAGTGCTAAAAATTCCGATTCATTGTCTGATGTGAAAACATTACCATTATTTAAAACCAAGCTATAAACCCCGAACAAATAGTTATTACTTAAAACCAACTTATAAACCCCAAAAAAAGAATTATTATTTAAAACCAAGTTATAAACACAAAAAAAGTATTATTAAGTGGGTGGATCTTTCAATTAAATAATATTTTAGTAACTAAATTCTCTTTTCCAAAAATGAAAATGCTTCTCTGTTAGAAGTGGAACACATTGTAAACTTGTGATGGAAATGATGACTAGTGTTTTTGCATATCTCTGATCAATGGTGAATTCTAGTGATTTAAAGAATAAATATGTTCTTATTGAAGGAATGGTAGGTCCAGCCTCAATTTTATACAATGTCATATTGAAATCCAGATTTGTTCTTCTGATTCTTCAAGAAGCTTCACCCCTTAGTGTTCCTCTCAAAGAGGATGCCTTCAACAGTTAATTTATTTTTAGAACATTTTTTGGAATGAATATTTAATGGTTTTTGGTTGTGATTAATTTATCTCCACAAATAGATATCTAATACGTGGAAACCCCTTTTTGACTGATGATCTGAATATTTTCCCCTTGACCTGAGGTTTTTTTGTTGTGATTTTTTATTATATTGAGGATAAGCATAATATTTATAAATTTGAGCCTTTGTTTTGGGGCACCATTGGCCTTTTCATGCATTCATGGTATCCCACCTTTGATAAGATTATAGCATCAATTTCCACAGCTCATATTTGGGTGAGGATCCTAAACCTTCCCCTACATTTTTAGAACCTCCCAACATTATCTTCCAATGGAAATGCATTGTGGAAGTTTTATTTCCACAATCCATAATCTAAATATTTTTATAAAACCACTTATGCTCGAATATATGTTGATATGGATTCCAACAAGATTTTTCCTACTGAGATTAATTTGATGGCTCCATAATATGTGTGAGTATAGAAGATCAACTATGAAAATGTTTCATTTCAATGTTGAGTGTGTTATGAAACTAGGCATGTAATCAAAAAATTCCTAAATAATTTGTAGAATAATAGAGTTCATAAAAATATTTGGAGGCCCAAATGGTCGGAAGGATCTTAGTATGAACATCATATGGTGTACAAAGAAGAAGAGACTCGAGGTAAGAAAGCAGAAAAGGAAAAATAAGAAGAAATTATTGTTAAAGATGATTCAATGAAGTAAACATAAACTATAAGGAAGAATTGTATGAGGACCCTTTGTATTCAATGATAGTGGAAGCACAATACACTCTAGTGAAAGCCAAATCCCCTTATAAATATTCAAGGGAAAAATCTGGAAAATCAACTCCTTGGGAAGATCAGGCAGATAAGGAAGAAATTGAAGACACCATCGTTCACTCATTGAAGGGTGATTCATTGGACACATAAAAAAAATGCAGGTTGGATTCAAGTGAGGAAGAAGTTAAAAAATATCTCGCCATGGAAAACCAAAAGCCAGTCAAAATTAAATCAAAAATTGTGAAAATGGAACATAAATGTATTTGGATATGGCCTCCATGCTCAATCTCAGATCTTCAAGGAATGTTGGTAATTTTGAAGAAATGTAATAGTTTTGGGCCAAATCCCAACTCTCCCTTTTAATAAGACTCTCATATATGTTTCTTTTAAAAAAATAGTAACTAAGCTAAAATTTTTATTTTAAACATTACATATATCCTTTCCATTTATCCTATTTATTTTATTTCAATGCATAGGTTACATGGGTTTAAATCTTCCATTTTATTAACTTACCATATTCTATTGTTATCAGACTTATATTGGTTACATAAAATTCTTATCCAAAGCCATATTTTCGAGGTTGAGTTCTTAAGTTTTAAACCATTGAATTTAAATATTTTTCCCAACAATAAGCCAAATTATCCAAATCCTTATCATATGCCCAATTCAATGTGTTAAGTGTTAGTAAAGTGCCTAATTTAAGTGTCAAGACACTTTGCACATGGCCCATGTTGGACAATCATGTCCAAAACACATTAATGGGGAAATGAAAGCCCCATGCATGTGAACAAATCAATATTAAATGTGGTGATTGATGAAGTAAAGTGAACCAAAGCCTATTGCATGATTTTATTTCAATTTTATTGTGTTAGGTTCTCTTGATATTGTAAGAAGGGTTTCTTATTCAATATTAATTTGAAGGCAGAGACTCTTATGGTACAGTGCATACTCGATCTATAATGGAGGTTAAGTTTTTTTATGAAACCAGCTAAAAAAATAGAAGAAAAGAGAGATCAACACCTTAGAAATAAGCCACTTTGAGGGGGAAACCTCCTTTACATTACATAAATGAACAATTCTTGGATGATACAAATGAAAAAACTTCCTTTCTATATATAGGAGTCCATGGGGTCACAATATAATCCTAGCCAACCTAACAATAATAATGTAAGGGCACAATAATAACAATATGGGGGTTACAGGGGTACAACAATAACAATAAGGGGGCTACACTATCAACAATGAGGGACTACAATATTAATATAGGGACCTAACATGCCCCTCCCCTTCAAAAAAGTATTGTCCTCAACGCTTGAGAAGCATTGGATGCTTTTGTATAAAATTCTCATCCTCCCATGTTGAATCTTCAATGGGTAAGTTCTTCCACTTGATGAGATACTCTGAAATTGATCGATTTCGTAACTGTTGAGTTCTTGTTTCTGTGACTATTTCAGGTTCCAATATGATTTTCCCCTCCTCATCAAGTTCTAGCAATATTGCTTGAAGTGGAATTTTGTCACCTATAACCTTCTTTGAGCATGAAACAAGGAAAACTGGATGCACTCGAGAAGAGGCAGGAAGCTCCAATTTGTATGCCATAGTACCAATATTTTGCAACACCTTGTAAGGACCATAGTACTTTGGAGATAATTTATTATCCTTCTTAGCTTGCTTGAGGGACATTTTTTTGTATGGTTGTAGCTGTAAAAATACCCTTTCTCCTACATCAAAACTTCTCTCTCTACGATGTTGATCTGCCTGTTGTTTCATTCAATTTTGTGCCAAATTTAGGTTATCATTTAAGAGTTGGAAAACTTGTTGTTGATGCTCGATGTGATCTTCCACTGTTTGAACCTTAAAATTTTCTCTTAAATATGATGCGATGGATGGTGGATGATATCCATAAAGTGCCATAAATAGGGTTATTTTTGTTGCAGTATGGAAGGAAGTGTTATAACACCATTAAGCCAGAGGTAACCACTTGACCCATTGTGTTTGTTTATCATATACAAAATAACGAAGATATCCTTCCAAATATTTGTTCATTATCTCAAAATTCCCATCGGATTGAGGATGATAAGATAAGATATGAGCTAGTTGAGTACCCAAACAGGAAAATAATTCTGTCCAAAAGATTCCAGTAAAAATGGGATCTCTGTCGCTTACAATAATCTTTGGGTTTCCATGTAGCTTTTTAATTGTTTCCATAAATGTAGTAGCAACCATAATATCTTTAAATGGATGATATAATGCACAAAAGTGTGCATACTTGGTAAGCCTATCAACTACCACCATGACACTCTTTCCTTCAGACTTAGGTAGACCTATCATAAAATCTATTGAAATATCCTCCCAATGTTAACTTGGAATGGATAAAGGTTGTAGAAGACCCGGGGTCTTAATTGTCTCAACTTTATTTTGCTGGAAAACCAAACATTCTGCCACAAACTTTTGAATATCAGATTTAAGACCATCCCAAAAAAAATCTTTCTTCACCCTGCGGTAAGTTTTTAAAAATCTCGAGTGTCATCCTAAGGGATATGTGTGCAATTCCAAAAGAATATATTTTTTTTTATTTGGGAATTCTTACAAATATAAAAGCGATATTTGTACCATAAGGAATCATTTTTCCAACTAAATGTATCAGATGTACTAGGATATTGCTGCAAATTTTGAATGAGTGTCCACACTTCTTCGCCCTTCTTCCATTCATCCCTTACTTCGGTTATCCAATCTGGCTGGATAATAGAAATGGCACATAACAATTCTTCCACCTTTTCATCCTTTTTGGAGAGTGCATCTACAACAACATTTAGCTTCCCTTTTTTGTAGATGATTTCAAAGTCATAACCCAACATCTTTGTGACCCATTTCTGCTGCTCTTCTAAAGATAACCTTTGTTCCAAAAAGTATTTAAGACTATCATGATCAGTTTTTACCTTGAAGTGTCTTCCCATTAGGTAAGGTTGCCATTTCTTTAGTGCATGTAGTATTGCCAACATTTTCTTATCATAAATAGCTTTCTGTAAATAATTTCCTTTGATTGGATAACTTTGAAAAGAAATGGCTCTTCCTTCTTGCCTTAAAACTGCACCAATTTCATTTCATTAGGCATCACATTCCACAATAAATGTTTTTGTGAAGTCTGGCATAGCTAAGATCGGTGCTAGGCACATTGCCTCTTTAATATGCTCAAAGGCCTTAGTTTCTTTAAGAGTCCACGAAAATGCACCTTTCTTCGGTAATGTTGTTAGAAGTGATTCTATTCTCCCATAATTCTTAACAAACTTGCAATAATACCCTGTTAACCCAAGAAATCCTCGCAACTGATTTATGGTTTTGGGGAATTTCCATTCCTTAATGGCTTTAATTTTGTTAGGGTCTACCTTAACACCCTCGTGAGATACAATATGACCCAGATATTCCACCTCTTGTACTGCAAAGAAACATTTGGAGGTTTTTGCATATAATTGTTTCTCTTCCAATAGTTTGAGCACCATGTCAACATGTTGAACATGATCCTTTCAAGACCGGTTGTAGATTAGTATGTCATCAAAAAATAATAACACAAATTTTCTTAGGAAGGGTTTGAAAATGGAATTCATCAACCCTTGAAATGTAGAAGGTGAATTGGTAATGCCAAAAGGAATGACCAAAAATTCATAATGGCCCTCATGAGTGCGAAATGTTTTTTTTCAGAATATCTTAGGTCTTCATTCTAATTTGATGATATCCTAAACGAAGATCCAACTTGGTAAAATAAATTGCTGCATGCAATTCATCCAATAATTCATCAATCACAAGAATGGGAAATTTATATTTAATAGTGAGCTTATTGAGCTCCCTATAATCCAGACACATGCGCCATGATCCATCCTTTGTAAAAATTCAATACCACCGGGAGCAGCAGAGAAAGAACTTTGACTAGGTTGAATTATACTAGCCTCTAACATTTCTACAATCATATGTTTAATTTCGCTCTTTTGGACATAAGGATATCTGTAAGGCTTGACGTTTGGATTCAACAAGACACCATACTTGACAGGAGGACAAGGACATCGACAAGAGGAAGTGTCGACTATCTTCGAGTGGGTATTAAAGGAGAAAATCCTTGAAAATCAAAATGGATTGAAATTGGGAAGGTGAGGGAACTGTACCCTCACCTATCCAACAAATGAATATGATATTTTGGGGTCCAAAAGCTTCTAGTGGGGAGGAATGATCAAGGGCTCAATTTTATGCTCAAAAATCAAAGTTCTCATAATGGATCTAAAATTGAACAACCGCGTAGTGCTAATCATTCTGAATCTGGTGCACTTTGTTTTGCGAAAAATGGACTTCGTATGCTCCTAGAAATGAGTTTTGTTCGCTTTGCTAAATAGGCAAAATTTGAAAAAAAAAAAGGGCAGAGAGGTTTCCGAGTCATTATTATGTACTATTGACATTGCATGATGACTGGGTTGGGTCGAAATTTGTCATTTTCCTCTGGCTAGTATGGGACTTCCAAATGATAGCATCCGATTGGTTGAATTTGTGGGTGATTTGGCATGTGTTGTACGGTTGAGAGCGGGCTAATGGGGAGAGGACATGTGGTGCAGCCTAGGGATGCCACATGCCCCCCCAATGGTATATAGAAATTATGGTTTGAATACTGGAAGGGACGACGGGGGTCGAACACGGGACCTTCGCCGCGCTAGTGCCACACGCCACCGTTACACCACACCATATTTCTTAACCACTATACGCTGCGACGACTATTTATCATTTGTAATTTCCACCAACAGGGGGAGAGGGGGCCATCCCCCAATACACATGACCACAATACAGAACCACCAGTGGAGGCTTATCCACTAAGCGCTCATTAAACCTTAACCACAATTAATCAAGCACTAAAACTCAACTATTTAGTGCTAAACCGAAGTTTTCCCATAAGTGCAGTTTAAGCGCTAACCATGCTTATTTAACGCTAACTGCACTTAATTAAATTTAATGTGGATTAATCTGGCAGTCCACCAAATCCGGTGGAACTGCCAATTTAGTCCTAGCTAACTGGATTTAGCTCCAGTTAGCTAAATTTAGGTCAGAAATTGTGGAGAAATTCGAGATGGTCATAAATTTTGGAGTTTTCGACCAAATCAATGCAGAAAGAGGTTGAATGACCATTGTTGGGCATTTTGGACTCATTGGTGTAGGTTTCAAGAGCATAAAATCATTTTAAACACATAATTTTGCAAATTTGTACATAATATAGAGGCCCAAGCCATGGAAGTTGGACCGAGGAGATGTAGCCCAGGAGGGGTGAAATCCTTCATCAAATTCCTATGTTGATGTGTTGTATGGTGATGTACTGTACTTTTATTTGTTGTTATTCAACATTTATTTTATGTTAAATTGTTAATAAAATTAACATGAAAAACACACTCGATAATTTGCAAGAGAACTTGAACCCTTAAGCACATATAAGACATTATTTACAGAATCTGAAAGAGTAATTAGCACATCAACACTAACATACTTCATTCAGATCATTCCCTCAACCTTTTAGGACTCTTACAAAGGAATTGGCATGTAAAATCATTGATATCATGGTATAGGTAGCCCCTAGTCCTAGCCCATGGTCCAAGGTACTTAATATTTAGCACCTATGAGCTAAGGTCCCTCGACATCTCGACATATCATTGTTTTATAAAAAAAGACGTGGCTCATCCAAATTCATTGACATCCCATTATATGAGCTCCCAGTCACAACCCTTGGTCACAAGGCACTTATGGTTTAGCACTTGAGGGCTTAGGCCCCCTTTGTATATCACCATATCGACATTTTATCAAAAGGCATGGGTTAATGGATTTGTTGATATTATGGTATATAGAAGCCCTTGGCCATAACCTTGGTCAAAAGAGAGCTAAGGTGTATATCTTGAGGGATAAGAACCCTTGGCATATCCAGATATTGACTATCAAGATAATTGATAAGGTACATAAATAGAAAAAAGTTGATATTTCTGTATCTTCGTACTTTAGTTTTGTTGGGTATGTGTTATATTCTTTCCACGACTAGTCACACATGGGGGGGTCACAGGGGGGGCGATAGCCCCCTCTGTATGTTGTGCTGGGCAAAGCAAGGGGGTCACAGGGGGGCGGTAGTGCCTCGGGAAAAAAAATTTGGATCTTATTTTTCGGTGGGCGGACCCGCCCATGGTTTTGTGCATGGGTTTGCACATAGTTTTGGGGCATGATGGTTTTTGTCCCCTGGTATTTTTTAGAACCGGTCAAGGGAACTACGGCTATGTTCTAATCCAGGGTTAATGGATTGGGGTTTATGTATGCTTCGAAATGTATATATATATATATATATGTGTGTGTGTGTGTGTGTGTTGTAACACTAAAAGGAATATAATGAAAAATCAAGCTGGTCGTCTCGATTTGGGATCCAGGGGAAAATATCGGTGTATATTTTTTCTATGTTTTATGCTCTCGCTATTGTTTATTTTCTGTTTTTAAGATTCGTTTGAAGATAATTTCTGTACAGGGTTAAAACCTACAAGTTTTGTCAACTACCTAAAAATGTTGTTGAAAATTGACAAAAATATTTACAATCATATGTACTATAAAGGTTCATTTTTTGAAATAATTTCTCATGTTAAAGTTTTTATCCTTTTCCCGATATTCTGATATAACCATCCAAATTTTAGGTTAAGCCCATTACATACTAGTAACAATAATTGACGTGAAATTTGGTGACAATTAAACTATTTCCACTCAGAGCCAACCATACCAAAAACATTATCTATATAAATGCTTCCAAGTCTCTGAATATCATAATATACCAATAAATGTTCAATCATGGGTTTGGGTAACAAATTTTTTTCCAGGTTTCTAATGGAAAAAGTTCCCATGAAAGGATAAAAAAAGCTATGTTTTGCAAGCTTTGTTAGTTTAATTAATTTTTGAAATTATCCAATATATTGATATAGAATAGCACCTAAATGTGTTATATGAGCATTTGTTGGCTTCCTAAGGCTAGAGGCACTAAAAATATAAATTTGGATTGAAGGGAGATCTGAGGTTTTGAAGAATGTTAAGTTCTTACATAACACTTGGTTGTATATATAAGCACCAAGTTATGATAGTTGGACAAAATAGAGCACCTCCATATTAAGGAATTATAAAGGCACTGGTACCATAAGCACTTGAGCATAATGCATAGGCATATGTGGAGTATAACTATAGCTTATATGTTATGCTATCACTATGAATTAATACTATAGGTAGAAAATGCACTCAGTATTATAAGAGTTATATTTTGAAGGTGGTTTGAAGGAAGTACCAATTTTAACAGTTTAAAAGAAGATCTAATTTGATAGTTTTATTTGAAGAAAGTACCTATTATAGTAGTTAAAATTGAATGGGGTGCCAAATTAAAAAAGACATAATGAGGGGTACTTGTACAGATATAAAGTATCAAATAGATAATGAAAGTAGAGTCATTGTAGAGTAGAATTAATAGCAACAAAGTGATTCTTTGAAGAATAAGGCTGCAGTGCACAATTCAAAGAAGAAACTATGGATATTTGAAGGATAATTTTACATAATAGACAACAGAGGGGATTGGTTTCTCTTGTACATTGGTACCTACAAACTATAGAAGGGGATTGGTGTCTCGTGGACGTTGATGCCTAAAAATTTGAAAATTAATGATATTATCGTCTCTCGTAGGTTGGTACCTACAAAGAGTTATCATTTAATGAATTTTTATGGTTTTCTCCCAAAAGTGTTTCCACGTATATCATGTGTTCGTGTTCTTCTTATGAAATTGATGTTTTATCTTGCTTGAATGTTTAAATAAGTAAAAATTGTATTACACTAAATCATCCCCACCCTCTCAATATAATTCAACTAAGAATTGGCATTAGAGTAGGCTCCTTTAGAAAATCCTAACAATTGGAAGGAATATCTCAAAGGTACCAATGGCTAGTCAGGATAGTTCCTTCTCGAACAAAGCCCCATTAATTGATGGAAAATATTATGTTTTATGGAAGATAAGGATGAGGACTTATCTAATGTCTCTTTGTGTTGACATTTGGCTATATGTTGTGGATGGTTATCAAGTCCCAAAAACTCCTCCAACCGATCAAGATGGTAAAAATACATTTATAAATACTGCAAGAGAAATGAATGACATTTTTTGTGGCCCAGTAATTGGTCAAGATAATGTAGTGTATCTATACAAAAATACATCTGGAACAATCTTCATAGAATATATGAAGGAGATGAAAAGACAATAAATGAAAATATTAAAACTTGCAGAAGACAATTTGAAAGATTGAAGATGAATGAAGAAGAATATGGTTGTAGTACTATTATAAAAACTAATTAAAATATTGAGGAACCAATATTTTTTCATGAAGTGTTGATATCTCTTCCATTGATATTTAATGAAAATGTTTCTATTATTGAATAAATGATATATCTAGAAAACATGAAGATGGATGAATTGCATGTGATACTCACCAAATATGAAATGAGGATAGTAAGAGAGAAGTTAAGGTTAAAATAAGTAGTCGTCAAAGCATCAAAGAAGACAATAAGACAAAAAACCTATGATTACTCCATTTCTGATTCAGAAGTAGAAGAAGATCAATTTGTGATAAATTTGAAGAGAGGATATGACACTAGTACAAATGTGGCCAAAATATGATGTCATTTCGTCAGTTATATGACTCAACTTTGTTTACTATCTGACGAACCCGAGACATAGATATCGTCGGTGAGATTTCGTCGAATATTCGACAACCAGGAAATTGTTGGACCTATACGTTGGATATATTTCGTCCTTGATATCAAATAAACCATTGACTAACTGGGAATTTGTTCGACATATATTCGTCGAATAGGCGATGTTTTAATTTTTAACCAAGGTTGGATACCCAAAATACATCTATCGGATGTGTTTATCGAATATCCAACCATCATACATCGGTTAGCCGACGTTGTGACTTTTCGTTCGATGACCAAACTATCGGTCCGACAATTTGTGTATATGTCAGATAAATGATGTTATTTTTATTCCTTTGATGAATATTCTAGTGATCCGATGATATTTTGCGTCGGAATAGAGATGGATATTCGACACTAGTTCGTTGATGAGGGCCAACAAATATCTGACACTTTTTAAATGTACGTCGAATATCCGACGGGTTATTATTGAAAAATAATGGAAGAGGCTCCAAGGAATGGTCGTTAACATTAACAAGGTATTTTCCTTTCGAAGTTATGGAAAAATTGATTTCAAACTAACTGAGTCTAGACCTTTAATGTAGATGTAACCCAATTACTCAGATTATGGTTCAGGCAACAAAAAATGGAGAATGTGTAATTTTCATGTGTTTCAAATCAAGAATTTTCTCAAATGAAATAATGTACATGGGATGCGAGCTTCAAAAATGTTGTGCCAAAAGAGGCTTGGTATGAAATCTACATAGAATTGTAGTATAATCCTCTTCTGGCACAACATTTCTGAACCTCGCATCCCATGTCCATTATTTCATTGGAGAAAATTATTGAATTGAAACACATGAAAATTATACATTCTCTTATTTTTGCCGCCTGAACCAAATCTGAGTAATTTGGCTAAAACTACATTAACGGTCTAGACTGAGTTAGTTATAAAACAAATTTTCTAGAACTTCAAAAGACAAATACCTTGTTAAAGTTAACAACCATTCCTTGGAGCCTCCTCCATTTTCCCAAACTTTAGCTTAAGAGCCAGGCAATAATGAATGGATAGAGAGGACAAGTATCTCTAATTCTAAGAAATAGGATACTCATGACAATATATAAAAGGGCTAAAATACATGTTTCTCAAATAAACCAAACAAATTCTTAATAACAATAACGAAAAATTGAATGCTAAATGTAATGTTACCTTTTTGAGATATTTTATTCCGATAGTTGTTCCTCTTCAACATCCAAATCGACATAGATTGTCCTACACATAATCATGAGACCAATGAGGAAAAATTAGATTAAATTTGACAAATTATTAAATTTAATTGCACCAATAAATAATAATTAAAAAAAAATTGAGTGCATGAATACCTGAATTAGCTCCTCTTGGTTTTGAGAATAAATTATTGGTGTAGTTTAATCTTGGAGCAAACATCACTCCACTCGACGAAGCAACAACGAAGTCAACATTGAAATTGTTGTTTCTCCATTGGATCTCAGAGTTTTACTCCAATATTGTCCAAATATTAATTTATTCTCTACTAAACAGGGCCAACCATGTGAAGGTGTAAGCTCTCATGGTGCCTCCGCCCCCACCCCGACACCCCCCCCCCCTCACATCACTCTCAATTCCCCAGTACCAAATCTATCTACTAGGAAATTTTTGAAATAAAGATATTAAGAGACGTAAACATTCATTCATTCATTCATTCATTCATAGAGTTTAAAAAATATTTGATCTTAGTATGATTTATAATAAATTGTATTCTATACATAATCTGAAACAATGTCGTTCTAATTAAATTACAAGTACAATCAATTATTCTTCGGTTTCTTGCAAATTTTCATGTATGAAGCAAGGACGTCACCCCCTTTAGCTGTAAGATGTCTTGCTCCCAACATAGTGAAACATCTATGCTGTTGTAAGGGCAGTAGAGGATCAACTGCAATAAGATAAAATGTTAAATTCTTATTTATAGTAATTATTAATACAATTTTTTTTATTAATAAAAAAGTATTTTAGTGTTCGTTACCTGCTTCAGTAGTAGAGGGAATTAGGATACTTTCAGATGTGGCCATAGGTTCCTCCTCTTGTCTGGCCTTATCCCATACATGCTCTAGAGTAGAAACAAGAATATTTATAATTAATACATCATTTTCATTTAAATATTTCTAATTCTAATCCATACTAAAAAAAAATATAATTCACATGAAATACTTCTAGAATCGCGCTGAACATCAATTTCAATTTGCACTGCACTGTCACTAGGCTCATGTCTTCCATAATTTCTTGGGACATATGTATTTACAATGTATGCCTTCTTTTTACAATCAAGGACATTAATTTATGGCCAAAAATAAAAACCAAGAGATTGTATACAAGTATTAATTTATAAATGCTCTTTGTTGCTTTTATTTACCTCAGTCTCATGTGGGGAATCAGAACTAGTATCTTGTTCTATGTTCAACAACGACTTGATACCTATGCTTGTAAGTAAGCTTGAGGTCTTCCTCCATGGGAGTTTCATTGAATTGTTCACTCTTCAATTTTGCATGAAAAAATGATTTTTTTTTCTTTTGAAATATTAAATTAAAATTATTAAGAATCTAAAATTTGGATGCAAATTTTTTTTATATACTCACAATTTTTGCGACTAGTTTTGAGTAACCCCGAGGGCCAAGATGATGTTGGCCATGTTTTTGTATTCTTTCCTTCGTGGCTTTAGATGTATCTAGGATACTATATTTATGATATTGATAAGCTTAATTACATGTCACAATATTGATGAGAAAACATCATAATTACATTAATAAAAGTGCCTTATACCTTCCTGGTCTCGGTAGTGTCTTCCCTTCTTTTCAAAGTTTTTTCTCCTTTGAATCTTCTAGGAGGGATTTCCACTCATTTTCTGAAATCGATGGAGGGAACTCATACTTAGGGTTCTTTTGAAAATGAACCCTATATTGGTCTCATAGTTATTTTAAATATAGGCCTTCTTTCGTGATAACTCCACTTTTGTTGAAGGTACCATCTCAAAATAAGCCAACCAACCTATTGATAAGTTATTCATTCAACCTTGAATTTTTCAAATTCCACCTTGTGCAAATGGTGGACCCAAAGAGTTGTAAGGCTTCCTCATTCAAGCACATGTAGAAGGTATCATTTCCTGTAAAATGATATTATCATTACTTGAAAATAATGATACTCTATACGTAAATTTCAATTAGATCATACTTAATATGTAAAACAATTCTTAAATACCTGGAAGTTTTTCTAATTTCATGGGAACATGGTCATCATCTACCAAGAATGTAACTGGTAGTGTTCTTTTGCTAGTAACCTGAGTAGACCTAGGAAAGCTTCTTTGACTAGATCTGATGGAATCATGAGTTGCATCATGTGCACATCCTTTTGTGTGTTGTTTAGTGGGTGCAGATAATGGTGTGTCACCTTGTTCAAGAGTTGCATTAACGGTCAGTGTGTTCAATGCATCACTCACAGCGGAGAAACGGTGATGCTACCAACGTTGACCCCCATAGTCTCACCATGAGGATCAAAGTCCCTCAAAAAACCCTATAAAATAAAGAGTTCTTTTATGAAGAATGAGAAAATTAAAATCATAAATAAAGAAATGGGATAATTAAATGAGTTTCTTACCCCATGTTGATGGATTTGGGTCATCACGGTTCTGATTTGGTCTCTTATATATTCTTTTTGTGACTGAATCGTAATTAAAAAACTAATTCTCTTGTTTAATTTTACGAGAAGACTCTTGACTGTTTGGATCGAATCAATTGACATATAAATTTGTTCTTCAGTAAGCACTTCCTCATGAGCATATGTGGATTGGTTTGAGGTTGGTGCCTTCCCCTTGTCACCCTGTTGATCAAATACGTGGTATTTATTTAGAGATTATTTAGGGATAGAAATTCTAAATTTCGATCTTGCTTTATTCCTCATTCGAAGAGGAAGACAAGTTAGCTCTATTTTTTATATATGTGATGGAATTTTTTTGTGTAAAGGGAGATTCAACAAGTTTGAAAGAAATAGAAAATTTATCATTGTGTTAACTTGCTATGTCTCTAAGAGAATCAATGTGAGTGCTTTGTGATTGTTGGACAACGAGTTGTGATTGAAATCTCTTTGAATATGCATATAATTGTATGGGACGCAAGCCTAAAATCGAAACTTGATGGTTATTGGACTCATACTCTAATTAGGTATATGATGGAATTGTAAAAAATAAATTTACAACCAGCGCTTCCCCATGTTGAATATAAAGCATATCAACATTAACATTAGGCCAGAACACAGGTAGAGCATGAAATTCAAAATGAAATTTTAATAATATTTGATAATCCCTGGCCAAATTCTTTGGGACAACAAACAAATTCTTTGACACAGGTAAAACTAAGCTTATGATGACTACAGGTGAGAACCTAGACCTCTAGACTTCTGGCCAAATATTCGAAACAACTTATAAGGATGAGGGTGAAGTATTTAAATTAAAAATCAGAAATTAATGAACATGTGGGATGAATGGGTGGAAAAAGACACGACCAAGTGTGCATGCATATGAAAAAGGGATGGCAGGAAATGAATCAAATAGTCAAAGGGTGGTTTTGAAGCCTACTTGGGGGGGGGGGGTGGGGTGGTGGGTGCAGTCTCGATGTGGGGATGACACGTATGGTGGGGTGGTTTTGGAAAATGAATTTACTCAGACCCCTCCCCCCCCATGTGGATATCGTTTGGAAACACTAAGGGGTGCAGGTTTAGATGTGGGTCGTTGATCTGAATGCGCTCGATCTCGGCCCTCCAAATATGCCAGGTTTTTATCTCATGTGCCAATATCATTTCACTTTATGAGTGATTAGATAATTAACCATATAAACTATGATTAATAATCATAAATATACTTTATTCTAAACTATTTTTTTTTTTTTAAATTTCCTTTGAAATGACCCCTATTCACATGAAAGATGACTTTTGAGACCCCTCGCATGTGCATTTTTTTTAAAGTTTGAATTCCTAAGACCTTATTCAAACCTAATTTACTCAACCTAATTAACTTAAGACCAACCTAGACTAACCTAATTGTTATCATGGATAAAAAAGTCATTAGTACGTGGTGGCTTCCACGAGAAATTTGAAAATCAATTTTGTGCATTATATCCTTGTCATTAAATGCTTTTGTAATGGAAACATTTGTAGCTATATACCCAGATTTAATATAAGGGAAAAATTCATATATGTTTTCATGTAAGAGAGAATCTCAACACTGGTAGGCTCCTCGCTTTTTAAGGTTTTGTAAATATGTCCTTTAGAAAAATTGTGACCATGCTAAAAAAAATATGCTACCATATATACATCTAACTTGATCACACTTAATATAAACACCTTGGGAGGTGGAATGATGTAACCATGACATTCTCAAGTGAGAAATAATGAAACCAACATGCATAACATTGGTTTGTAGCTACATGTTAAACATATTACTAATATCACTTTTTCTCAATGACAGTAGAATCACAAAGTTTTTCAAAAACATTTTTCGTAAGTTTTTCAAAATCCTTCTCCCTCTGAACTGGAGCAACTTGATCCCTCTGAATCTAGAAAATCGACCTCATGTGTGCTATGGCTATGAGCTAAAGCTCTGTTGAAGTCATCTGAGTATCAAATCTCTTCCAACTGTTTCCATTCCCACCAAGTGGGTCTGTTAAGGTGGTCCTCCTGCCTCCTAAAAAATGTTGCATAACTAGCTGTATGTCCCTCTTGAACTAGAGGTCGACCCCATAATTAGTACAATTGTCCCTCTTTGATCCCTAGTATGATGGATTCCTCAACATAGAAAAATCCCTTTGGCCATAACTGTACTGACTCTCCTCTGAATTGAACTATCTAGCTTTGATCCTCCAAGGCTGAAATAGAGAGCACATTCACTCTCAAATGAGGAACATATAGAACATGATGAAAGGCTATAGTCCATCATGATTATAACTAAAATACAATTGAACCCTCTCTTGTACCAACTGTTCCTTCAGTGTGGATCCCAAACTTCACCAAACATGTAGTAGCTACTGAGCTAGGTGGCTAAAATAGATCACTCTCCTTTGTCATATGGCATGTGGCACCATTTTCTAGATACCAACCATCTCTGGAAATAACCTCTGAATCTAGGAGTGAGACATACTCTTTATTTAAGAATGCGGAGAATTTATTGGCGAGTTATGACTCGTCCTCCACTGTAGCCTCTTTCAGAACCAAGATTTTGCTCTCATTCTTGGCCTGAAATAGTGTAATGTGAAATAGTGAAAGAGTGAAATATGTTTTTCAAGAATAAATAAAAAGGTTGTTTTAAGTGCAGAGGCTAGGTCTTATGTAGTTGTAGAACTGAAAATATTTGTGGTTGGCTGTCTCTAAGAAACTTTCAAGGATGACGGTGAAGTGTTTAAATCAAAAATCAGAATTGAATGAATAGGTGGGATGAACAGGTGGAAAAATACATGACCAAGCATGCATGCGTATGAAAAAGTGATCAGGAGATCATGTATTTTGCTCAAAATTGAAAGTGCTTGAGACTGTACCAAACTTGAGCGACAGGGTAGATCTTGTTGTTTTGATTCTGGCGCCATGAAAAATTCGAAAAATTGATGTTGTATGAGGAAGATATCGCGTTCTGATCGTTTTCCTAGACAGCGAAATTTTTGTGACAGGAGTGACTGGGATGCCCAGTTAGCATGCAGGTACAGTAAGCAAAAATGGAATATTCTGGGAATATTTCATTTCCTCTAGACCAATGAGGATTCACCATTTGGCGCATTCAGGGGCGTTGATTTGGATTTGTACGAAGTTTTGAGGATCATTGGATGGGTGACACGTGGCTAGCCCGGAGGCTACCATGTGTCCCCTGTACGGTGGACCAAAATTTCGTTTAGGTCCGAGGGGTTCGACCTCGTCACCTCTGGTGCACCTGAATGGGTTATGACCAACTCGGATACAAGTGTTACTTAAAATATAAGGGTTGGCGGTTCTATTTGAATTTTTATGGTCGGCAAGTTGGTTTTCGGGGGGGGACCGCTGACGACCCCAACGGATCTGGTCACATGGCAGTGACAACACCGTAGCATATAATGTTACCATGACGGTCCCAAACCACAAAAATTCCGATAGATACATATGCATTGTCACATGTGTGGGTTATGTGGCCTTTGTTGCCACAGTTATATGGAACGCCAAAAACTTCAGGTTACGCTCCTATTTTGTGGCGGAGTTAAATGTTAAACCGCAGGGTTTAAGGGAGGTCGGTGTTGTGATTTGACCACCTCACCCCTAAACCATAAAATTTAAAGTTTGCGGTTACTAACTGGCAGAGGATTTAGCGCCGCCCTAAATTTTGGGATTTTGTCCAAATTATCTGCAATTAACTGCAGTTCTCCACAATTAGTGGGGGTTTTGTAGCTGAGATTGGGAAAATGGCTAGGGAGGTCAATTTTCAACCAAATTTGGGTGAAAAAAGAGTCTATATAGACTAATTGGAGCATTTTGGAGCCACTGGTGCAGAGAAAACATACATTATAGGCTTTTAAACATATGTATTTTCAATTTTGAGCATAATGTCAAAGAGGGACATGCCATTAGGAGCTAGACCAACAGATGTAGCCCAGGAGGGTTGAATTGTTTCATCATGGATGTTGTTTAAAACTTATGTGTGATGTTATTTCTCTGTTATACAATACTGTACACTGTTATTTAGGCTTATTTGCATGCTTAAAACTCAAAAATTCATCTATGTTTCATGGTTAAATTACTTATTCCTTAAGCAAACAAATGGAGACAAATTGTACATGTTTTATTACTAAAAAGGCACTTAGCACAGCAAACTAATACAATATTTTCAGATCAGGTTGGTATAAAAGCTAGATTTTATTCTCTGGTGTTGTTGTGTGCAAATATTTTTTTAACTATTTGCAAGTGTTCACATGCTTACTAGGCTCAAGATTAAGAGAGGAGAAGGCAAATTGGTGGAAGAAAGAGGTTCTCAAAGTGAGCCACAACAAAGGAGGGCAAGATTGCCACATTCTCCACCACCTTGTTCACCTCCAAAAGAAGTAGAAGTAGCATAAAGCATGCCTCCAGAGGAAGAATAAATCCATGAAGAGGTGGATCCCAAAGAAGAAGAAAGGGTGTTCAGGAAAGCATCCTTGGCATGATTGAGATGGTGAGAGTCCTTTATCAAGAAAGGAATGAGAAACTAGAAGGAGAAGGATCCAAACATCACAAGGAAGGTCATGGATCATAAGGAGGTCAAAATTATGAAGATAAATCAAAGAAGGGAAATGGAGGAAATGGAGGCACTGGAAAGTCACCATCCTCACCCTCATCATCATCATCCTCTACTTCATCTTCAGTGCACCAGTCACACAACTCAAAGAACATTAGTAAAATTCCTTTTCTAAAACTTTATGTTAAGTTTGAATTGCCAATGTTTAATGGTGAAGTAAATGCAGAAAATATTGATAATTGGATTAGGCAATTGGAGGTTTATTTGAGAATTCAGAACCTTCATGACGATGATATCAAAGTCCAACTAGCTTCATTGAGAATTGAAGGTGAAACACTTGTTTGGTGGGAAGCCAAGACAAAGGAGGAGATCAAAAAGCATGGTAAGATTATCCTATCATGGAATGATTTCATTACTGCAATAAAACAATAGTTTTATCCATTAGCTCACATGCAGAAAGCCATAATGAACTGGAAAAATTTTAGACAATTGAAAGGACAGAATGTGCAAGAATACACCCAAGAATTTAGGAGAAGAGCTCTCTTATTAGGGGTAGATGTGTAGAGCCAAGATACTTTTATCAAGTACATAGGAGGCTTACATAGCTACCTGATACATGCTATTCTCGTGTTTAACCCTACAAGTCTAGATGAAGTTTGTGTTCAGGCCACACATCTAGAAGCTGGACGGAAAAACATTACTGATGAGGGTAGGAAGAAACCTTTTAAGGGGAAAAACAAAGAGAAGACCTCAAAAGGTAAGGGAAAAAAGAATGCATCTATCAAGAAAGAGGGAGAAAAAGTGGTTTGTAAAAATTGTTCAAGAGAAGGCCATGAAGAGAAAAATTGTTGGAAATTACATCCTAAAAAGAGACCCAAGTATAACAATAACAAAGGGAAGCAGAAAAATACAGCTACAACTCAACATCACTTAGGAGAGGATTCAGGTGATGAACCTAAAATTACAGCCGTGGGATTGAAGAACATGAAGGGGAAAGAAATTGAAACAAAACCCAGTACTAGTACATCAAACTGTTGTTGGTTCTCGAAGGTGACTATTATAGGCAACCTCTAAGCTTCTCATTCAATTGTCAACCTAGGGTAAGTCTTCTTATTTCAAGAGTGCGAGCACAGTATATGCAAGTGACATCGGAAATAGATACTCTATATTACTATGAAGAAGATCAATTAATTCTCGAAGTCCAATCAACTTAAAAGGAATGGAATTTGTAAATTACCGTTAACTATCCTGTCTAAATAAGCCTTGTGATAATAATCTATGATTGAACAACACCCTTAATGAATTGAACATTAGTCCTACTGAATGGAACATCAACTCAATAAATTGAACAACAATTGTTTATCTTAATTTTGCAATGGAATTCTCTTTGAAAACTAACTGGCTAACATTCTTCTGTATTAAAAACAACAAGAAATCCTATAGTATTCATGGAAAAGGTATAATTCTTGGCGATATAAAGAATTGAACAAAAATTGTGCTAAAGCTTTGTTGGTTGGCTTAATTGTCAGATTAAACCTCTCAATATTAATTATCAATCTGGGAGTCGTAAACGCGAGTTGTACTGCGTATTGGCTCAACTTACTGGTCAAAGTATAAATATATTCCTTTGTAATGATAAACTAGGCACTGAAATGAAACACACCTTTGCTGGAAAACAAACAATCTTGAAAAGGAAACCTACTTAACTAATTCTATCAAGAAAACTCCATGCTGCAATTAAACTGTAAGGAAATACAAATAAATCCTCAATCATGTAACATTCTCGCACTCAAATTATACTTTTTAAATCTCCTATGATATGTTGAAAACCTTAATCTATTGACTCCTCTCACTAACTTGAAACAAGCACTTGAAACTAATAAGCAAAAAGATCACACATTATTCTAATGACAACCTTACACATTAAACTAACTAGAACTACTCTTCATAATAAATTCAAGATTCCAAATTAACAAAAGACAATCCTAACTATTTCTAAAATAAAACTACTTTGCTTCATATAAAATAACACTTAAAATATGCTATTAAAAATCACATTACAAATAATCTATGGTAAACCTTCTATTTAAAGATTTTAATCTAAATGAATGAATTATTCAATAAACAAACTCACCCTTCGAAAGCATGCAACTCATAATGAAAACTAAATCAAAATCATGTAAATCAATGATGAAAGCTAAATCACTTCTACCTGCACAATTAAACCCACACTCAAACTTGCACTTATAAAGAAATGATTACACTACGAAAATAGGAATAATTCTAATTTTAAAATGAAATTTAATTATTAAGTGAAGTCCCGCTATGCATGAACAAATCAAACCTTGAATTAACATTCTAAATGGTAGTGTTACTTATTCAAAATTGAAGCATTACAATCTATTCTCACTACTGAATCAAAATCAGAATTTGGAAAACAAAATAATGATCTAAGTGCAGAATTAGAAAATCTAAGATATTAAAAAAAACAATTTCAAAACAAAAATATAATTATACAAATTACACCAAAGCACAATTCCTAAATCTATGAAGAATGAGGGACTCGACTCCGGGTTGCGGTGGATCCTTGCTACTCCCTGGAGCAAGCCCTGAACTAACTCAACGCTAAGAAATAAATAAAATTACAGTACTTACATAAAAACAATTTCCGGAACTAGAATTTATTGAATTCAATCAAAACATCATTTTAAATGTTAATTAAAAATTATACCAGCTATTACTGCCCCATTACAATTCTGGAAAATTCAATGTCGGATTTGCATTTTTGAAATTCGACCTCTGCTACCAATTATATTCTCATTCTTGTTTTATTCCTATCGATCTCAACTTCCCTCTATCTAATTGGCAGACTACCTTCATCTATGCCCTGTCTACATTTGGGAAAGTCGATTTTACATCTGAGAGAATCCATTTTGCAGATGAGAATTCTGCTCTCTAAATGATGGATTAACTAATTCCTCTCCCTTTGTTGCTCCAGGAAATCTCTTATATAGGCTTCTAATTACAATTCGAAGAATTAAATTAGCCAACTAAAATACAGGAGGGCACATCACCGATATGAACAATTTGCTATGAATAAAAATTGGTTTTGCAATTGAGTGTCGATATAGGGAACGATTCTGGTGAATCGTTCCTCTTTTCCTGGGATGCTGCTATTGCTAGAAGGTGCGTTCCAACTGCTCTTTTCTGGCTGATGGAGATATTCAAATAGCTATACAACAATGCCAAGAATTTCACAATCACCAGGCCCTCATAAAACTCTTTAATTGAATCCAATAACATGAAGTCGGTTTTACTTCTTTCAATATCTACTAGGCCAGAAAATGCATCAATGGCATATATCAGAGCCATTAATATGATAATAATAGTGGCCTTTTGCTCCTTGGGATTCTTTGAATAGAACAAGTGCTGGGATAGCAGTTGAACTGTAAAAATGCATCATCAACATTGTGTAGAATCTTTCCCCAAGTAGTGTTGACGTTCTCCGGTCCATCATTTTTGATTGCCCATCCTTGCTCAACTTCTACTTTTCCTCCTTCGAACTTAAGACTCAAGAGTAGTACAATGGTCATGTGAAAGGTCCGTGACTCAGCATCTATAATACTTGCAGAGATAATTCAAGCAATAATAACTTCTGCTAAAATAAATCCCTTGTATTTCTGAACAGAGAGGTGTTACAAGGTCATCGGTAAATAAATGACTCTTGGAGCACCGTAATATCAATCTTCCCATGTAGTTGAGAAGACAAACGAAGCGTAAAGGCGGATTGTGTCTGAGATATAGAGTTTATTTGGAGATTGTTTGTAAATAAATATTTCCGGAATCGATTTTCAGGTTGTGTTGGAAGATTTGATTGTAGATTGTTTGTAAATGAGACATACTCAGATTAAACTATGACATCAAGGTTAATGTCAAGTGAAGTAGATGCAATTTCCTTTCTACCCACTTGATTTTCCAGGCTAAACTATGGAACACATAGAGTATGTATGCTTTCGCTTTGAGTGATTCTTGCAAAATGGCCATGCATGCAACCATACAAACCATATATAGATGCAGGACCTGTCTCAAGGCAAGGGTTCTGATTGCTTGTAGAAAAGCCAAGACTCGTGGAACTTGCGTGCATGCTACTACTATGTCAAGTGCTTCCATTATGAAAGTGACTATTCATATGTTCTGTGGATGAGCAAGACTCGAATTGATCCAATACGTTCACGTTCAGAAATGGTTTTCAGTGGAATATTCCCCCGACGATAATTCATTCACGAAGCCAAATTTTTCCAAATGGTTTCTGGGTTACATGAAACATGGTGCTATGAAAAAAACTCATGTCTCAGAATTTATGTATTCTACTCCATTTGGTCACAAAATTGATATTTTCACCTACATCAATCTCATACTAAACTACCCAGCTGCTGCTTTTATGCATCTTCTAGCAGTAAGGTATCATGTTCCAATCGGAATCTTCCTTGCTTCATTGTGCTATACTGCAGAAATCAATGGAGAAGGTTTATCTTCTAGAAGGTAATTCACAACATAACATATGTCTTGGAAAAACATATATTTCTGCTCTTGTGCATGGATCCGTGCTTAAATGCAGTTCTGCACTAAACTTATTCACCTGCTACCAAGAAGACATCTATTAATAAAATTTACACACAGACACTCATCTATTTAAATAATAAGAAGAATTCATAGATTAACAACTATCGTCTCTAAATGCGTCTAATCATCATCTTAAAAGGACGTAAACGCCATGTACAAGCATATAATGATGTGATAAATATCATGAAAATTTGGGCAAAAGTGCGGCTCAACATCCCCCCACGCTGAACTTCTTGCACGTCCTCGTGCAAGCCAAAACTATAAGACAATGAAATAAGGTAGGGAAAATGTCAGCAAATATTTTAGCAAGTAAGGATGAAGATGCCTAATAATGCATTCATTAACCCACAACATTACTATTACAGTACCAGCTAAAACTATGTCAAATGATAAAACAAGATCGGGTACCGAAAGTAACATTTATGGAGAAAATAGTGTTGCACAAACTTGTTACCTTGTCCCATATTTTGTTTTTGCCCAAAGTCTTATGATAAAAATCAAATTTTGTTGAAAAAGTGCAGTTTCAAAAAGAATAACAAAATATTCCTACACGTACTATAACAATCTCGTACCTCGGTCATTCAGCACATATTTAGAGTCAACTACAATCAATACACATTGATGGCAACCAACACCTTGTGACTAATCATCATTAAGTAATTCATCACTATGAATACCATGAAAATTAAAGTGAGTTATGATACCAATCAACAACCTCTTTATTATGTTGTCATCTAGATTGAAAACTAAATTTCCTCTTAATCTAGTACAATGAATAACCTTCCCTAAGGGTACCACATCATTAAAGATTCTTGATTTTTGAAAAATAGAACTCAAAGCATCATGTTCAAATCGTCTTAAAACCATTTTCCAAGAAAAATGATGATTCATAGGGAAAGAGAAGGATAACCAATAAAATCATAATATGCAGTTAACTTTAATACCACAGACATGGCCCTGCTGCCCGCAGGTGTCCATAACCTTGGCAGGGATGTCTTTTGACCCATCGAAATGTATCTGTCCCACTTACTAGGCATGAATTCTGTTAGCTCCTCATAATTTGCTAGATTGACTAAGATACAAATGGACAGGGTAACATCAAACCAAGCTTTGGAATCCAAGGACCTAGCCTTCCTGGATTCGGAGAGGGATCTCTCTAGTAGGTGCAAATATGTGAACTTGTTTGCTGATTAGGGTTGATTTTAGGCTAGATGTTAAGTGCAGGGTATTTTGATTGTTTTTGGTTGGGTATGATGCTTAGATGGATTTAGATAGAAAACATGGAATATTGTTAAGTCATTGGGCAATGGAGTCTAACAAGGTCATGATGAGTTCATCAATGGTTTCAAGAGAATTTGTAGGGCAATTTTAACTTGGTTGGTAGGTCTTTGAGGTTGCGGTGGATGATGAGATGAACATCAATCTTGAGAATAAAAGCTAGTGAAGGGCAGAACTGAATCCTTAATAAATTTTTGACTAAGGGAGTTAGAAAATCATAAGCATGGAAAGAGAATCAAAGGCATAAGTGAAACCTAATACATTTTATTTCAAACTGAACACAGATGATTATCCAAGACAAACATTCAAATGAAATTATAGAAAGACAAGAAACTTATTTAACTTTCATAGATTTCATTATCAAGAGCAGAAAAACATTTAAGATGCACAAGCAGTTATAACCATAGAAGAAGAGAAAACTCTGAACATCTAAAGTTATAACTGTGAAGGTTATTTGAAACAAATTGAGCTAAGTAAAGGAAAAGAGCATGATTCAAACAAACTTCATTGACAAACCTAGGCAAAGCTGCTTTAAAGAAGAGTTTCCAAGGACAGAGTATTTCAATGACCACAATATGCAGGGCTAGCCATAAATCATACTTGACACTAACTGATCTAAACCATTCAAGAAATGAGAAAGCTAAGAACTTCTTAGAGAGCAAGATATGGATTCCCTAATATATCTCAACAGAAGAAAACATTAAGGCAGTGAAGGACAAACAAAAGTAAGGTGCCATCAGGAAACATTTCTTAATCTAAATTTTTTGTCCTACTACAACATATCAAGATGGAAAACATAATGGAAAACTAGAAAAACATGAACATAAGAAACACTTCACCATCAAGCAAGCTTATGGATCCTGCAAACAGTCTCTCTCCATCAACAGTCAAACTAGGGCATGCATGAGCTCCAAGACATCAAATTTCCATTAAAAACTCCAAGAGACTATGTATTTGCTTCAGCATAAGTCATCAAAATACAACTAATACATAAGATACTCATGGTATATTTATGGGGAAAATGAGGAGGTGGAAACCCTAAGAGTCTTCCAGAAACCCTAATTTAGCCATAAATGTCATAAATGTGCTTAATGACCATGCAAGGCCCAAGACACATAAGAGATAAGATAATAAATGAAAAAAACAAAAACATAACTCCCAAATCAAATCAGGAGTGATTTGCCCAAGAAATATTAAAAAATCATCTTGCCATAAATTTGTGTGTTTTGTTGATTTTTTGGCAAAAGACAGTCCCGCAGCATAGCACCACTTTTGCAGAAAATAGGATGTTTTGAAACCAAGTTTTGGACCACTTACCAATGTTGGATTTGGCTCCGTGATGGCTCGTTGGAAAGCATAAAGATTCTGATTTTCAAATATACCTTTTTTTTCTCAATATTACCTGTAAAAGGTTCCCAAAAAATGGAAAAATCCAAGGCTTCTAGGAGTGCAACGCCTGTTCAGAAAAGGAGGCAGAAAGGTCAAAATTTGGGTGTTTTTTGACCTTTTGAGAGGGTAAAAATGCTCCAATTGATCTGAAATTTTGCAGATATACTTTTTGTGATGTGAAAAATCCAAAAATGTAAACTTTGAGAGCTGAAGATGCACCAAATTTGTGCGTAGCGCCTATGGTGCTGCACTCCTAGGGCCTCAAAATTTCAAAAACATAAAAACTTCTCCTGTGTGCAGTGCAATATTTCAGAGGGCATTTGGAGGCCTTCCCGGTGTTGGAATGAGATCCTTGATAGCTATTTGGAAATAGTGACTTGTCTGATTTCAAAATATACAATTTTTTTCTTGATTGATGTTGATTTTCCTTGTCAAAAGTTTATTTTCCCATGACTGGTCAAAAAGTGCTGAGTGCTGGTGCAAACAACTTTTGGACGCCTTCCAAAAATCCAAATGGAGCTCATGATAGCTCATTGGAAATCTGTTTGAGTATAATTTCTAAAAACGTTTTTTGGGTTCTATTTGGTGTTCCTTTACCTGTTCAAAAACCGATTCTCCGAACACTGTTCAAAAAGTGATGAATGTTGGTGCAGAAATGCAGAGTGCTGGTGCAGACCACTTTTGGATGACTTACTCAATTCCAAATTGAGCTCATGATAGCTCATTGGAAAGATATTGAAGTCTAGTTGTCATGTGACCTATTACACAAGTCATTTGGACACTCCAGTTGTGAGAAACACTGATTTTCCCAAGGTCACTCCAGAAGTGTAGAATTTCTCCCTTGACACCTGTATTTTTGACATTGATCTCAAACCATGATACCTGTGTAAAAAATGAAGGATTTTTTTTCTTAGTGGCCCTATTATGGAAAAAAACCTCTCTCACTTTTTCCAAATTCATCTCTGTTTGGTCAGAAAAACAATTTGAAGCAAAACTAGCCCTAGGTGTGACACATGGCTTGTCTCTTGGAATGAATTCTTGGAAAATGATGGAGGCATGATTTTTATGAGCTGGTATAGACTTATTCTTGCTTACATGAGATATAAAATGAATCATTTTCTCTTATGCGTCCTTTTTATATCAAACCCTGGCTTAGTTGGAAGAGGAAATTAGGGTTTGGTGTATGGGATTTTAGGACTGCCTTGTAGAGGGAGGGGAATGAAGGGGTTAAGGGTTGTCTAAATTCTTGGGAAAATTTTGGGGGATAGGGATAGATGTTAGGGAGTATGGGAAAGTGTAATTTCAAGAATTTAGTAAGGGGAAAGGGTCCAAAAGGTCAAAACACAGGCCTAGTCTCAAAAAGTGTCAAATTGTGGCAATAGACTAGGTTTTGTAGGAAAATGATGATTTTGAGGGATAGGAGTGATGGGAAGTGTTTATGAAGGTATATTAAGGATAGGAGGAGGTGTAAGAGCATTAGGATATAATCCTTGCAGATGATTTAATCATGGAGGTCATGAAACCAAGAGAAATGCCCTTAAAAACCCTAGATAGACAATGGAGGAGTTTAGGCAAAACAAAAATAGAGGGTTGAGGCCAAAGGTGGTGAAACATAGTGATAATGAGTGACATGAGCCCATGATGGGTCTTCTGGGATGAGTGAGCTGATCTTGAAATGACGGAATGATGAAATAGTGAAAATTTATCCTAAGGGTAATGAAGGTCGTGAGATTTCTAGAACTCACAATGTTCATGAACTTTGTTTCTAGAAATCATATTCGATACTTAGTCATCTTCAGATAGTGAAAATTATGGATGACTAAAAAATTTAGAGTTAGCTTATTTGAATTTTTAGATGAAGGCCATTGTCCTGGCTTGGTAACCAACTGGTGGTAGTGCCACTCACAAGAAGTAACATGGATGAACAGGTCGGCTCGTCATGAGATCTCCTGTCTTCCAGCTTTTTGGATAAAAGCCATTACTCTGGCTTGGTGACCAGTAGCAGTAATGTCATGTATGCTAGGTCTCATGATCGTGGTAGGTCGGCTAATCACGAGACCTCCTATCCTTTCCTAAATATTTGTAAGCTTTGATTATAATTAACCTTAAAGGTTACTTAATAAGTGGGGAGATATATCTACTCCTTAAGAGTACAGGATGGCGTGAAAAGTTTTTAATGACTAATCATTGCTGACGAATTCCTCTACCTTAAAGACTTGTTAAAGATATCCCAGACAATGACTGAAAGATTCTTTGAGTTAAGAATGCTAGTGTTCTCCTGAATAGCTCATTATGATATTTACAAGAGTGGTCCTCTAGATGGGGTTTTCCAATAGTACCTTCTAAGGGAAACTTAAAATATATATCCTAGACGACAACTTATTAGAGTGATTAATCATTGCTGCTTTTGAAAAATCATAAGGTATTAGAGTGAATTGTACTCAACAAGATCTATCACAATGTGTGTGTTAACAACTAATGTGGATCAAAAGTAGTTTTAACAGGAATTATTTTAATTCAAAACCCTAATAGCATTATAGCAACTTTATTCATTTATTCTCCTACCCTAAGAGGCGAAAGACTCCCTTTTAAGTATAGGAGTACTTCCAATGAAGCCATGTGCATAACAAAATGTTGATTATACTCACACTTAGTTTTAGAGAATAGACTTCAAGACATACGAAAGCATGAGAAATCAGTTGCTTCAATTGATATGGTACTAAGAGTTTCCGAATGTTGAGGAAATAAGATGGTTTAATGACCGCTCAAAACCAAGATTCAATGGAATCCACATATTTAGGATTCTCCAACTCATGCAAAATTTCCACAGTTTGATAGTCACTCTCCTGGAGGCTCAAAGACTCCGAAGAAAGAGAAAAGATAAATCCCTCAAGTTTAGGCTCAAATATTTTATTTTCAAATTGACAAGATAGGTTGAGAGAGAATCTAGGCTTTTGAGTTTTAACAACATTTTCAGAACAAGTTCCAATGAAAGATTGCTCCTCTCGTGGTCTCTAAATCACACCTTCCTGAGGTGAATGGTATGCGGTAAAGGGGGAAGTTTCTAGATTCATTCCCTTTTCCAACATGGAAGGTGTGACATTTTGTTCAATAGAGGAATCAATGGGAAGAATAGGTAGCTCAAACTGTTGTGCAACTTGATGGTTTAGATTAGGGTTTAAACGATGATTTGGGGTAAGCTTTTAGTTAAGGCTTGGACTATGATTTGGATTTGGGTTGGGATTAGGCTTTTGACTAGGTTGTAAATTAAAATTAGGGTTAGGTTGTAAGTTAAGGCTTGCGTTTGAATGAGGGCTAGGTTTAGGGTTTGGATTAGGGTTAGGATTAGGACTATGGTATGGATTATGGTTACGGTATGGATGAGGGTTAGGTATAGGGTATGAACTAGGGTTAGGGTATGGATTAGGGTTAGGGTATGGATTAGGGTTAGAGTATGGTTGCACATGCGACTGAGACCATGGATGAGGATAACTTCATGGTGCATTGGAAAGAAATTGTGGTTGTTGTTGGTGCTCATATGATTTAATTTGCATGGGAGATTTCCCTAGAGATAAAGATCTAAATGATTCTTGAGGCCATAAAGATATCTGGCTCAAGGATAAGGGCCAAGGAAAGGAAACTGCAGCCACGAAGTAGGATATTCAATTGGAGGAGGATTAAAAATTTTCCATGGAACTGCATGATTATAAACATGTTGAGGAACCTACTCAAGAGAATAATAATTATTCCAAGTATCAAATGGTGTTGGGTTTTGAGTTATACCTGGTGGCTGATTTGATTCCTTACTTGATTCCCTGAGTACCTTTCGTAATCGTGGCAGTGATGGGCAATGTTTGGTTGCATGACCATCCTCGAAATTTTGCAAACTTCCAGACTGCTAAGTGGGCACTTTCCAAGGTAGTGTTTCTTTCGGCAGTTGGCACAAAGGATAAGTAGTGGTTCATCATCCTTATCTTGCTCCTGCAAATCATCCAATTCCGAAATCAAAGATTTAATAATATTGAATTTATGTTCAAGCAAGATATTAAATTCTACACTTGTGAATTCTTCATCAGATGAGTTGTTCGTCTCTATAGTAGCATGAAAACTCCTCATTGAATGATTCCTCAAAATACCATTTGTTTGGTCTCAACCTAGTCTCCTAAATTGAGTTCATTTAATTGTCAACCAGGGTTGGTAAACTGCTGAAGTGAAGTGCACCGTATGTGCCTAGGTGTTTGTCTCTTAATGCGTTGTGTTTAGTGTTTTATGATGTTTTTGGTCTTTTGATATTTCTATGTTCACAAGGAAAATGACTAGAAAGCTAGTGGAAAGAAGCTAATGATTAAGACAGAGTGAAGCCTAATTGGTTGATGACAAGTGGCAATGCAAAGGCAACTACTGAAACAAAATCAAATCTAAACTATGACTAAACAGAAACAAAGCTTGATAATGACTTTTAAGCAAATGACTCAAGACATAAACTCAACTTGTCCAATTCTTTTATCAAAGGTATTTTGAAAGAGATTAAGAAATGGTCAACTAAGTATGCAAATTCTCCTAAGCTAAGTATGCAAATTATTCTAATCTAAACAATTAAACAACTAGATTATAATGATGCAACATTTTATCCATGATTAGAGATTTGTTGAAGCATATTCGGAGGAAAACATTGATACCATCATAAGATCTTCTACTCTAAGACTAGTTCCTAACTCTATTCTGCAACGTATTTTGATACCACTACACTTCACTCAAGGTTATAGATTTTTAAAATAGTCTTTTGAGGAAGGGTGTATGTCTGTGAAGTAATAAAGAAGTTTCAAAAGTACCTCAGGCCTTGAAATGATACTGTCTTATGTTCCTATGTTTATGAATCAATTATAGATTTGGAACAAGAAGAGGTTTGTAAATAATGAAGGCTGTTTTGTTAAGTTTAACAACTGAAGTAATCTAATATGCAGTGGATGACAACTAAATGTGGAGTGAAAATGCAATGAGTTAAGCTAAAACTGAACTTAAGATGTCACTAGTCTAAAACAGTGCTGAACTAACAAGTCATAATCAAACTCAAAACAAAATAACGGAGCATGAGTTGAATGCAATTAGACTCCGGAGTATCCTAACTAAGCTATCATGCATTATTCTATGGAATTATACAGTCTGTTTTGTCCATCATGATTGGTATTTTGGAAGAGTTTCTTATAAAAATCCTAACTGTACAATTCAGTGCAAATGCAAACATAAAGACTGAAAGAAATTAAAAACTAAGATATCATAGCTATCTCCTACCCATCATTATGATATTTTGGAAGAGCGTTTTAAGAGCAAGAACAGCTATGGTACTTAGTGCAAACACACAATTGAAACGTTCAGGATCACAGTCATGCTTAAGACATCATAAGGATTTTTTGGAAGAGTGCTTAGAATAAGTATAACTGTGATGGTGAACAAAAGAAATTACAATTAAATCCTACAACACTATAGCCATTTCCCATTCAATATCATGATCTTTTGGAAGAGCTTCTTCTTTTGGAAGAGTTTTTAGAACGAGTATAACTATAGTGGCTAATGAAAACAACTACGAATTCAAACTTCAAAAACGTAAAAAAAACTAAGATACTTATCTAAATTACGAAAGTAAAGCCGTGCAGGAGGCAGGGGCCCTCTACCACCAGACGGAATCTAACTCCAAATCAAATCAACGCTTTCAAAACAATATTGTCTTCTTCATTAAAGGATAAATAACTTGAACAGAGTAATCTGCATCTTCAGAAATGTAGCACAGAATCTAAGCAAAATCTAGAGCAAAATCTAGACTATCTCTCGGTTTCCAAAGTGTTTTTATAACAAATTTACATAACAAGACTTGCAACAATTCGAGGATCATTGTCTTTCATTATCGGAATCACATTAGGACTCTTGAAGATGGAAACGTAACAAGAAAAAGGACATCTAGACTAAGACAATCCTATTAGAAATCTGCTTCCTTAAATGAGTTCCCATGTACCAAAACCATATCCAGAATTCGGTTTTTCCTTCATGGTGAGAAACGAACAATGTAGACATGACGTGGAATATACCCATATGTGGTTTTTCTTGAAAGGACACCTGGAACATGCTTGAACGTGAAGACAACTGTAGAATTTCCGGTTAGCTACGGAATGTCTGCATTCTGCAGCTAGTTCCAGTCAAAATGCAGTACAATGACAAAAATCACAAAACTTAGCAAGTCAGTCATGTTAATCATTCTAAAAGTAATTTTAACTAAATTCATTGATCAATTGGGTCTGGGATAACAATGGACAAAGGAAAATGAGGTAAAGTAAGATGAAAGAAAGCACCATCTTGAGGCTCAACATACTCCCACTGCTGACTTCTTGCATGTCCTCATGCAACTTATTCCATAAACTCGGAGGCTTCTGCAAGAACATCTAATCCTCTCCTTCTCCTTTGCCTGGAAGCTAAAGATCTTCTGGGTTTTCTGATGACAAGTTTGAACCTTAAGTTGTTAAGTGCCCTGATTAGCTTCTTGTTCCTCTTTTTCAACTTTTCATTAGCCTTTTCCACTTTGTCCATATGTAGAGATAAGGTTGAGTTCATATCGGTTTTGAGTTTGACTTGTTCCTTCAGAATATCATTCTCATTTTTGATGTGTCTATTAAGTATTTCCAGCTCATACCTATCCCTTCTTAACACATCTATTTCGGATAGTGGAGGACTAGGGGTTCTATCTCTACTCTCTGAAGCTTTTCTTTCCAAAGTTTCAACATAGTCATAAACTTCTTGCTGAGCAGGATCAATTTCAGGGGTTCCTTCATTAAAATCCTCTTCAACATCTTCTTCAGTAGATGTTTTCTCATCTTCTATATTTATCACCCCTTTTTGTTTGATCTGAGTTTTCCTTAGTTTCCCCTTTAGTCTATGGCTTCTTCTTGGCTGGGAAGATCCCTCTCCTTTTTCTGTGGCAGATTTTCTGATTACCTTCTCTTTCTTAAGTTGTCTCTTAATTTGAGTCAACTTCTCTGAGATTATTTCCTCACTACTTTCCTGGACTATTTTGTCAATTTCAATTTTAGAAGCTCTCCATTTTTTGCTTCTCCTTGTAGGCTGTTATTCAGGTGAGGGCTCCTTTGGCTCTTCAAAATGATTTCTTATCAAGAAATTATCCCAAGTATCATTTGTTTTGGCTAAATGGTGTTCAATTAAAATCTTAACCAAGCCATGATGGTATAGAGTTGTCTCTAAGAATTGAACCCTTCTTTGAACACAAGAAGCCATCTTTTTCAAACTTTGAAGCAAGAAATAGGGTAGGTTTAACTCTTCCTCCAGAAAATGCATTATCAGTCTAATGTGGTAAACATAAAATATGCCATATCTACCTTTACATGTAATAAATTTTTGCAGAATAAGTAGTATGTTTCTCCATTTATTTTTCAATGAAGAACTTGGAATTCCCTTCTTAAACACAGTGACATCCATACCTGGTGATTTTAGAATTTGCTTCCAGGATTCATTATGGAATTCTCTGTTTTTGAACCATCTCTCTCCATTTCTAAGCAATCCTGTAGATTCTGCAACGAAAACCTCATTGACATTGAATTTAACATCTCCCACTTCAACCTCAGCTCCTCTAAATGACCTTGCAAATGTTTTAGTGACTTCTTTGTGGAAGCCATTAAATTTCTCAAGAAATTGTAGCCATCCTACCTGTTGCAACATTTCTTTACATTGAGGGTATCCTTCCAGGTCTTTTGTACCCATTGGTTCGGTTCTTACAATAAGGCCCATAATTGCTTCTTCAATGTTCAGATTAATACTCTTTCTACCCACGGAAACAATAACTTTCACCTTCGAATTGATATACCTCTGGTTCTCGGTGACAATGGCTTCAAACTTCGGACTGATATGCCTCTGGTTGACAGTGACAACGGCTTCAAACTTCGGGCTGATATGCCTCTGGTTGACAATGAAACTTCGGACTGATATGCCTCTGGTTGACAGTGACAAATGGCTTCAAATTCTACACTGATATATCTCTGTCTCTCGGTGATAAATGGCTTCAAATTCCACACTGCTATACCTCTGTCTCTCGGTGGCAAATGGCTTCAAATTCCACACTGCTATACCTCTGCGTTTACAGTGATAATGCTCAATCTCTGCTCACGGTGATAGTGCTTTGATATTCAAACTGATATACCCTTTGCTCTGCTCACGGTGATAGGGATATCTCTGTTTTGCGGAATGAAGGGCTGGCTACAAAATGGAGTGATGGAAGTAGTTACGGAATGAGTTAATGGAGTGAGGTGGAGAAAACGAATTAATGAGTGAAAAGACTGCAGAGATTTTTACAACGGAAAAGAAAATCATCATTGAATGATTTGGTTGGGTGACGTGAGGAAATCAAACACTTCAGCCTTTTTAACCGCTTAAATGATGTCGGGTATAGAATTTGAAATGAGAGATTTTAATCCAAAGTTTGTGGAGGGTGTATTGGACATGATCAATAAAAATAATCAAAACAACTTTTTCGAATGATTCATAACTAAAACTATGCTAAAATTTATGAAATGGCATTATAATCTAAACTTGTTACCTCTGCTTTTCATTTGCTTTTTGTGGTCTTTGTCTTCTTTGTTCTCCTTTGGAAGAGTTTTCATAATCCTTCTTGATTCTTCTTATTCATGGATATACTGGATCATCTTGTTGCAATTCAAATGTCTGCTGATTAGTGCCTTCAGGATTTGTAGCTGCGGAATGACTGTCTGGCTGCAGAAAGTCTGATCAGCTGCAGAATGTCTATTTAGCTGCAGAATGTACCTGTAGAGCATTTTAATCATGGAATGGAGTGGTTTGGAAAATAAGTGAAATGTTATATGGCATGAATGAAGATGGATGATGAGACATGATATGTATGAAGTGGATGATGAAATGGAATGGATTCAGTTTATGGAGTGGAAGAACATAAGAACTGCCCTGCAATCCACGACATTTGTTATTCACTTGCAGCAAGACATTAAACTTTAAATTTTGACATGGAAATGGAGTGGATGGAGTATGGAATGAGATGAATGAAATATGGAATGAAGTAGAGTGTGAATGAATGAATGAATGAATGAAATGGAGTATGGATGGATAAGTGAATGGAATGAAATGAAATGAGATGGGTCATAAGTACAATGGATCTGAACTTATGATTTTGTAACAGTTGTTTGCAAAAACAAAATGGAAAAGTTCGAGTGTCAGAGAGACTCTGATTTTCACCCTATCTTTTCTGTATAAACATGCCAATCAATGATTGGTTTTCATGTTTATACTTTTTTTTTAATTTTAAAAGAGAAATGCTTCAGAAAATTAATCAAGTTGATGAAGAAGAGAGATTCTTCTTCATTAACTTCACATCACTGTTTTCTTGGAACTTCTTGACAAATTCTTCTCTTGAGAGTGGTTTGTGATACAGCTTCAATCTATGACCATTCATAAGAAAAGTGACCTCTTCTTCATCTATTGTCCTGATTTTTACTGCTCCATTGTCAAAAATTTCAACAATTTCATATGGCCCAAGCCAATGTGTTTGAAATTTACCTTGAAAATCCTTGAATTTTGAATCAAACAAGAGAGCCCAGTCACCTTCTTTGAATTTCTTCTCTTTGATGTACTTGTCATGCCATCTAATCCTTTGCTGTTGGACTAGACTTATTTTCTGAACTGCATCTTGTCTGATCTCATCCAATTCATTAATCTGCTCCAGTCTATGCTTTTGTGCCTCCGTTAAATCAAGTCCTAGCTGAACTGCCATTTTGAAAGTTTGGATCCGGAACTCTATGGAGAACAAAACTTGCTTTCCATAAACAATTTCATAAGGAGTGTGGCCTGTTGTGTTTCTCCATGTAGTTCTATAGGCCCACAAGGCTTCAGAAAGCCTATCTACCCAATATATTTTATGTAAATGAACAGTCTTTGTTAGGATTCCTTCAATGACCTTATTAGTAGATTCCACTTGACCATTTGCTTGTGGATTATAAGGAGTATATTTTCTATGCCTGATTTTGTACCTCTCCATCATTTGCTCCACTAGCCTTGATGTAAATTGAGCTACTTGATCTGTAACAATTTCCCTTGGAACACCAAAACGAGTAAAAATATCCTCAAAAAGAAAAGTAACTACAGATGCTTCATTAGCAACAAGTAATGGTTTGGCTTCTACCCATTTAGTAACATAATCAGTGCAAACTAATATATACCTCTTTTGTCTTGATGGAGGACTAATAGGTCCTACAAAATCCAAAGCCCATTTTTCAAACGGTTCAATATGTACCTGAGGTTGTAATGGCATCTCACCTAAAGGAGAAGGTTTCCCTACCCTTTGGCAACTGTCACACCTTTTGATATACTCTTTAGCATCTTTAAACAAGGATGGCCAATAATATCCTAAATTAAGGATCTTATAGGCTGTCCTCTTATCTGCAAAGTGTCCGCCACAAGGTTCATCATGACATGCCTTGAGAATCTCAGGCATCTCATCTTCACGAACACACCTTCTAATGATCAAATCTGGACTTGTCTTGTACAACTCATTAGCAACCCATGAATATTTTGCACTATCACAAATGATTTTTATTTTATCCCTTGCATTCATAATTGAAGGAAATTTTCCTGAAACTAAATAATTAGCAATATCAGCAAACCATGGAGTTTGAGTAGAGATTGCAAAAAGATATTCATCGGGAAATTGATCTTCAACCGGAGTGTCATCTTTGATATTTTGGAGTCTAGATAGGAAATCAGCTACTGTGTTTTGTTTTCCAGGCCTATCTAGAATAGTAATGTTGAATTCTTGTAAGAGTAACAACCATATTATAACTCTGCCATTAGTAATTGATTTGTTCATTAGATATCTAATTGCAGAATGATCAGTGTGAATAAAAGTTTCATAGCCTGTTATATAGTGTCTAAATTTGTTTATGGCATGAACAACGGCTAAAAACTCTTTTTCAGTTACAATATAGTTTAACTCTATAGGAGTCAAATTTTTACTGATATAATAGATGGCATAGGGAATTAAATCTTTTTGTCCCAATACTGCTCCTAGAGCTGTATCGGAAGCATCTGTCGAGATATGAAAAGGTAACTTCCAGTTAGGTCCCCTTAATATAGGTGCTTCAGAAATTTTGGTTTTCAAGGTTTCAAAAGCTAACTGGCAATCAGAAGTCCATTTGAATTCACAATATTTGGTAAGTAATTTGAAGAGTGGAGATGCTATCTTGGTGAAGTTTTCTATAAATCTCCGATAATATCCTGTAAATCCTAGAAAACTTCTAACATCTCTTTGACAACTTGGAATAGATAAGTTAGAGATGACTTCAACTTTTGACTCATCAGCTCTAATCCCATCCCCTGAAATGTGATGCCCTAAAACAATACCTTCAGTAAACATCATAAAACATTTTTCATGACTAAGTGAAAGATTTGCTTCCTGACATCTCTTTAAAACTTTTTCCAAGTTTTCTAAAGCTTCTTCAAAAGTGTTTCCATAAATTGTGAAATCATCCATGTACACCTCTACACAATCATGTATTAGATCTGAAAAAATTCCTAATACTGCCCTTTGGAATGTTGCAGGTGCATTACATAATCCAAATGGCAATACTCGGTAAGCATAGGTACCCCAAGGACAAGTAAATGTGGTTTTGTCTTGATCTTCAAGTGCTACTTGGATTTGGTTGTAACCACTAAACCCATCTAAGAATGAGAAGTACTTTTTGCCAGCTAATGTATCTAACACTTGATCTATGAAAGGTACGGGAAAATGGTCTTTAAGAGTAGCTTTGTTTAGTTCTCGGTAGTCAACACATACCCTCCATTTTCCATTTTTCTTTGGCACAATTACCAAAGGAGAAACCCACTGACTATCTGAAATAGGATAGATGAAATTAACATTTAACAATTTTTGCAATTCCTCTTTAACAATTTCCCTAAGATTTGGATTCATCAGTCTTTGAGGTTGTCTGATTGGTTTGAAATTTGCCTCTATATAGATGTGATGAGTACAAGTCTTGGGGCTTATCCCTTTCATGTCAGTGTATTCCCATGCATATGCAGAAGAATGTCTCTGTAATACTTTGACTAACTCTTCTTGTTGAGATTTTCTAGGTTCTTGTTTATGTTCAAAGTTTTGCCTGGAAAAATTTCACTTGTAGAGCTACCAAATTTGTCCATAGAATGAAGAGACATCTGCCTAGATGACAAAAACTCAATATTGGATCCCTCTTGAAATGATTCATGTTTGTGTTCTGGAGAGGATTCAAAGTTTTCTAGAGTATTCAGAATTTGATTATCTTCACTAATTTATGAAATTGTGAAGAGAGGTTGTAAATCTTCTTCATCCTCTATCCATTGAGTATCATCTAAATCTATAATTGTCCTAGCTGGAGGATACAAAGTGAATTTCTTAGTTGAACTACCATCAGAGATGTACATATCACCGGATCTACAACTAATAAAAGCATCGGCTGTAGCCAACCAAGGTCTTCCTAATATAACAGGATGTCCTCCTAGATTATTCTTAGGAGTTAGGATCATGAAATCCACAGGGTACTCCCAAGAATCTAGGGACACTGGAATGTCTTCTATTACCCCATATGGTTTGATCACAGATCTGTCTGCTAATTGCAATAGTGTGGGTGTAAAGAGAAGATTAGGAAGTTTCAGTTTATCCATGATTTGTCTACTCATGATATTGATTGCTGCTCCTAAATCAATGAGTGTGTTTTGGATTTCAATTCCATTGATGTGAATTTTGACAACTAGATTTCCTGGGTCAAGATACTTTGGAATAGCAATCTTGCCCATCATAATGTCTGCTATTTTTCCTGCCAGTTGAATTTTCTTTGTTTCTCTTATTCTTTTTCTTGTTTTCTTCATACTCAACTCCTTTATTGTTTTGGCTAAAATTGGAATTTCCTTGATGGCTTGTAATAATGAAATTTTAATGCAAACATTTCTCAGCTCATCTAGGAAATCATAATTAGGCACCATAATTTGTTTTTCTACACCTCTATCAATTTGTAATCTTTCTGGAAAGGGAGATATAGAAGTAGATGTGGATGGTTGCTCTAATACAGGAGTTGAATTTATTGGATCTTTTTGCTTTAATTTTTCAGTGTTTGGGTCTTGAAAGGATGTGTCTTCCTCAAGACTTTTATTCACCCGTAGAGAGTCTTCCTCAGAGTTATCTTGTTCTTGTATGATCACAGAAGGTTTCCTCTTTTCAAGTATTTTTCCAGACCTAATTTGAACATCACTAAGGTCTAGAGGAGTAATTAAATAAGTTGGAAATTGTTGGCCTTCTATCATGTATGTGTTTTGAGGATTTTTATTATTGGGGTTTGGTATGGGTTGAGCAGGCAATTGATTTGATTTTTGAGGGAATGGTAATGAAAGTGGTTGATTTTGATGTGGTTGGTTCTGATGATGTTGTTGAGGATTTTGTTGAAAATTTTGTTGAATATTTTGAGCAAAATTTTGTTGAGGATTTTGAGGATAAAAATGTGGGTATGGTGGATAGGATGGTGGATACTGATAGTATGGGGAGTATCTTCCATAGGGACTTTGTGATCCTTGTGCCCAAAGTGGAGATTGATTTTGAAATTGAGGCCAAGGTTGCTGCCAAGAATTCCAGGGTGGAGGTTGATTATACATTTGTTCATGGAATCCTTGTGTTTGAGGTCCCTGCCAAGGCCTTCTAGATACAAAATTGAGAGACTCTGTGGAATTTGTAGGAGTTTCCTCCTGAAAGACATCTTTGAGACCAAGAAGAGAAGGAAAATTCTTGGTCTCATGTTTTTCAGAACAAATGACACAGGTTTCTACAACTTTTACATCCAAAGGACACTCTCTCAAGGCATGTTTCTTTCTACATTTGGGACAAAATATTGCCAAGGCATCAGATTCAGCCTTTTTCTTGTTTTGTATCTTAAGGGTGTCTATTTGTTCACTAAGACTCCCTAAGATATCAGATTTAAAATCATCAAGCATGTGTCCTATTTCTGATCTACTTACTGTCCCAGAAGCAGACTTACTTGCCCTTGCAAGAGCAGGATCTCTTGGACCTTTGACAGTTTTAGATTTCCCTCTTGAAAGGTTGATACATAACTCGGATATTTCAGGTAATGTGAGCTGTGATATATCCCCTTTTCCCATCATGTTAAGGATATCCAACCATTCATCCCTAATTTTTTTCAACAAAAGAGCTTTTAAGGTGTCTTGATCTAGGTTTTCCATTTTTGCTCTTTTGATGTTGTAATTAAATCTCTCCAACAAATCTTCCAATTTTTCATCTTCTTTTTGTAACATCTTAAACACTTCTTCCTTATGATTAACCGACATACAATAATCCAAATACCTCTCTAGAAATGCTTGTTTCATGTCTTCCCATGTTCTAATAGAACTGTTGATTAGACTCATAAACCACTTTAGTGCTGCTCCTTTCAAGGTTGAAGGAAATAATTTCAGTTTTTGAACATCTTGTAAGTAGTCATAAGTTCTACATAGAACTTCGAATTCAAATAGGAAGGTTTCAGGATCTTCAGTTTTAAGTCCATAGAAGCTTGGAAGGACAGAGGGTGAAATGTTTTTCATGGTTGTATTGGTTTCTTCCTCAATTATAGGGAACCCAAAAGAGTTTCCTATTCTACCTCTACCTCTACCTCTACCTCCAAATAGTGTGTGTTCTCCATTAAAGACTCCTCCTCCTCCTTCTTCTGCCATGGTTGACTCTCCTGTGGAAGTGGAAAGGTTCGTGTCCCTAACAGGAGTCTTTAAATATTCTTCTATGGCAGGTTCAGTGGATGAAGTGGAAGGTTTCTCTAATGGAATAGCTGACCTTATATCTTCTAGAAGTCCAGGATCAGTAAAGGATGGAATGTGGGTCTGAGTTGAAGGTGTACTAGCTCTGGATCTAGATGAAACAAGTGGTGTTCTAGAAATCAAACTTCTGCTTCTGTTGCTTATAAATCTTCCCCTTGAATCTCTCTCCCTACGCATATAATTGTTTTTGGATGCTAAGAAACAAAGGTTACCTAGTTTTCACTTCCCCGGCAACGGCGCCAAAATGTTTGGTCTCAACCTAGTCTCCTAAATTGAGTTCATTTAATTGTCAACCAGGGTTGGTAAACTGTTGAAGTGAAGTGCACTATATGTGCCTAGGTGTTTGTCTCTTAATGCGTTGTGTTTAGTGTTTTATGATGTTTTTGGTCTTTTGTGATGATTTATGATGTTTTTGGCCTTTTTGGTAGTTTTATGTTCACAAGGAAAATGACTAGAAAGCTAGTGGAAAGAAGCTACTAGTTAAAAACAGGGTGAAGCCTAATTGGTTGATGACAAATGACAGATGCAATTGCAAATATTGAAACAGAAGCAAATCTAAACTATGAGTAAGCATAAACAAAGCTTGATAATGAATTTTAAGCAAATGATTCAAAACATAAACTCAACTTGTCCAATTCTTTCATCAAAGGTATTTTGAGAGAGAGCTTGAGAAATGGTCAGCTAAGTATGCAAATTCTCCTAACTAAATAGTTAAACAACTAACTTATAATGATGCAACATTTTATCCATGATTAGAAATTTGTTGAAGCATATTTGGAGTAAAATATTGATACCATCATAAGATCTCTACTTTAAGACTAGTTCCTAACTCTATTATGCAACTTAGTCTTATACCACTACACTTCACTCAAAGGTTATAGATTTTTAGAATAGTCTTTTGAGGAAATGCTTGTTTGTGAGATGATAAGGAAGTTGCAAAAGTACTTTAGGCCTTGAAATGATACTATCTTCTGTTCATATGGTTATGAATCAATTATAGATTTGGAACAAGAAGAGGTTTGTAAATAATGAAGGCTGTTTTGTTAAGTTTAACAACTGAAGTAATCTAATATGCAGTGGATGACAACTAAATGTGGAGTGCAAATGCAATGAGTTAAGCTAAAACTAAACTTAAGATGTCACTAGTCTAAAACAGTGCTGAACTAACAAGTCATTATCAAACTCAAAACAAAATAACAGAGCATGAGTTGAATGCAATTAGACTCCGGAGTATCCTAACTAGGCTATCATGCATTATTCTATGGAATTATACAGTCTGTTTATCCATTATGATTGGTATTTTGGAAGATTTTCTTAGAAAAATCCTAACTGTACAATTCAGTGCAAATGCAAACATAAAGACTGAAAGCAATTAAAAACTAAGATATCATAGCTATCTCCTACCCATCATTATGATATTTTGGAGGAGCGTTTTAAGAGCAATAATAGCTATGGTACTTAGTGCAAACACACAACTGAAACGTTCAGGATCACAATCATGCTTAAGACATCATAAGGATTTTTTGGAAGAGTTTCTTCTTTTGGAAGAGTGCTTAGCATAAGTATAACTGTGATGGTGAACAAAAGAGATTACAATTAAATCCTACAACATTATAGCCATTTCCCATTCATTATCATGATCTTTTGGAAGAGCTTCTTCTTTTGGAAGAGTTTTTAGAACGAGTATAACTATAGTGGCTAATGAAAACAACTACAAATTCAAACTTCAAAAACGTAAAGGCAACTAAGATACTTATCTAAATTACGCAAGTAAAACCGTGCAGGAGGCAGGGGCCCTCTACCACCAGACGGAATCTAACTCCAAATCAAATCAATGCTTTCAAAACAATACTGTCTTCTTCATTAAAGGAGAAATAACTTGAACAGAGCAATCTGCGTCTTCAGAAATGTAGCACAGAATCTAAGCAAAATCTAGAACAAAATCTAGCCTATCTCTCGGTTTCCCAAGTGTTTTTATAACAAATTTACATAACAAGACTTGCAACAATTCCAGGATCATTGTCTTTCCTTATCGAAATCATACTAGGACTCTTAAAGTGGCAACGTAAAAAGGAAAAGGACATCTGGACTAAGACAGTCCTATTAGAAATCTGCTTCCTTAAATGAGTTCCCACGTACCAAAACCATATCCAGAATTCGGTTTTTCCTTCATGGTGAGCAACGAAAAATGTAGACATGACGTGGAATATACCCATATGTGGTTTTTCTTGAGAGGCCACCTGGAACATGCCTGAACGTGAAGACAGCTGCAGAATTTCCGGTTAGCTACGGAATGTCTGCATTTTGCAGCTAGTTCCGGTCAAAATGCATTACAATGAAAAAAATCACAAAACTTAGCAAGTCAGTCATGTTAATCATTCTAAAAGTAATTTTAACTAAATTCATTGATCAATTGGGTCTGGGATAACAATGGACAAAGGAAAATGAGGTAAAGTAAGATGAAAGAAAGCACAATCTTGAGGCTCAACACCATTTTCTTGTTTTCAACAATCCAACTGGTACGTTGTGTCATCACATGGATTAGTACGCAAGGGTTATTATAGTACCCCAAAAATGATATAACGTTGAGGATTCTGAAGATAAAGGAATTTTAAAAGCTATTGGCTGAAATAAAGCTCACCACACTTGCATGAAAGGAAAATGCCGAATCAAAGTACTATTTAATCTATGAAAAGAAAAGCAATTTGAAAATTAAATGTCTAAAGCCTGCTTCTACTTCTACACATAAGCAAGATAAGGAAATAAAAGTTCAAGAGATAAGCAATATGGCCAGACTTTGGAGCAACCCCACAATAGTGGATGCGTGGCTCTTCACTCACGTCTAACTGTACACTCTCTGCCCTCTGACTACCTACAACATCCTTGAAACTCTGTAAGAAAATTTTACCTGAGCCAAAATACAACTCCCCGGCAATGGCGCCCAAATGTTGGTTAGATTAATTGTCGGATTAAACCTCTCAATATTAATTATCAATCCGAGAGTCGTAAACTCGAGTTGCACTGCGTATTGGCTCAGCTTACTGGTCAGAGTATAGATATATTCCTTTGTAATGATAAACTAGGCACTGAAATGAAACACACCTTTGCTGGCAAATAAACAATATCGAAAAGGAAACCTACTTAACTAATTCTATCAATAAAACTCCATACTGCAATTAAACTGTAAGGAAATACAAAGAAATCCTCAATCATGTAACATTCTCGCACTCAAATTCTACTTTTTAAATCTCCTATGGTATCTTGAAAACCTTAATCTATTAACTCCTCTCACTAAATTGAAACAAACACTTGAAACTAATAAGCAAAAAGATCACACATTATTCTAATGACAACCTCACACATTAAACTAACTAGAACTACTCTTCATAATAAATTCAAGATTCCAAATTAACAAAAGACAATCCTAACTATTTCTAAAAGAAAACTACTTTGCTTCATATAAAATAACACTTAAAATATCCTCTTAAAAATCACATTACAAATAATCTATGATAAACCTTCTATTTAAAGATTTTAATCTAAATGAAATGAATTATTCAATAAACAAGCTCACTCTTCGAAAGCATGCAACTCATAATGAAAAATAAATCAAAATCATGAAAATCAATGATGAAAGCTAAATCACTGCTGCCTGCACAATTAAACCCACACTCAAACTTGCGCTTATAAAGAAATGATTACACTGCAAAAACATGAATAATTCCAATTTTAAATTGAAATTTAATTATTAAGCGAAGTCCCGCTATGCATTAACAAATCAATCCTTGAATTAACATTCTAAATGGAAGTGTTACTTATTCAAAATTGAAGCATTACAATCTATTCTCACTACTGAATCAAACTCATAAATTGAAAAACAAAATAATTATCTAAGTGTAGAATTAGAAAATCTAAGATATTAAAAAAAACAATTTCAAAACAAAAATATAATTATACAAATTACACCAAAGCACAATTCCTAAATCTATGAAGAATGAGGGACTTGACTCCAGGTTGCGGTGGATTCTTGCCACTCCTTGGAGCAAGTCCTGAACTAACTCAATGCTGAGAAATAAATAAAATTACAGTACTTATATAAAAACAATTGTCGGAACTAGAATTTATTGAATTCAATCAAAACAACATTTTAAATGTCAATTAAAAATTATACCAGATGTTACTGCCCCATTAAAATTCTGGAAAATTCAATGCTGGATCTGCATTTCTGAAATTCGACCTCTGCTACCAATTACATTCTCATTCCTGTTTTATTCCATTCTTTCTCAGCTTCCCTCTATCTAATTGACAGAATAGCTTCATCTGTGCCCTATCTACATCTGGGAAAGTCGAGTTTACATATGAGAGAATCGATTTTGCATATGAGAATTCTGCTCTCTAAATGACAGATTAACTAATTCCTCTCCCTTTGTTGCTCCAGGAAATCTCTTATATAGGCTTCTAATTACAATTCAAAGAATTAAATTAGCCAACTAAAATATAGGAGGGCATATCACTGATATGAACAATTTGCTATGAATAAAAATTGGTTTTGCAACTGGGTGTCGAAATAGGGAACGGTTCTGGTGAATCGTTCCTCTTTTCCTGGGATACTGCTATTACTGGAAGGTGCGCTCCAACTGCTATTTTTTGGCTGATGGAGATATTCAAATAGCTATACAACAACGCTAAGAATTTTGCAATCACCAGGCCCTCATAACACTCTTTAATTGAATCCAATAACATGAAGTCAGTTTTGCTTCTTTCAATATCTACTAAGCTAGAAAATGCATCAATGGCATATATCAGAGCCATTAATATGATAATAATAATGGCCTTCTGATCCTTGGGATTCTTCGAATAGAACAAGTGCTGGGATAGCAGTTGAACTGTAAAAATTCATCGTCAACATTGTGCAGAATCTTGCCCCAAGTAGTGTTGACGTTCTCCAGTCCATCATTTCTGATTGCCCATCCTTGCTCAACTTCTACTTGTCCTCCTTCAAAATTAAGACTCCAGAGCAGTACAATGGTCATGTGAAATGTCTGTGACTTGGCATCTATAATACTTGCAAAGATAATTCAAGAAGTAATAACTTCTGCTAAAATAAATCCCTTGTATTTCTGAACAGAGAGGCGTTACAAGGTCATCAGTAAATAAATGACCCTTGGAGCACCCTAATATCAATCTGCCCATGCAGATGAGAAGAAAAACCAAGCGTAAAGGGGGATTGTGTCTGAGATAGAGAGTTTATTTGTAGATTGTTTGTAAATAAATATTGTCGGAATCGATTTGCAGGTTGTGTTGGAAGATTTTATTGCAGATTGTTTGTAAATGAGACATACTCAGATTGAACTACGACATCAAGGTTAATGTCAAGTGAAGTAGATGAAATTTCCTTTCTACCCACTTGATTTTCTAGGCTGAACTATGGAACACGTAGAGTTAATATGTATGCTTCCGCTTTGAGTGATTCTTGCAAAATGGCCATGCATGCAACCATACAAACCATATATAGATGAAGGACCTGTCTCAAGGCAAGGGTTATGATTGCTTGTAGAAAATCTAGGACTCGTGGAACTTGTGTGCATGCTGCTACTATGGCAAGTTCTTCCATTATGAAAGTGACTATTCATATGTTCTATGGATGAGCAAGACTCGAATTGATCCAATACCTTCATGTTCAGAAATTGTTTTCAGTGGAATATTCCCTCGACTATAATTTATTCATGAAGCCAAATTTTGCCAAACGGTTTCTGGGTTACATGAAACATGGTGCTCTGAACAAAAAACATGTCTCAGAATTTAGAGATTATGCTCCATTTGGTCACAAAATTGATATTTTCACCTACATCAATCTCATACTCAACTACCCAGTTGCTGCTTTTATGCATCTTCTGGCAGTAAGGTATCATGTTCCATTCAGAATCTTCCCTTCTTCGTTGTGCTATACTGCAGAACTTAATGGAGAAGGTTTATCTTCTAGAAGGTAATTCACAACATAACATATTTCTTGGCAAAACATATATTTCTGCTCTTGTGCATGGATCCGTGCTTAAATGCAATTCTGCACTAGACTTATTGACCTGCTACCAAGAAGACATCTATTAATAAAATTTACACACAAACACTCATCTATTTAAATAATAAGAATAATTCATAGATTAACAACTATCGTCTCTAAATGCCTCTAATCATCATCTTAAAAGGACAAAAACACCAGGTACAAGCATATAATGATGTGATAAATATCGTGAAAATTTGGGCAAAAGTGTGGCTCAACAAGATTATAAACATAGATAGAGGAATTGAGAAAGCAATGAAAATGTCCAATAGTTGTAAAGCTATTACTTCAAACTAGAAACATGAGCAATAAACTGCCTAAGTGGCATAGGAAACTACAGCATCACAGGCGTAAACATTTAGCAAGTAGAAAGATTACTGAACATAAATTCCATAATTAACGTACAGTACAAAGGTGAGCACGGAACTCCCAAGGTTGGGCCCAAACCACCAGAAATCCAACATGATGGAAAACTCAGGAAATGGTTATGTAAAATACCAAAATTATTTATTAAAAGAGTCAAGACATGAATACAACTAGAAAATTATGTCCTGATATGCCTATTACAGAAAAATAATTCTTATTTTACCTCCCTTCTTTCGTCCATCCCTGGCCTTTTTAAAGGCGATTTTGCTCTATAGAATGGTCTTTTCCAAATGACAGCCCGTTGAGCGTGGCTGTTGTTTGAGTTCTTTGGATGTGGACCTATCTTTCCACCTTCCGCTCATCCCTGGGGGTTATGGTGGATTCATGTTATCTGTTTGTCAGCTGTCTTTTGTTAATCATCGATTCAGCTGCCTCATTTACCTGCGAATAAAGATGAAATAAGTCAAATCCCCTTTGTTTTAAACATGCTTCTTACTGTTAGTCGATTTGTCTTGACTTTGCATTAACCCTCCTTTCCTTTACTATTAAGATGAGAGAAATCCTAAAAATGTATGATATTTCGAAGTAAAAGTAGGGTGAAATCATACCTTAATTCTGGCCCAACATACTCCCCCGCTTACTTATTTGCAGGTCCTCGTGCAAACAAATGGTTGAGATGCAATTGAGTCAAGGAGTAGGTAGGGTAGACTTATTCCTTGTATGCTATGAAACCCTATTTCTATCTAATTCTTGCAAAGGCAACGTTTTTGTGCCCTTATGGAAGTTCGTAGTTATGATCATAACCCTCAGGGGGGTACCAGATAAGAGGGCATCTATACTTGCATCCTAACCATGCTGGACCCATGTTGAAGACTAGGTTACTATATGAGAGGAATTTGGAGGCGGCTACCTTGAAGTTTCTATAGCCAAATGGCTCCCTATTCTTTACATCGTTTGTGGAAGCCATCCATCATTGTTTGGCTGCTGCCAGGGCTACTTCTTGAATGTCTCTGAAATATTCTCGCCTATACTCTATAATGTCTTTATGGATGGGTCCTAGTTTGGTCCTTACACCCTTTCTTCCCAAGAGATTATTGTGTTGGATGAACAACTACAGGGGTTTAGTAGGCTCTCCTCTAACCCACAATTCTAGGCCATGTTCTCTCTTTTGGAAAATTTTATAGGCTTTGGCCCACCAAATCTGGTTCTTAGCAAGCGAGAGGAAGGCCTGGAACTGAACATCTCCTATAAAGGGACTAGGATTGATGTCCTTGTCCTCTTCTAGAAAGAAGTTGTGCATGTAAATTTCACATAAAAGGCGTTGGACCTGTTCATCTTGATCATTGTAGTAGTGGACAAGTTCTTCTATGGTTTTGAAATTTTTGGGCTTCCCTGCCCTAACAACCTTGATTTCAGTAGTAAATATCGTTCCACTAAGAATAGGGCATAGTTGGTGGCTGGTGCCCTGCATGTTAGTGCATTGCAATACATAGAACAAATCGTAGTGATTTGTTTCTTGGCTTGATCCACCTAGTCTTGTGCCCATTTTACCTTTACCTGCTCCTCTTTGAGCTGGGAAAATGTTTCATCTTCTGTGGTGGAAAGGTTTGTGAATTTATTTAGTAGTGCCTGGTACTATTGTGCTGGTACTACTTTATTTTTTCAGTGTGCCAACTCATGCTGTGTTCAAATTAATTCGTTATACCATTTTTGATTGACAGCTCTTTCAACTAGAGGAGCATAGGCAGAGATTTCCTCCGTTTGGGTTCTCTTTTCATCGGTGAATTCTTGCCTGGTTTGGACAGAGGCTTCGAAAGTGTCCACCATGTCTGTTTGTACCTCAATATCAACGGTGCTTCCCAAGTCAGTCTGCATCTCAGCCTCAGTAGTTTCTGCTAGGTTAGTCTGCATTTCAGCCCCAACAGTCTCTACTAGGTCACTCTGAATTTCAGCCTCAACAGTCTCTACTAGGTCAGTCTGCATTCCAGCCTCAACAGCATCTAATAAATTGGTGATCAATTATGTTTGAGTTTCTGCTATGGTCAATTATTTCTTAGGCTTGCAGGCCTTGTTTACCTCTTTCAACTGCTTCCTCAAATGTTTTACCAATTTCCTTAACCTTTTGAGGTTCTGCTTAATTTCTTGAGCTTCTTTTCAGCTAAATTTTCTTCTGGTCTAGATTTAGCAGGGGGTGGAGGAGAAACAACCTCTTTTTCAGGGATGGAGGTTTCAATTTCAGGTTTTCTTGTGGTGGTTTCTTCTACCTGTACTTCGGAGTTTATGTCTGTATGAGGGTCTTGGCTGGGAGAGACAATGCTACCCTCAGGTGTCAAAGGAACTATTTCCATGCCTGTGTTCTGCTCCAAGGGGATGGTGTCTCCTGAATGATTTTTGGATTCGTCCTCCTCCTCTTCATGTTCCCCCTCGTTCACTCCATCATTATCGAGAGGGGATAAGGCCCCAAAATCCTGTGGTTCCTATTGATAGGGTAACACCTCGGTGTTGCCGGAGCTGCTGGCAGTGGCAGACTGGTCTAATGGCTCTTCTTTTTCTACATATGGCTCAAATAAGCTTTTAGTTTCATGGGATGCTCTCATTTTCTCCAATAATCGAGCCATATCCTCCTCATAATCTTGTAAGGGTATATTTTGAGGGCTTGAGGGTAATGAGTGGGATGTCCCTGCCTTTTCTATGAAGTTTGAGGTTCCTTTAAGTCTTTTGGACTTCTTTTTCCTGCTTGGTTTTGAAGTTGAGGCACGGGTCCTTTTCCTTTTGGGTATGTTCATCACGGGGAGTTCAATTTCGGTTCCGCCAGGGTTTTCCTCGGGTACCTGCATGGCACGGTTAACAAAGTTATCCCAGGCTATCTACTGCTTGTCCAACTCATGTATGGTGATTAGTTTGATTAGCCCGTGGTGAACGAAAACTGCTTGAGGGTTTTTAGCTTTTCTTATTTGAACAGTAGTGTCATGCAATATAGAATTTAAGAAAGTAGGCAGGTTAACTAAAATATTTTGTTTAAGAAAAACTAACAGTTTAAGTTGACGGGGTTTTACCATGTCTTGGCGTCCATCGCATGTAATGAATCTCTTGATGAATGACGTCAGTTCCTGCCATGGTTGATGTAGAGAGGTAGGGTTAATCCCTTTTCCTTTTCGCTCCAATGGCTCTTCCAGATCCTGATATGCTGCGACTCCCTCTCATAAGAGGTTTTTCTCTTTCCATCTCTCTCCTTCTGTTGGTATTCTGGAGACTTCAGTAATAATTTCTTCCATGACTAGTATAAATCTTGCCCTGAGCCTAGTCTGTCCCTCCTGTATATTTTTGCAGGAACTCTATTTCTACTTCTGTATCAAATCCTTGTAGTCTGTGTAAATATGCCAGCTAGCCAGCTTGCTGAAGGATAGCACTAGCTGCATCTGAAATTAGGAATTTTGATGGTTCATTCTAGAGAGAGTTTCCACCCATGGCTGGTGTGTTTTCTTGGGCTACTTTATCCTTCTGATTGTGTTCTCTTTCGGCATTTTTGTTTAGAATGAATAATTTATGCAAGAGAAGGGGAAATTGCAGCCTTCTGTAAGTAACTTCATACCTTAATTGCGATGCTCCTTCAGTCTTATCAGCGTATCCAACGGGATTTGTGCAAGAAATTCGCATGCTTTCTTATTTATGAATAATTACACCCCCTCTACCGAAGTAAGGGCATCCACGTCCTCAAGTACAAGAGGGATTTGGTCAGTCATGAATGCATATGAGGGGAATGTCAGGATTCAGTAATCATAGCCTATACGTGAGAGTGGAGGCCGTGGTTTTCAAGCTTCAAGGAACGAGGAGTAATTGGGTAATTATGAGCGCATGCAGTGTAAAGGTCAGATTTGGAAGTTTGTCATAAGTGTATCTCATGCGTAAGTGACCAGAGAGGAGGAGAAAATAGTATAGTTATTATTATGATAGGATGTCCTTCTTTAATAATAAAGTGTGATGGAAGCAAGACTGAGATAGGTAATGATTGGTGCTGTCCTCTCAAAGTTCAAACATGTAAGCATATCTTACTTACAGTCACTTATGTGGTAGACTAGAATTATCACTAATTCAAGTAGTGGGCTTATGTTAATAATGGAAGAAAAATGGGAGATAAGGTATATGTAAGATTAATTGGTTGTCGTTGAAACATACTCTCATGCCATAAGAAGATCCACTGCTGCCAGCATGCATTCATAGCCTCGACAGGGTTGCTATTTTAACCCGAAAAATGAGCCAGGATCCTTATGTAAAAGTAGTTATTCTGCCAATTTTGTGGAGAGATCACCGTGCTAGTATGATAGCCAAATAACCATAGTGCCACTCACCAGAGTCGTAGCAAAGTGATCAGGCTGGCTCGTGATGAGACCTCCTGTCCTTCAAGTAGTTGAGAAGGTCGTTACCCTGGCGTGGTGGCCATTGTGGGCATGTCACTTAATAAACTCTTATGAACATGGTAGGAGAGCTCGTAATGAGACCCCCTATCCTCTCTTGAAAATTTTCATGTAAGCATAGTACTTCTTTTTGAAACATAAATTTTGATTTATGAGGAGGTCACTGTGTTGGTATGATGGCCAGATAGTCACAGTGCCATTCACTAGGATTGTAACAGAGTGATCAGGATGGTTCATGATGAGACCTCATTTCCTTCAAGCAGATGAGAAGGTCATTACCCTAGTGTGATGGCCATTGTGGGCATGTCACTTGTTAAAACCCTATGATCATGGTAGGCTGGCTCGTGATGAGACCCCCTATCCTCTCTTAAAAATTTTCATGAAAACATAATAGTTATTCTTTATACGTGAAGGGAGGCTCATTAAATCCTTAAGAGTTAGGGATGGTGAAAGAAGTAAAAAGAATGCCAATACAATTAATACTCTTTATTCCTATTTCTTCATATTGGAGGGAAATACTACTCGAAAGTGCAGAAAGATATACCATCATAAGGTTATGTATTGTATGATAACATACTTGAACTGGGAATGACTTAGCCCTTCATTTCATATATGCACAATGTCGGCTTCCAGTTTAGAGATTATAGTGTCAAAGAATCATCATATTGGTAATTTTACTGCTTCCCTCTTCTCTTCAACTGCCACTTCTTAATCAAAGATGCCTTTTATAGCTAGGGTGTGGATCGAGGGGAGGATATTGATAAAGGAAAGAATAAAACAGAAAAAAAAGGTTGCTCAATCCGATTGAACAACAGCTGTTCAATAGGATTGAACAACAGTTGTTCAAAGAGTTTGAACATCAAGAAAAGATAAAACAAACACACTACTGTTCAATATGATTGACAACAACTGTTCAATTGGATTGAACAACATCCATTCAAATAATTTGAACAACAAAGAAAATAAAAACGCAAAAGCATTTATGTTCAATCCGATTGAACAACAGTCGTTCAATTGGATTGAACAGCAACCATTCAAATAATTTGAACGGTAAAGAAAATAAAAACATAAAATCATGGCTGTTCAATCCGATTGAACAACACCATTCAATTGGATTGAACAGCAGCCGTTCAAAGAATTTGAACAACAAGAAAAATAGAACAAACACATGGCTTTTCAATCCGATTGAACAACAGTCGTTCAATTGGATTGATCAGTATCTGTTCAAAGAATTTGAACATCAAATAAAATAAAAACACAAGAGAACGGTTGTTCAATCCAATTGAACAACAGTCATTTAAAGAATTTGAAAAACAAAGAAAATAAAAACACAAGAGTAGGGTTGTTCAATATGATTGAACAACAGCCGTTCAATGGGATTGAATAGCAGTGGTTCAAAGAATGTGAACAACAAGGAAAAAAATGAAAGAGGATGAGAAAAATGATACCATTGCGAGTATGAAGAATGTACAACAAAATAAGAAATAGGAAAGGAAATTATATACATTATTTACAAATGACGGTAGAAAACTCTCATGTACTTGAGGTTGTGGGGTTATCACCCTCTCCTACCACAACTTGGATGGTGGTATTGTTGCGTACCTACTGGCAAAAAGATTCCTTTGTGAGAGGTTTGCAATAGAGGCATACTCTGTGCCCATTGACTCGAAATGTAGAAGCAGACTCATCTATGGTGGTCAAGGCGAGGGTACCATTTTTATTCACTTCTTGGATTTCGTATGGACCGAGCCACCTTGTCTGCAATTTTCCCAGAAAATCTTGGAATCTGGAGTCATATAGGAGTGCCCAATCCCCTTTCTGGAATGTCGTATTTTTTATGAGGTTGTAATGCCATTTAGCTCACTGTTGTTGTATGATCGTTGTGCGTTGTAGAGCCAGTAGTTGTGTTTCATCCAATTCACTTATTTGCTGGAGTCTTTTGATCTAGGCCTCCATCAAGTCCAATCCTACTTCCTGGGATGTCCTTAGAGTTTTGACTTCGAATTCGATGGGAAAAATGGGATCTCTTCCAAATACTAAATGATACGGGGAATATCCAGTGGTGTTTCGCCATGTTGTGCAATAAGCCCACAGGGCCTCTGGAAGTTTAGTGGCCCAATCTTGGCGATGTGATGATACTGTTTTAGTAAGAATTGCTTCAAGGGATTTGTTAGTTTTTTGACCTGTCCATTCACCTGTTGGTGGTAAGGAGACGTGACTCTATTGGTGATGTGATGATTCTGTAGAGTGGTTGTGATTTTATTACCTACGAACTGTGCCCCTCCATCGGTTATCACTTCCCACGGTAGACCATATCGTACAAATAGTTCGAATAGAAAATTAATCACAGATTCCTCCGTGGCTCTTGATAGGGCTACTGTTTCCACCCATTTAGTTACGTAGTCAGTGGCAACAAGTATGTAGGTTTTCTGATTCGATGGTGGGTTGAATTACCCAACGAAATTTAGTGCCCATCATTCGAACGGTTCTATTACCAATTGTGGTTGTAGTGGAATTTCAACTGCTTGTCCTGGGCGGCCCATTCTTTGGCAACTATTGCAGGCTTGGACATATTTTTTTGCATCTTTGAATATCGTGTGCCAATAATAACCCAGTTGTAATACTTTGTGTCCCATTCTGCGATCTACGAGATGGCCGCCACATGGTTCATCGTGACAGGCCCGTAGGATATCATAGATATCGTCTTCCCGGATGCATCTACATATATGCAAGTCGGCCCCTGTGTGGAAGAGGTATCCACCAATCTAGGAGAACCTGGCGCTACGCTGTACAATAAGCTTCCGTTCCCTTGATGTTAAATGCGTGGGAAGTTTCCCTACGGCCAAGTAGTTTTCTATGTCTGCGTACCATGGTGTTTTTACTGCTACAACAAACAGATGTTCATCAGGAAACTGATTGTCAACTACTAGTGTGTCATCTATATTTGGAACTCTAGATAGGAAGTCTGTGACCACATTTTCTTTTCTTGGGTGGTCCTTGATGGTTATGTCAAATTCCTGCAAAAGCAACTACCAACGAGTTATTATCCCATTTGTGATGGGTTTATTTGCTAAATATTTAATGGTAGAGTGATCAGTATACAAGAGTACTTGATAGCCCATTATATAATGTCTAAATTTATTAATAGCATAAATGACTGCCAGAAACTCTTTTTCTGTCACTGTGTAATTTAATTCAGCAGGAGTAATATTTTTGCTGATATAATAAATAGCATAGGGTTTTTTGTCTTCTTCTTGACCAAGAACTAACCCTATCACTGTATCAGATGCATATGAAGAAATATGAAAAGGTAGCTCCTATTTAGGACCGTGTAAGATCGGTGCTGTCGAGACCAGTCTTTTTAAATCTGCAAAAGCAGTGTCACATTTATCAGACCAATGGAATTCAACATTTCCAGTTAGAGCATACAAAGGTGCAACAATTTGTGAGAAATTATTTATAAACCTACGATAATACCCTGCATACCCCAAAAAAATACGCACATCTGTCTGTGTGCAAGGTGTGGCTAATAAAAGGATTACCTCTATTTTTGTCGGGTCTACCTGTATTCCTGTTGCAGAGATATAGTGCCCTAGGATTACGCCTTCGGTCATCATCATGTGGTATTTTTCATTGCTTAGGCATAACCTGGTGGCAACACATCATTCCAGGACTTTCTCCAGCGTTTCTAATGCTTGATCAAAATCATCACCATATCGGGTGAAGTCGTCCATGTAAATTTCAAGCCCCTCATTTATTAAATCAGAAAAAATGTTGAGTATGGCTCTTTGAAAGGTTGCTGGGGCATTTCATAGTCCGAATGGTAGCGCCCTGTAGGTAAATGTACCCCATGGGCAGGTAAAGGTTTTTTTATCCTGGTTTTCAGGGGCTATTTGGATTTGATTGTAACCACTGAAACTGTCAAGAAAAGAAAAGAAACACTTCCCTGCCAATGTATCCAAGAACTGGTCAATAAAAGGAAGGGGGAAGTGGTCCTTATGAGTTGCCTTATTCAGTTCTCGATAATCCGCACAGATTCTCTATTTCCCATTCTTTTTAGGGACGAATACCAGAGGGGAGACTCACTTTCTGTCTGAGATAGGATAAATTAAATTCACGTCCAACAGTTTTTGTAGTTCCTCTTTTACCACTTCTTTTAGATGAGGGTTTAATCTATGTTGGGGTTATTCGAATAGGTCGGGCCTCCTTGTCAGTATAGATGTGATGGGTGCATAGCTGGGGGTCTATGCCCTCCATGTTTGGGTAGTCCCAAGAAAATGCTCCTTGATACTTCTGTAGCACCTTTATGAGCTTCTACCTTTGGTCACTATCTATATTACCAATGATATTCAAATTTTACCTGGCTCAATTTCAATGGGTATGTTGTTGCGTACAATGGTTGTAGGTATATGTTGATTATCAAGATTTTCCAAGAGATCCTCTTACGTTTCCTCTTCAAGAATTGTTTTCAGCATTTGGCATTTCAATTTTTCAGATGCAGATGGTTGATTCATAAAGTTATTGATTACATCATCCTCAGTTTGATATTTAAATTCAAGAGCCTCAATTAATGTCAGAGGTGGACAGATATTTTTCTCCTAATATGTATGTGAATGCTTGTGAATGTGTACTGTGGGTAAACTTGGTTTTTTAGGTGGATAAATGATAATGTTCTTTATGGAATCTCCCCTAGCAATGGTCATGTTGCCTGTTCGGCAGCCTATGTAGGCTTCGGTCATTTCTAACCAAGGTCGTCCAAGAATCAAGGGGTGTCTGTCCATCCGATTTTTTGGATTAATAACTAGGAAATTGGCCGGATACTCCCATGAGTCTACAGAAACTAGGATGTCTTGAAATATTCCTTCTGGCTTGATAACTGACCTATCAGCGATTTCCAACAGTGTAGATGTGGGTTCTAACAATGATATTCCTAGTTTTTTGCAGGTCCCTATTGTTAATATGTTAATGGCCACCCCTAAATCGACCAATTTGTTTGGAAAGGAGTGGCCGGAGATTTATACAGTTACTATGGGATTCCCTAGGTCATCGTATTTAATGGGGGCCTCCTTACCCAAAAATAAGTCAGAAAGTGTTCCTACTACATGAACGGTGGGAGCAATCTTTTCTCTTTTTGCTTGCTTCCTTCCACATAGTTCTTTAATTGCCTTAGCATAAATGGGGATGTCTTGTATGGCCTGCAGAAGAGGAATTTTGATGCAAAGGTTTCTTAATTCTCCCAAAATATCAAATTTTAGGGAAGCCATTTGTCTAGGTAGTGTTAACCTTTCAGGGAAAGGAGTTAAAAGGGTCTTAATATTTTTAGGATTCTCTTGGTCAACCATTTCGTTTTCTTGCTCCACCCCTGTTACATTCATTTTTCTGGGCTCTGTTGGAGTTCCAGATTCTAATTACGGTGGGATCGTCCCTTGTGTTGGCGAGATAATACGTCCTGATCTCAGCCTTAGCTCATTACATTGATTCTGTTTAGTTTTGGGGTTGGGATTTTCCATGATCTGGATTAGCTGAACCGACCTGTTGTTGGGGTTAGGATTGGGTTGGGCTGGTAACTGAGGATAGATGATAGGCTGAGGTTTGTGCTGGATAGGGTATGGAGCTGGCACTATAAGTTAATTTTGAATTCCTGTCCCCATTGGTTGGGGGGCCATTCCCAAAGGTCGTTTCCAATTTTGAGGCCAATTGGTTTGAGAAGGGGATGTTGGCCACTTAGTTTGATATGGGTTGTTTTACCAATAAGGAGGAGAACAAGGAAAACTTGGCCAATTATTCCTTGTAGAGGATTGCATTGGCCAAGGCACTGTAGGAAACGACTGAGATGGCAAATTGGAGAAAGTTGATTGATTTTGCCAAGCTGCTGAGTGGTTTTGTTGGTTAAACTATGGGTAAGGAAAGAACGAAGGTAGGTATTGAGGCATACCTGGTCCTGTTTGCCATTGCCGATGCTAGTTCATCAAGTAGACTGGTTTTATTTCTTCTTCTGCTTCTTTGTAAACTACTTTGAGTCCTGGGAGGGAAGGGCAGTGATCCGTGGCATGATCCTTAGTGCAGATGGCACAAGTCTAAATCGTGTCTAAGGGGCATTCCCTTTGGTTGTGCTTCTTCTGACAGGGTGGGCAGAAGATGAGCAAGTTCTGTTCCGTTATATCTTGCTCCTACTTAGCTTGTAGGACATCAAGATGTGTTTTCAAAGTACCTAGAATGTCGTTTTGAAGTCTTCCAAAAGATTACCAAACTCTGTTGTGGTTACGTTGCCACCGGAATGCTTGAGATCTTTCTTTTTCGAGTCTCGCCCAATTGGATTATTTCGCGTACTGCCCTGAGAGCACCTGATAGAGAGTGAAATAATTTCATCATACTCTTCTTGATAGATGTCACCTCTTCCCATGATATTGAGTGTTTCAACCCATTCTTCTCTCATTACCTTAAGTATTGTTGCTTTCAGGATGTCTTTGGATAATGCAGTATATGGGGACCTTTGCAGATTATACTAAAATATTTCAACATACTCTTCCAATGTCTCGTTGTCTTTTGTAGACATATTGAAGATTTCATCTGTTAATTCCTGAGTCCAACAATAATCTTGATATTTTGTTAGAAAAATGTTCTTAATTTAGTCCCAGTTATTGATGGTTCCCCCACCGAGTCCCATGAACCAATGTAATGCCACCCCCTTCAAAGTAGAGGGGAATAATTTCAGTTTCTGAGGATCAGTGGTATAGTCATATCCCCTACATAAGACGTCGAACTCAAATAAAAATGCATCAGGATCTTTCGAGGTCAACCCATGGAAGGTGGGGATTTTTTGCAGGGGAATGGACTTCATAGGGGTGTTAACAGCATGGTCAACAATGGGATATTCCAATGTCAACATCTGCCTTTGATTATTTGTCATTTGATCAAAGATATGCCAGTATTCTTCGAGGATTTTTTGTTCAGGAGGAGTGATCTTAGCGGGATTGGACGACGAGTGGGGAGGAGGCTTTATAGCACTCCCTCGATCTGGAATACCAAGCGTCTTGATTTCAACCATGTTTTTAGGGGATTCGGTCTCTAGAGCTCCTACTTGTATTGCCCCACTAGTTTCTCCTTCTCCTTCTTGTAAGTTTCAAGAACCTCCCTCTCTCGAAGGGTCAGTACCTATGTGTTCAATAGTCTGGAGGCTTTGTTCAGACCCTTCAGTTTCACTGTGAATCTTGGTGTGGGCTGCAGATGGTGAGGCTTCTTCCTGAGGGAGAGTAGTAGGACTTTGAGTGGGAATGATTCTGGGTCCTACAGATGCCTAGGATTCAGCTCTCTTAACAATTTTGTCTATGCATGTTGTTCTACCAAGTATTATCGGTCCTTTGGGTTTTGTAGATTTTTGTGAATGGTTTTGATTTGTTTCTATCCTTTTCTTCCTAGTCATAAAACAAGAGCACCTATTCTACCAATATTTGATTTATTGTTGAGAAGTGGGTTAGGGGGCAAGCGTTTTTCTTTCCAGTACGCAGGTTCTTACCTCTCATTTTTAATACCCAATGCTTCACAGAAATAGGGAACAAGGAATGAAGGGAGTCACTCTTCAACACTCTCCCCGACAACGGTGCCAAAAATGTTGGTTCTCGAAGGTGACTATTATAGGCAACCTTTAAGCTTCTCCTTCAATTTTCAACCCAAGGTAAGTATTCTTATTTCACGAGTGCGAGCACAGTATATGCGAGTGACATCAGAAATAGATACTCTATATTACTATGAAGAAGATCAATTAATTCTCGAAGTTTAATCAACTTAAAAGGAATGGAATTTGTAAATTACCGTTAACTATTCTATCTAAATAAGCCTAGTGAGAATAATCTATGATTGAAAAAAACCCTTAATGAATTGAACAACAGTCCTACTAAATGGAACAAAAACTGCATGAATTGAACAACAATTGTTTATCTTAATTTTGCAATGGAATTCTCTTTGAAAAATAACTGGCTAACATTCTTCTGTATTAAACACAACAGGAAATCCTATAGTAATGATGGAAAAGGTTTAATTCTTTGCGATATAAAGTATTGAAGAGAAATTGTGCTAAAGCTTATAAACATAGATAGAGGAATTGAGAAAGTGATGAAAATGTCCAACAGTTGTAAAGCTATTACTTCAAACCATAAACATGAGCAATAAACTGCATGAGTGGCATAGGAAACTACATCATCACAGGTGTAAACATTTAGCAAGTAGAAAGATATCTCATGGGATGCATTAGATTACTGAACAAAAATTCCGTAATTAACGTACAATACAGAGGTGAGCACGAAACTCCCAGCGCTGGGCCCAAACCACCAGAAATCCAACGTGATGTAAAACTCACGAAATGGTTATGTAAAATACCAAAATTCTTTATTAAAAGAGTTAAAACATGAATACAACTGGATAGTTCTATCCTGATACACCTATTATAGAAAAAATAATTCTTATTTCGCCTCCCTTCTTTCGTCCATCCCTGGCATGGTCTTTTCCAAACGACAGCCCATTGATCGTGGCTGTCGTTTGAGTTCTTCGAACGTGGACCCGTCTTTCCGTCTTCCACTCATCCCTGGGGGTTACGGTAGATTCATGTTCTCTATCTGTCAGTTGTCTTTTTTTCATCATCGATTCACCTACCTCATTTACCTGCGAATAAATATGAAATAATTCAAATCCTCGTTTATTTAAACATACTTCTTACAGTTAGTCGATTTGTCCTAACTTTGCATTAACCCTCCTTTCCTTTACTATTAAGACGAGATAAATCCTAAACATGTATGATAATTTGAAATAAAATTAGGGTGAAATCATACCTTAATTATGACCCAACAATTATCACATACAAGCTCCAAATGAAGAAGAGATAATTGTAATGTTTCATGTGAGGGTCATATCCAAACATACCAATATTGACACACTGTATGACAGTGGGTCACAAGCAAACTTAATCTCTAAAGACTTGGTCAAGAAACTTAATCTTGAGACCATTCTAAATCCAAAACCATATCCACTTGGGTGGATTTGTAAGGATGCAAATTTACATGTTTCAAAGAAGTGTATATTGCGATTTGCAATAACTGCACATTTTATTGACAAAGTTGAATTAGATGTGGTTGTTGGAAATACTGAGAGGAGGGGGGGGGTGAATCAGTATTTATTTCAATTAGAGAATTAGTTCCCACTGGATGGACGCTCCAATGCCTAAGATTCTTCAGTAGTCAATTGAATGGATGCCCCAACACCCAATGAGCTACAACTCACCCTAGCACCACCCTACCACCCTATAGAAGAATAAAATAAGAATGGACTCCCGTACCAGGGAAAATGGTCCATTTTACAATGATATAGAATGATGTAGGAGAAGAATATATACTAGAATATAACCCCAACTTTGACACAACCACCTAATGATGATCCTAGACCTCCCAACACTACCTCTTCAACCCTTGGCAGATAGACACTAGTACAATTTTTACAATAATGTATTTACAATGACTTAGTACAATGATACCTTTACAATGATTGTATGTAGTGCTGCCCACTTGAAGACTTCATATGATAAAATTCTTACTACTGTTATGCACCTTGGTTGCTGCTCTTGTCATGATACCCTCTGCTACACCTTGCTTTGCTTTTCTGCCATAGAAATTCTGGTCCTTTTCAACCCTTGGCAACACATGAACTAGCTTTTTCTTTCCTTCTAGGAGCTCGATATTGAATTTGGCGTAACTCAGTTATTTTAGATCCTCAATATCTGATTTTCAATCCTAAAGTAGTCCTCTGAGTCGTATTTCCAATGCCACAGGTTTGACCCAATTTGAATTCTTCAAGAGAGATTTATACCCAATCTCTCGCAATGCCCTAATTATGGACTGTTTCAGCAGAGCGCACTTGTACGGCATGCCACATGTCACTGTTTCTTCATTTGGCTCTGAAAATTATAGAGAAAAAAATAAAAACTGTGCACTATCTTCCAATTTTTACAGAATTTGAATCCGATACTCAGAGAGATATTTATGATGATTTTACCAAGGTCACTTCTTTGAGATGAATTTTAGGAGCCTGCAAAAACCCTGACTTCCACAGATCATATATCCAAAAATATTGCGTAACTTGATCTGAAATTTTTACAGCAGCTTCCTCAGGATTTCGGCTTCGCCTCATAAACATTTCATCTTCTGAACCTTCGTATAGAAAATGTTAGAGCTAAAATGCCACGATGACCTGTTTCAGATGGCGAAATCCCTTGCATAAGGAGGAAATGTGGATCACAATTTATATAAATGCTTAGGTTGAGAGGGGCTTCAACAAGTGAACGTGGGAGGGATTTTAGGAGCTTAAAAAATATTAATTATGACTTTTCAATGACCCATGCCCCAACCCCATGGGGTTTTAGCCCACTAACTGGGGGTACAAACTTCAAACATGAATATCTCTCAAACCGTGAAGAATTACATGTCGTGCCATATATCAATGGAAACATCTCGACAAGTAGAAACCATCAAAAGAATTATTGACCCAGAATATATTAATTTGGTAGGTCAAAATTCCCATGCAATATTGGGTTAGCTCTTGGTGCTGCTTGGGTTGACATCAATGATAACCGTTGATCAACAATCTCCCCCTTTGGCATTGATGGCAACACAAGTACTCCCCCTACGATCATGACACCTCTTCCTACAACATTCTCTCCCCCTTTGACATCAATGGAAAAGGGTAAATCCCCCTGAGACATAACCGTCTTGCCGACCTGTACACACTTCCACTCCCCCTGACACACAACTGTCCTGCAGACCTGTAATCTACTTCCACTCCCCCTTTATATTGTGAAAAAGGAAAATCTAATGAGAAATTGGGAGAATCCCAAGCTTATGGCGAAGATATTCCAATGCTGGTGAATATTTAATATGTGATTCTTTTGGTTCTGCTTGGAATCTTGCTACTTGTCCAACTGCTTGCATAACATCTAGTCGGGAGGTTGTTACATATAGAAGACTACTAATCATAGATCTGTACAACCTTTGATCCACATCCTTAGATGAGTCGTCTATGCTCAATTTGCAACCTGTTACCATTGGAGTAAGGATGGGTTTGCAATATTCCATTTCAAATTTCTTGAGAATTTCCTTGATGTACTTGGCTTGACATATAAATATTCCTTTCTCTTGCTGAGATATTTGAAGCCCTAAGAAGTATGTCAACTCACCAAGTAAAGACATCTCGAAATCACTTTGCACCTTTGTAGCAAACTTCTTACTTAGTTGATCATCATTGCTACCAATTATTGTATCATCCTCTTTAGCTATTAGACATGCTTTAGTTGTTTCATCCAAAACATATATGTCGTTTGGAGCTTGACTTGTTGTAGCCACAATTTCACCAAACATGCCTTTCCTGATTTCACATTTCATGGAGTTGAATAGTATTATGTGTCCTTAATCACACATTTGTCCAACACTGAGCATATTGTGATTCATGTTTTCAACCAATAGAACATTCTTGGCTAGAGCATCTTTTCTTCTGAGAGTGACAGTACCTGATCCTATAACATTTGAAGATCCATCATTTCCAAAGGACACGGTTCCATCCTTCTTCTCTTTCAGAGATACAAATTTATTTTTATCTCTAGTCGTATGTGTTGAGCAACCGCTATCAACATACCACACATATTTGTTCTTTTGAGCCTTGAAAGCGAGAGCACAATTATCATTCTTCTTCTTCTTCCATGTTCGTTCGTTCTGTGGCTTTGAATATTCTTCTGGAGGATTTTCAAATCTGCAGTCTTTGGCTATGTGTCCAAAGTTTCGACATTTGTAACATTCAGTATTATTTCTTAAATGTTCAAATATATTGATGTTTCGCTGAGCTCTGGGAGGTTCATATTTGACAAATCTCCTGGAATTGTATTCGTTCCTAGGGTACGTGCGAAATTCTACAGCTTTATGTCCAAGTTTTCCACATGAATAACAGTAGCCATAAAAAATATGTTGGTACATGGATGGAAATTTTCGTCGAGGAATTGTCTTCCAAGGCTATTCTTGTGAATCTTATCCAATGAAGTCTACATGCATGTCAGATATCATAGGTTCATTGTATTTTGTTGTAGAAGGTCCTACTTATTCTTCTTTGTAACCGATGCCAGTTTTGTCGTTGTAAGATCGTTGATTGTTGATTAGTTCTTCCAATGCCCTTGAGCTGTTGGCATAGTTTTGGATAGTTTTTCCTTTCTTCACTTCCTCATGCAGTGAGACTACTTCGGCTTCTAATTCTTCCCTTTCTTGGTTGCTTTCTTCCAACTTCTTTTGAAGTGAATCTTCAATGAATTTATGTTCTTCAAATTCAATTTTGAGACCTTGAACTTGTTCTTCAAGAGTATTGGAACGAATCTTCTCTGCCTTGAGATCTTTTATAAGCTTGATTGCTTCCTCATAAAAGTATTCTATGGTCCATCCTTCTTCTTCGTTGTTTGATACCTCTTGTTTATTGTGCTTGGCCATAAACAATACTCTCTCATTGGCTTCTTCTTCACTGTCATTGTCTTCATCGGATGATGAGCTATCTTCTTTAGAGAGAAAGTTCCTTTTGGATCCTTGCTTGTTGAATTTCTTAAAGCCTTTCTTTCCTTTTGAGTTTCCATTACTTCTGTTTGGACATTTTGCTGAAAAATGCCCAACCTCATTATAGCTGAAACATATCAATGGAATTTTACCTTTGAATTGTCCCTTACCAATTTTTAGTTTTCTCGTGAAGTAAGCATATTCTTCATCTGAAATACCTTCTTCATCATCTCCATTTTCTTCACACTTGCAGGTGCATGTCTTTTCAATTGAAGGTTGTCATCCTTATTGGTTTTCTTAGATGGAACGAACGCAGTTTCTAGATGCGAAGTACCCTCTTCTTCATCAAGTCTCATTTCGTATGCTATGAGAACTCCATTTAATTCCTCTTTGCTAAGTTTGTCCAGATTTGCACTGTATTCTAAGACCGATACCTTTGGGTTGAATCTCCCTGGTAACATTCTAAGAATCTTCCGTATAATAGTCTTCTCGTCAACTGGCTCTCCCAATCCTTCTAGAGTATTAGTTATTTCATCAACGTATTGGAAGTATGCAGCAATGTTGCAATCTTCTTTCATTCTAAGTTGGTCAAATTTTGCTCTATATATTTGAAGCTTTGCTTCTTTGACATTTGAGTCACCTGCATATATATTCTCAAACTTGTCCCATACATTTTTGGCAGTTTTACAACCCAACACCTTATGATAAGTAGATTCAATAAGTCCACTGATAATAATATTATTTATTTTTGCATCATTTACCAAATTCTTCTTACCTTGTTCATCCATAGTTGATGTAAATCCATTTTGAACAGTGTCACATACTTCTAACCTTGCGCCAAGAGATAGACCTCCATTCTTCCTTTCCAGAGTGCATAATTATTTTCATTGAATAGAGGTACACCATTCTTGGTATGCTCCATGACCTCCTTCTAGCTGTTAAACTGCTATTGAAGGAACCAAGCTCTGATTCCAATTGTTGGAAATACTGAGAGAGGGGGGGGGGGGTTGGGTGAATCAGTATTCCTTTCAATTAGAGCATTAGTTAATCTTAAATTATTATCAATGTTTTTACAATGATAGCAGAAAACAAGAGGAACACAAATGCACACGGTTTTTAAGGTGGAAACCCACTCCGGGACAAAAACCACCTAATGCTTTTCTAATAATTCTTTAATATTCAACTCCAATTGAAAATGAAGCTCCAACTTCCTAGAATCTAGAAAAGCATTCTTCTCAAGCTCCCACTAGATGGACGCTCCAACACCTGAGATTCTTCAGTAGTCAACTGAATGGATGCCCCAACACCCAGTGAGCTAAAACTCACCCTAGCACCACCCTACCACCCTATAGAAAAATAAAATAAGAATGGACTCCCGTACCAGGGAAAATGGTCCACTTTACAATGATATAGAATGATGTAGAAGAATAATATATACTAGACCATAACCCCAACTTTGACACAACCACCTAATGATGATCCTAGACCTCCCAACACTACCTCTTCAACCCTTGGCAGATAGACACTAGTACAATTTTTACAATAATGTATTTACAATGACTTAGTACAATGATACCTTTACAATGATTGTATGCAGTGCTGCCCACTTGAAGACTTCATATGATGAACTTATTGCTGCTTTTATGCACCTTGGTTGCTGCTCTTGTCATGCTACCCTCTGCTACACCTTGCTTTGATTTTCCGCCGTAGAAAGTCTGGTCCTTTGCAACCCTTGACAACACATGATCTATCTTTTTCTTGCCTTCTAGGAGCTCGATATTGAATCTAGTGTATCTTTGTTATTTAAAATCCTCAATATTTGATTTTAAGTCCTGCAGTATTCCTCTGAGTCGTCTTTCCAATGCCACAGGTCTGACCCAATTTGGATTCTTCAAGAGAGATTTATACCCAATCTCTCACAATGCCCTAATTATGGACTGTTTCAGAAGAGCGCACTTGTACGGTGTTCTACATGTCACTGTTTCTTCATTTGGCTCTGAAATTGATAGAGAAAAAACTACAGACTATGCACTATTTTCCACTTTTTACAAAATTTCAATCTGATACTCAGAGAGAGAGTTATGACAATTTTACCAAGGTCACTTCTTTGAGATGAATTTCAGGAGCCTACAAAAACCCTGACTTCCATAGATCATATCTCCAAAAATTTTGCGCACCTTGATCTAAAATTTTTATAGCAGCTTCCTCAGGATTTTTTCTTTTCCTCATAAACATTTCAGCTTCTGAACCTTCGAAGAAAAAAATTTAGAGTGAAAATTCCACGATGACCTGTTTCAGATGGAAAAATCCCTTGCATAAGGAGGAAATGAGGATCGCAATTTATATAAATGCTTAGGTTGAGAGGGGCTTCAACAAGTGAACGTGGGAGGGATTTTAGGAGCTTAAAAAATATTAATTATGACTTTTCAATGACCCATTCCCCAACCCCATGTGGTTTTATCCCACTAACTGGGGGTAAAAAATTCAAACATGAATATCTCTCAAACCGTGAAGAATTACATGGCGTGCCATATATCAATGGAAACATCTCGAAAAGTAGAAACCATAAAAGGCATTATTGACCCAGAATATATTAATTTGGTAGGTAAAAATTCCCATGCAATATTGGGTTAGCCCCTAGTGCTGCTTGGGTTGACATCAATGACAACCACTGATCAACAGTGGTTCCGCTTGATATTACAGGTTTATGTTGGGCAGTCCTTGTATGTTAGGAAAGCGATATTCCATCGCCATGAGAAAAAATACCATTTATTCAAAAATGGCAAGGAGTACATTGTTAGAGAACATCACAAGAAGACAAATATTGCAATGGTAAATGTTGGACAGCTAAAGAGGCTGGTGAATTCAAGTAAGAATTTTGTTCTTCTAATGATTAAGCCTAAAGCTGATGTTAATTATGAATCATTTGAGGATTATGATCCTAAGTTGAAATCAGATTTATATGATGTAGTTGATGAACATCATGAGATGTTTCAAGAGTGAACAAGATTCCCTCCAAAAAGGGAGATTCAACATGAGATTCAGTTGCAACAAGATTGTCCTCTTCCAAACATCGGCATGCATCGCATGTCGATAATGGAGAATGATGAAATAAAGAGGCAAATCAAGGACATGTTGGACAAGGGACTCATAAGGACAAGCACTTCGCCATGCAGTTTACCCATAGTATTGATTCTGAAGAAAGAAGGGACTTGGCGCATGTGTGTAGACTTCAGAGCTTTGAACAAGATAACGGTAAATAATTGATACCCACTCCCAAGCATAGATGATTTGCTTGATCAGCTGAAAGAATAAATTTTTTTCACTAAGTTAGATTTAGGAAGTGGATATCATCAATTAAGAATTGCAAAAATTGATATATGGAAGATTGCATTCAAAACCAAACAACGACTCTTTGAGTGGTTGGTTATGCCGTTTGGTTTCTGTAATGCACCGAAAATTTTCATGTGTGTTATGGATAATATTTTGTGTCCATTTCTTGATAAATTTTTGATGGTGTATTTAGATGATATATTCATTTCAGCAAAACAAGAGAAGAACATGTCTTGCATGTGAAAAGGGTGCTTGATGTTTCTAAGAAATGGAAATTATTTCTTAAGATGTCTAAGTGTGAATTCGGAAAGACTTCTCTGGTTTATTTGGGACACATTGTAGGAGGAGGCGAGTTGAGAATTGATCCTTATAAAGTGGAAGCCATTGTGAATTGGCCCACTCCCAAAATAGTAACTGAGGTAAGAATTTTCTTAGGCATAGCTCAGTATTGGAGAAAGTTTATTGCTAACTTTTCTGCCATAGCAGCTCCTATGCATGCAGTGACAAGTGTGAAGAAAGGCTTCCAATGGGGAGACAAACAACAACAAGCTTTTGAAGCTTTAAAAGACAAGATCATTTCATCTCCTGTCCTTTCATTACCAAATTTGAGACAGCCATTCGAGATACAAACCGATGCTAGTGATTATGCCATGGGTGCAGTACTTTTGCATCATGGTAAGCCTATCGCTTTTCATTCTGAAACATTCAATGGTGCTGTAACTAATAATCCTACATATGAAAAAGAGCTGTATGCATTGGTTCAAAGTGTCAAGAAGTGGAAAAACTACTTGATGGGTAAAGAGACGATTATGCATACTGATCACCAACCATTACAGTACTTGCAGTCGCAAACAAAATTGCAGCAATTACGACATTTCAGGTGGATGGGATTTATTCAACAATTTCACTTGGTTATAAGGTACAAGAAAGGTATTTCCAATAAAGTTGCTAATATGCTTTCAAGGCCAATTATAAGTGCTTCTACTTTACTTAAAAATGATTCTATTGTACATGAGAGTTACATAGAACAATATGCACATGATGCTGATTTTCAAGATGTGTATGCTAGTTTGAGTCAAGGGAATCAAGTTGAGTAAAATGATTATCACATGCATAAAAATTTGCTGTTGAATTTGGGCAAGCTATGTATACCACAAGGAGAGAGACTTAGTGTCATGAGAGAGGCTCATTCGTCTCTTATTGTTGGACACTTTGGGGTAAGAAAAACAACAACACATCTACAGAGGTATTGCTATTGGCCTCACATGATAGATAGTGTGTCATGTTTTATAAGAGGTTGTTCTATGTGTGCAATAAGAAAGTCTAGAAATAAGAAGCTTGGGTTGTACACGCCACTACCGAAACCATCAAGGCCATGGGAGAGTGTTTCCATGGACTTTGTTGGAGGTCTACCTATGTCAAGAAAACAACATGATTATCTTTATGTAGTTGTGGATAGATTCAGTAAAATGTGTATACTTATTCCATGTAAGAAAACCATAACTGCTGAAAAAACCATTGAACTTTATTTTCAACATGTATGGGTTCATTATGGATTGCCAACTTCTATTGTTAGTGATAGGGATTCCAGTTTGATTGGGAATTTTTGGTCCAATCTTTGAAAGATGATGGACACAAAGTTGAAAAAGAGTATTGCTTTTCATTCGCAAACTGATGGCCAAACCGAGGTGGTGAACAGAACCGTAGTGCATCTACTGAGAGGATATTGAAGCAAACATCCCAAGTTTTGGAATGAACAACTGCATTACATTCAACAATATTATAACTAGGAAAAACACTCTTCTACAAATACTTCACCTTTTGAAGCATGCTTTGGGTATTTGATGAAATCACCATTATAATTCATCTTTGAGAAGGATGTTGCAATTGATGGGCATAGTGATATTAAAAAGGCTCGAAATTTCATTGAGCAGATTTAGATTATTCATCAACAAGTTTAAGAACAGCTTGAGAAGAGTCAAAGAAAATACAAGGAGAGGCATGACAAACATAGAGTTGATCATAAGTTTCAAGAAGGAGATGAGGTATGGTTGCACATAAGCAAATAAGGGATGCTAGGAGAAGGTAAAAAACTCAAGCCCATTCGCTATGGTCCATTCAAGATCATTAACAAAGTTGGTAATAATGCATTTCAACTTGAATTGCCTTCGTATATGCAAATGTATTCAATTGTCAATGTTGAAAATTTACGTTTGTATGAGCCTCCTTTGATTGATGATCAAGGGAGTGATGTTCAACTGTCGTCTATAGAATATTTCTCGCCGGAATTTCTGAATGAGCTCAAGAAGGATGCCATCCTTGACATGAGGACAAGAACATCTAAGAGGGGAAGTGTCCACTACCTTCGAGTTGGCCTCAAAGGCAGTAAACCAAGCAAGGAAAGGTGGATGGAAGTTGGAAAGGTGAGGGAGCTATACCCTCATCTTCTGAAAAGGTAATTAAAGAATTTTGGGGTCCTAAAGCTTCCCAATGGGGAGGTGTGATTAAGAGATCGTGTATTTTGCTCAAAATTGAAATTTCTAGAAACTATACCGAACCTGAGTGATCGGGTAGATCTCGTTGTTGCAATTCTGGCGCCTGTTAGCCCCCCTATAAAATTCTTGACAAGAAAGCTCGGGGCTATGTCATTTTGGAGACCTTCAAGGAATGCATCTCCCCTGAAGACACATCATCCTTGAGGTCTCTCTGTGTTTTGCCTTTACAAGTCCCCTCTGCTGGTCCTTTTCCCTAAGGCCTGCATTTACCCCTTGTACCCCTGCAAAATGTCCCCCTATTTCCCCCTTTTCCTCATTTTGTCAAAGTTCCTCTTTTCCCCTCTTTATTTTCCCTATTAACCCCCCTAAATCCCCTCTAAAAATCCCTACACCCTTTTTTTTCCCAAATTCCCCCTCCATCCCCCTATCATTACCCTTTGGGTATCAAAATACATGAAAATGGGTTAAAAACCCACTTCATACCTTATAATAGGCCTCAGCCCCCTTCTGATAGCCCCGCGCCTTTTTTATCTCCATATAACCCAGTGTCGTGACCCAAGCGCTAACCCTAAAGGTGCTTTCCCCAGTGTTTCATCGGGCGCGATTACAGCCGTTGATCTGCGCAGATCGGACGATGATCGCCGCCCCTGCAGCCTCCGTCGTTTTCCCCATTCATCACCTGTCACCGCATCTCCACCATTCATTTTCCCGTCAGATCGACGGTGCGGAGCCCATCTGCCCTGTGGAACCCGCCACGCACTATTCCAAACCATGTGGTTTTCATCGCACCGCCTTTGGGCGGAGGGCGGTTTTCCCCCATCGGCCAGCGATTCCATTCAATGCCTGACACTTGTCCTCCTGTATGATTTCAGAACCGCCCATCCCGCCCGTTAAATCCATCCATCGCACGTTATTGTTCAGACATGGATGCCCAGCGAAATTGATGTAGACCGTCCGATCTGGAGCCGGCCATCTGACGGCTATCGCTCGACGAAGATGCATGATGGATAATGAAGTTGAACGCGAGATAGTCCAGGTTCTGGCCCGCCTTCCGTCGTCCTCTGCCGTTGAACCCCACCGCGATCGACGGTCCAGTTATGTTCCTCCGCTGTTGACTGTTCCACTGTCTCCCGTTTCGCCACGTCATCCCCACGTGTACCCTCCGTACCTTCGCCCATTCCATTACGTTTAGTTGGTTCATTTTCGTGTATTTTCATGTTTTTCATTCGTTTTTCGCTCTGCAAACTGCCAACCTCTACCAGAGTGATTTTCACCATTTCCTCTGTGAATTTCTTCTCCATTTCATCTGCATGGCCTTTTCCTCCATCCACACTGCATCCATTTCCCCGCCCATGTTTTCTCTTCGCAGGTTTCGTGTCCTGCAGGGTTTTCAATAGTGAATGACCGCCATGATGCGCGATCTCTATTACAATGATAGAGGGACCGAAGAAGACCATGTGCAGAGGCTATATTCAGCGCCTGATGTTACAGGAAGTGTCTAGAGGGGTGTTTGTGCCATAAATTCATCAAAGGACAGAGTTTAAATTCTACAAACCCTTTCCGGTGGCATTAAAAGCTCGAAATGCACAGGCAAAGATAGTACAGGAATAATAGAAAGCTCGAGGAAAGAAATAGAAGACTTTTGAGCTTCTACAAGGATTGTTAGAAGGAAAAAGTACAAATTTAAAGACCCCGTGATTGCTCAGACGGTCCAATGCACAGTGATATTATATTATCAGGGTTTCCGTATCAGCAGAGCCTTCTTCCATGAAAGGACACAGTACACATCGTTTTTTCAGTCTACATTGTGCCTCAAATGAAGGTCTACGCCCTTTCAGCAGTCCTATACCATCAGGAAGCATTTGTTACATGGTATGGTTGACCCTAGCATCATTATTTCACCATTTTTGTTCAGTCAACAGAGAATGGCATTAATACTGCAGCCAAAGTGCCAGTGGTAAATGTACAGATTTAAAGCAGTATGGGTTGCAGCTTTCCTCCTCTTCGGAGCTTCAACTCTTCATTTAATTCTTCACCTACCATCTTCTGCTCTGTTTTTCTCCTATAAGAATCCAGAAGAACATATTGTGTTGTTGTTGTTCAGTTGTTGGGCATTTTTGTTGTTAGAAGGATTCATTTTATTGTTAGAACAGTCTTGGGAGGGAGTTACAGAGTAGTTTGTATGTAATAGGCTGGGAGGAGAAAGTTTGGATTGTAACAGCCATTGAGCTATAGTGTACATGACTGGTTTCATATCAATTAATCAAAGCACATTTCACAGGATCCTGGTCTATTGCTATTGGTGATGTTTTTCCTAACTCTGTTATTTACATTTTCATATTGTTTCATGTTCTTCTGGTAGGCAAAAGAAGTATAACATAGGATTCACCCTTGTTAGGTGCCCTATGTTTCCTGCTTTCCCTACCTTTAATGTTTTCTGCTTTATGTGCTATCTGAGAATTGATTTCAGTTGATTTAACCAGTGTAGTGGATGATATTGCCTACTCTATGATGTATGAATTAAATGAATCAGTTCTTAGATGTTCTTGTTGGGTTTAAGCTGGAAGATTTGGGAACACTGGGATTAGAGTTAGCCCTGTCCACTAGGATTCTTGTGCAACCAGCTGACCTTTCTAAGATCCCTTTGTAAATCTTATCTCTGTTCTCCCTTGGAGTTGCTAAAGCAGACCTGGAGTTAAATGACCTCTGGTCTGATCTATAAGCAGCCCCTTTGTCCCTCTTTGAGAGCTGCCTTTGAGTATGTCCAAGCAGGTCTGGAGTTAAATGACCTCTGACCTGATCTATAGATAGAAATTTGGTTGTCTTTCCTTCTTTCACCTTTTTCCCTTGATGTTCCATTCCATCATCTATCTAAAAGATCCTTTAGTATAGATGACTTGCCCTCTGAAAGCCTTGGCTAGTTGCTGCAAGTAATTCTCCTTTCATGACTCCATAGCCCAATGGATGGCACTTTCTTGACCTATCCCCTTTGCTGAAGCTTCCTGCTGCTTTGTTCCTTTTCTCCCATTACTTTCTCAGTCTATGATCTCATGACCAACCTAGCAACCAACCAACCAAATCATTTAAAACCCCCTTAGTGCTTCATAACTAGCCTAACATCTCATCTTGAGCTTCAAAGATATATCATTCTTTGCTCTATTTGGAGAGATCCCTCTCCGGGTCCAGGAGGGCTAGATCCTAGGGCCCAAAATTGGTTTTGATGTTGTCTCATCTTTTGGTCTTGCCAATCTGGCCAAAACATGGGAACCCCAACATAATGGCGACTCCGCTGGGGACTTTGAGTGAATTTCACCTTAAACGTTCTTAGGCACTCAAAGGGCCCAAGATCTCTGGTTAGATTGGATTTCTAGTGCTGATGGTGGACAACAGCCTGCTTCAAACAGTCAAATACATCCACCTGGCGACTCCACACTCCCTATGATCCAAAGACCTAATGACTCCACTGGTAGAAGACTCTGAACTGGTTGAGAAGACACAATGACCTCTTTCTGATTTACAAACATGCTTCCACGCATACAGAGAAGATATGCCCCAATGAGTAGGGAGCATATCCCTGGATTCCCACACAAAATGCCTAAAGTGGACTGGTTCAAGAACCTACCTATCTTTCACGGTGAAAACACTGAGGACCCCTTGCTACATCTCATCAAGTTTCATATACATGTGTGGAAATTTAAAGTTGAATGGCATGAAGACTGCCTAATGAAAATGTTCATGGGAACATTAGAAGGAAAGGCTAGGAATTGGTATGAATGGTTAGAACCTCGGAGCTGGTTTTCTTTAAAGGACATGCACCAAGTATTTTACAACAATTATAAAGGAAACTCTCCATCCTTATCATGGGATTGTTGTGATCAATCTTAGAGTATCATATAGTATCTGTTAGGTATTGATGAGGATTTGGTGAATATGCATCCTGAAGATCTATTAACAGCCATTCAAGGTTTTCATATGCCTCCTAACTATCACAAGAACATAAATGTATCAGCTGAGGAAGAAAACAGTCAAGAGACTGTGGACATTCTTCAAGATATTCTTGAAAACTCAGATGCTGATTTATCATCCCTTATAGTTGAGGCTCAAGATGACATCCTACCTCAAATCCTGTCTTCAGAGGAAATAGAGAGCTGTTGCACTTCTGCACAAAGGAACACAAGGCCATCTTCCCCTTTGACAGAAGAAGAAATAGATCAGATCATCAATAGACAGCCAACCTATGAAATTTTTTACAGATCAGACATCCTTGTCCATTCATCTGAGGAGCTTTTTTGTACAGAGTTGGAAAGCCCACGTGTAAATCAGAGTGAAGAAAAATTTGCTGATAATCTAGTATGTCTGATTGGTAACACTACTTACTTTCATGATTCTCCCATTTTTGATCTATCTGATGATGATGTTCTACAGAAGATGATCTTGCGGGGTCATCATTAGTAGATTTATGGGAGGAGAATCAATCCCTTTCACTTCCAGAGAGTAATGATCCCATGCAGGCTATTTATGACATTGACAGGGAGAGCTATGACAGTATAATAGCAGATGAAGATTCTTTGAATCTTCATTCTGCTTTACCACAGATCATCAGTGAGACTGGAAACCAACATTTTTTCCTTTCAGAAGATGAAGAAGAGATTTTTGAGCAAGTTGAAAGCAAAGAGCCTTCTCTTGAAAAAGAGGAAGCAAAGGAATATGCCTCTGCTCAAGAATACATTGATCGTTTCACAGAGCTCAGCCCACCAGATCAGAATATATCAGAGCTCCAAGAGGACACAGCTGCAATCTATGATGAGTCCTCCAGTTCAGAAAGTGAAGCAGATGAGGGAGATTCTCTTTCTCAAGAGAGTCTCATTCTTGATCCAGTGGAAGAAGAAGAGATCCTGGTCGAATCCAACCTGTTAAACATTCATAGCCAGGTATCTTTTCATGATCCTTATGCACATTTCTTGCATACATTTGAAGAAAGATCAAAGGTCTTGTTGAGCAGCATGTTGCAGACAGAAAGAAAATTTTTCAAGGCTGCTCTTATTGAACAAAAAGAGTGGGAGCTGCCCTGCCTATCCAGCATGCTCAAGGAGTTGAGCAAGAAGGACCAGCCATGGGATCATTTGATGGATTGGTTACATTGGAAGACAATGTTTGTAAGCTAGACTTGTAAATATTTCATTAGAGTAGGGTAGGTAGGAAAAGCTCAATAAAGCTCAGTCTATGAGCATGAAGTTAGTTGTTTTAATTTCTGTCTTAGAATGTAGAGAAGAAACCTGCTAGACAGTCTAATCCTAGCAGGTAGTAGTGTTGGTAGAGAAACATATGAGGCCAAAAGTCTAATATGGTCTCATGGAGAAATAAGGGTAGATTTAGAATAGGTTTGTTTTTCGGTTTTGAAAGTAAAATGTAAAGGGTCTGCTAGCTCAAATGCACCCTTAAAGAAGAAAAAATGCTAGGATTGTAGTGTGGGTAGGTAGCTTTGATTGGGAAAAATGTTTCTGCTGATGTAACATATTCATATTGTGGCAGCTGATCAAAGAAAGGGATGTGCCAAGTAGCAGGAAACTGGCCTACTCCAAATATCATTTCTGGTTTCTTGCCTCCTTAAAGAAGAAGCCATCCCCATGTGGAGCCACTGTTAGCCCCCCTATGAAATTCTTAACAAGCAAGCTGGGGGCTCAAGCCCCCTCTGCTGGTCCTTTTCCCTAAGGCCTGCATTTACCCCTTGTACCCCTGCAAAATGTCCCCCTATTTCCCCCTTTTCCTCATTTTGTCAAAGTTCCTCTTTTCCCCTCTTTATTTTCCCTATTAACCCCCCTAAATCCCCTCTAAAAATCCCTACACCCTTTTTTTTCCCAAATTCCCCCTCCATCCCCCTATCATTACCCTTTGGGCCTCAAAATACATGAAAATGGGTTAAAAACCCACTTCAGACCTTATAATAGGCCTCAGCCCCCTTCTGATAGCCCCGCGCCTTTTTTCTCTCCATATAACCCAATGTCGTGACCCAAGCGCTAACCCCAAAGGCGCTTTCTCCAGTGTTTCATCGGGCGTGATTACAGCCGTCGATCTGTGCAGATCGGACGGCGATCGCTGCCCTCGCAGCCTCCGTCATTTTCCCCGTTCATCACCTGTCGCTGCATCTCCACCATTCATTTTCCCGTAAGATCGATGGTGCGGATCCCATCTGCCCTGTGGACCCCGCCACGCACTATTCCAAACCATGTGGTTTTCATCACATCGCCTTTGGGCAGAGGGCGGTTTTCCCCCATCGGCCAGCGATTCCACTCAACACCTGACACCTGTCCTCCTGTACGATTTCAAAACCGCCCATCCCGCACGTTAACTCCATCCATCGCGCGTTATTGTTCAGACACGGATGCCCAGCGAAATTGATGTAGACCGTCCGATCTGGAGCCGGCCATTTGACGGCTATCGCTCGACAAAGATGCACGATGGATAATGAAGTTGCACGCGCGATAGTTCAGGTTCTGGCCCGCCTTCCGTCGTCCTCCGACGTTGATCCCCACCGCGATCGAAGGTCCAGTTTTGTTCCTCCGCCGTTGACTGTTCCACTATCTCCCGTTTCGCCACGTCATTCCCACGTGTACCCTTCGTACCTTCGCCCATTCCATTATGTTTAGTTGGTTCATTTTCGTGTTTTTTCATGTTTTTCATTCGTTTTTCGCTCTGCAGACCGCCAACCTCTACCAGAGCGATTTTCACCATTTCCTCCGTGAATTTCTTCTCCATTTTGTCTTCATGGCCATTTCCTCCATCCACACTACATCGATTGCCCCCGTTTATGATTTTCTTTGCAAGTTTCATGTTCTTGCAGGTTTATCAGAGGCGGAAAACCACCATGATGCATATGTACCTCTTCAATGGCGTGCTGCGCAACCAGAGAGCTGATGTGGGAGCTGGTACTCCAGTGAAATGACAAAAAGGTGGTGGAGCTATAAATTTCATCAAAGGACAGGTTTTGAAAAGCCGCAACCCTATCCGGCGCCATTAAAGCCCAGATCTTGCCAGAATAGAAACATTTATGGAGCAGTAGCAAAACCAGCTTATGATTATAATTTTCAGTGCTCAGGATTGAAGATTTGGATCCATAATGCAGGAGTTTCAGAGGCAAAGCACCAGATTCAAAACCTCGAAGGTCAATCAGAAGTTTAATGCACGAGAGATCGTACCACCAGGGTTTCTACAGTAGCAGAAGGTTTCCCTCCATCAGAGGACAAAGTGCCCATATAGTCTTTACTATACATCGTGTTCTAGAGAATTTCCTGCCCAGATAATAGTCCTACATGATCAGAAAGCATTGGTGACTCAAGTAGGGCAGACCTCACTGTTTCTTATTTTATTTTTGTTATTGTACTAATAGTACCACAGTACAGCAGTCAGAACACCTAAGCCATACTAGAGATAAATGCAGAGATTTAAAACAGAATGAGGCTTCGTCCCTCTTCCCTTTTCTGCGTTTAATGTTACATTTAGTGTTCACCTACCCCCTCATTCGATCTTTTGTTCATCCTCTGCTATAAAGCACAGAAGGAAAATATTGTAATGGTTGTTGGTTGTTGATTGGATATCAGAGAAATGCAAGCATTTTCCTCTTGAGACAAGTTCTCTGTGTAATATTGTAAGATAGGTTGAGATTTGATGTATTCAGACTGAATGTTCAAGCTGTGGGTAATGATGTACCTGATTGGTGTTGTTTTTAATATGACAAGCACATTTCTTTGGATACTGATCTAAAGCAGCTGGTGATGTTTTCCTATCTCTGTGTTTGAGTTCATTTCATTCCGTTTCTACTGGCTCACATCAGAAGTTTGGCATAATATTTATCCTTGATAGGTACCTTATGTTGCTGCTCTCCCAGCCTTTTATGTTTTTTGCTTATATGTGTATCTGAATATTGATTTCAATTGATTTAACCAGTGTAGTGGATGTTTTTTCCTGCTCTCTGATGTATGAATTAATGAAATATATGTTTGAATGTTATTTTTAGGATTTATGAGTGAGTTGAGAACAACTGGGGTATAGAACCTATCTCTGCCTCTTTAGGATCTTTCCATCTCATTAAACCTTTTAAGATCCCTTACGTTAAACTTATCCTTGTTTTCCTTGCGGTTGCTAAAGGACACGAGGTTAAATGAACTTCTCTTCCGATCTATCGCGACCCCCGGCTCTTCTTTTGAGAGGCTGTCTGCAGTCCTGTTCCTTTCCCGCAGGTTAAATGACCTCGACCTGATCTATAGACAGAAATTTGAGCACATCTTTCCATCTTTCCCTCTTTCCTCATTTCGATCCTTAATGTCCCATTCCATCAATCATCTTTTAAGATCCAATGTTTTAGATGACTAGCCCAACTGAAAGCCTGCATATTGATTAGCAAGCAAATCCTTTCCTGACTCCATTTCCCAATGGCTTTGAATTCTCCCTGGAATACTTCACCTCTGCCTAACCCCTCTTTGCTCATCCTTGTCTTACATTAAACCCTTCTTTCCTAATAACCAGCAGCCAAACAAACAAACCATGTGCCTATAACTAGCCTAATATCTTAACCCTTGAGCTTCTAAGACATAAACCTTTGCTTACATAGGGAGATCCCTCTCTGGACCCAGGAGGGCTAGATCCGGAGGTCTGAAAGTGGTTTTATGTTGTCTCATCTTTTGTTCTTGCCAATCTAGCCAAAACATGGGAACGATAGTCCACATGTTGATTTTTGTAGCATCAGAAAGTGTTCTAAGTCTCAAATTTGGTGTAGAGGCTTAGACACTATTATTCCAAAGAACCCAGAAAGCATTTGTGGAAATTCCACTCAGATTTGTTTTATTTTAAAAAATAATTATTTTAATGGGCACTCTAAGTCTAAACTTAGGGAAATTAAATAATTAAAGGGTATTAAATAAAACAGAGTTTGAATCTTCTAGAGGACATGGATCAATTCATGTTATAATATTTTAGACATCTAATTTGAGTCGTTGATATGTCAACGATAAGACTATAGAGGAAGTTTTGAGGGTCATTTGTAAAAGACACCGAGACACTAAATTGATCAAAGAGTTCGAAATTTTTAGGGCATGTTTTGTTGAGAAATTTGAGCTAGAGATCTTAGCAATGAAGGGCAGAGATAACATCTGGAGAGGAAGATATTTTATCAAACGATGGAGCATCAGTCAGAGTTAGGTAGAAGAGATCTAACCAAATCTGGCACTGAAGGAAGAGGGCCAATATAGTGATGGTGTAGGCTCACGGAGAAGCAGCACAGAGGCGGATGAAGGGTTTTTGGAATTTTGCTGGTGGATCAGTTTCAGAGGCTGGGATTTGGAAAATGGCTCTCGGAGGCTTGATCCAAATTTATGTACGAATGCAACGGAATACATATATAACCATCAATACAAAGATGCGGTGGAAATAACACTTCATTCATTAATATCAAAGAACTGAAATTTTCTTACAGACATAATATAAATAAACTAGCTAGGGCGCTGGTAGCTTATCTCTAAGAAGAGATGTGGTGGCTACAAGCCTCTGAACTGAGTTACAATAAGGCTCGAGGGCCTATTTATTATTTAGAAACAATGGAAAACCCTAAATGTCCAAAAACCTAGACCTAGGAGATGAAGCGCCAAAACTATGGGCCATGTTTGGGTAACTTGGTGTTTCAACTTCCGAGGGACATAACATTGGCATACTATCTCCATTTGAAGCACATGATACATCATCAGAAATATTTATCCGAGGACTACAAATGTTGTCACAAATATCAATTTTGAAACAGAATCATATTTTCTGAAGGAACGATTCTCAAATAACGTTGTTTAGGGCCTCAAAACGGCTCCAGAAATTCAGGACCCGAAAAACTGCTAAAAATAGTAATTTGTGCCAAAACTAAAAAACTGAAAGAGACAATGGTGGGGTCCCAAGTGGAATAGGCTGGTGGCCACCAATATCCACCTAGATCATTCCTCCCCCCTTAGGAAGCAATGGTCCCCATTGCGTTGAGTTTGTCGATGAGATGAGGAAACTTCTATTGAACTTGGTCCCTGGTGAACCACTTGCCTTGGTGCAGGAGTTCGCCAGCTTTGACAACCCGATACAGTTGGATCTTCTATTGTAGAGTGCTCCTGATTTGAATGTCCATGATACAATCTGTGGTGGCTTGTTCCATGCAGTCTGGGTTTAACCCTTTTGATGTGAGTTCTTCTGCAATGTCAGAGGTGTCTAGTAAAGGTTGGAAGTAGGGACAAAGGCGGTCTACATTGAATACTGGGTGCAGACCAAGGAATGGTGGAATACTGAGCTCAAAGGCATTTTTCCCTACAGTCTTGGTGATGGTGTACGACCCATATCGGAGCAGGAAAAGCTTGCGGTGGGATCTAGTGAAGCACTCCTTCTGCAAATGTAGCCACACTTTTTCGCCCACCTGGAAGTTGTGTGACACCCGATGTTGATCATGTCATTGCTTGTACCTAGCATTGGCTCTGTCTAATATGTCATGAACCTATTGGAAGATGTGTTGAATGTGCTCAATCAAGTTGTTCGCTTTGTTAGCTTCAAACTGGGCATGAGCCGAATTGGCCTGAGTAGCCGCAAATGGCATGGCTACGTCAATGGGACATAGTGGCTAGAATCCCAAGCCCACCTGAAAGGAGATGTGGCCGGTTGAGATGTGGGGAGCTCGGTTATAGCTATTTTTTACATAGGGGAGGCTCTCATCCCATGTGCATGGCTATTTTGGATTGTACATGCGTAGAATGTGTACAATCCTCCTGTTGAGGACCTCTATCTGGCCATCAGTTTGGAGATGGAAAGCCGTGGACTTGGTGAGCTTGGTGTCCAACATTGACCAGAGGCTAGACCAAAATGTGCTGAGGAACCTACTGTCAAGATCTGATATGATAGACTGTGGGATCCCAAAGTGCACCCACACTCGTTCAAGAAGAGTTTAGCAATGGCTTTTGCTGTGATATTCTTCTTGCAGGCTGCCATAAAGGCCATCTTCGAGAATATGTCGACAACCACGGAAACACAGTCATTTCCATGCTTAGTAGAAGTAAAGCTTAACATGTAATTTATGGAGATGGATTCCAAAGGTCGACTAGGGGTAGGTATCGGAGTATAGAGCCCTTGCTTCTTGATGGTCAGTTTTGCAATGGCACAAGAAGTGCAGGATTTGATGTACTTCCCGACATCTTGTCGGAGGTTTGGCCAATAGAAATACTTCTGTAGTACTGCCACTTTTTTCTCGACCCAAAAATGCCCAGCGACTCGACTGTAGTGCGCTTCCCATATCATCTTGGCACACTCGCATGGAGGAACACAAAGGTGTCCCAAGTGACACAACAATGCATCTTGGAGGTGAAAAATTGGAACTTGCGTACCCCCCAAGAGTGCCTTGTATGTGTGGCTAAATTATGGATCTCTCTTGTAGAGAAGCGGCCAATGAGAAGTCGCGTGCCCACAAGAGTTGAGAACGGTGGTTATGGCCACGATCGGTGGTCGGCTGAGGTAGTCTGCAACATTATTGGTGCTACCCTTCTTGTACTTGATGTTCAAATAAAATTGTTGCAGATATGTGGACCACTTCTGATGGCGATCGTTCTAGAACTTCCCTTGTGGCTGTATGAACTGCATGGGTCAGTGGTCTGTGTGGATGATTGTATCCTTCCCCAAAATGTAATGCTTCCATTGCTGACAAGCTTGCACAATGGAATACATTTCTTTTTCATAAGTGGGATATTTTTGAATTGTGTTGGACAATGTCTCATTGTGATATGCCACTGGATGCCCCTGTTGAGTAAGAACTGCCCCAATAGCATAGTCAGAGGCATATGTCTCGATCTCAAATAGATGTTGCAAGTCTAGTAAAGTGAGCACTGGGGTAGAATAGAGGCGATGTTTCAATTCTACAAATGCCTTCTATTGAGATTCCAACCAAAAGATATTTTCTTTCACTCCTCCCTTGGTGACTTGAATCAAGGGCCAAGTGATATGAGAAAATCCCAACATGAACCTGTGGTAGAAATTAGCAAGACCCAGAAAGAAACAAAGCTCTATTAGGGTGGTTGGGGCTGGCCAATCCTGAATGACTTGGATTTTGGCTGGATCCACATGCACCCCCATTTCATGAATAATGCATCCCAGATATTGAACCTGGGTCATGCCAAAGGCACAGTTCTCCAAATTGGCATACAACTTGTGTTTCCATAGTGTTTGGAGGACTTCTTGGATGTGGTGGAGATGCTCTTCCCAAGTTTGGTTGAAGATCAAAATTTCATCCAAGTACACCACTACAAATGAGCTGGTGAATGGATGTGAGATGTCATCCATCAACCTCATGAAGGTTGCGGGAGCATTCGTCAACTCGAAAGGCATGGCGAGCCATTCGAAAAGGCCCTCCTTGTCTTTGAAGGCAATCTTCCACACATCAAAGGGTTTGATTGGTACCTAGTCATACCTAAACTTCAAGTCAATCTTACTGAAATATTTTTCCCCTTTGAGTTGGTCTAGAAGGTCATCAATCTGTGGGACTAGGTACCTATTCCAGACAATGATCTTGTTCAGCGCCCAATAGTCAATACAGTCTCCAAGCCCTATCCTTCCTCTGTACCAACATGATCGAGCTCCCACAAGGTGATGAACTTGGCTGAATGTGACATTTCTGCATCAGCTCCTGAATCTGCCTCTTAATTTCATCATTCTCTATAACAGAGCGCCTATAGATCGGTCCATTGGGTAGCGGCACACCCGGGGTCAGGTCAATGGGGTGCTTGACCTGTGGATGAGGTGAAGATGTCCCCTACTCCTCCACAACCTTTTCCATTTTTTGTTGTCGTGTAGAGGAGTCATGTCTGGAGGTCGTGGCCATAGTCTTCTTGCCTTGGGGGTAGATCATCGGGAAAACAAATTTCCTGGTTTGGGAAATGAGCTTACTACATTGTTTTGCAGTAACCAAAGAGATAGTGATAGGTCATGGTACCTTTGGTATCTTATACAACATATTTCCCAAAGTAAAAATAACAATGCGAGGTCGAGACTCATACACAGCATGTCACTTCCAAAATTATGGTTGGCCTAATAATACATCAAAAACATCAATAGGAGCAATCTCACACAATACCTCATTCGTGAAGGGCTTTATTCTATAGGGAAGGTGGCATTGTTGGCTGACACGGAGATCCTGTCTTTGGTGAAGCCACCCGATGGTGTATGGTTGTGGGTACGCTATGGTTGGCAAGCCCAACTTCTTCATGACATCTGCTGACATGAGGTTCTTTTGGCTCCCATTTTCGACAATGAACCATAGCGGGGAACCCTTTACCCACATCTAGGAGTGGAAGATACGCTCTGCCTCCTCTAGATCTTCTGGTCCCTCCTTCTGGATCTTCGCAGTGGAAAGAGTGGCATTGGGCTCTGCATCAATAATCTTCTTCCCTTTTTCATTCCCCTTGTCAGGTTATAATTCAGATTCGAAGCATGCATTTGATTCAGAAGCCCTCATCTCAGCCACTAGCGACTGCTTGGCCCGACACTCACTTGTGTTGTGAGTGGAGCTCTTATGGAACTCACACCACTTTCTCATGTCCTTCTTTGGCTTCATGGTGTTGTTCTTTGCTTGTGGCTTTGGAATTTTATCTTGGGCCACCATGCCTCGGCTTTCTCCTTTGTTCTGTGATTTGGGGGTACCTTTCCCTTTCTTCTGATTCACAAATCCAAAGTCTCTCTTATTCTTTTTGAATTTATGCTTAATCTTGGCAGCATACCAGTATGTCGTACCAAGCGAGGAGAGGACGAGGAACTCCATTTCCTCCTGATTGTATCTTTGCAGACAACTGCGATACTTTCTTACCAAATTTTTCTCTGAATCTTTGATACCCAACGTTTTGCACAGGGTATGGAACATATTCATCAACTCCTGCACATCCTGATCCCTTTGTTGCCGCAGCATGGTCCATTGTATCTACTTGTCCTCATAGCTCCCCATGATATAGTAATGTTCCTTGATGGCATCTCGGAAAGAATTCCAAGTGGGTTGGCTGAAAACAGAGAGGGTTCTATCTCATCCTTTTTCTCACAGTTGGTTTCCCACCAGTCCTTGACATGAGGGGTAGCTTTGAGGAGTGAAAAAATAATCTTCTCTCGACCGGAAAAGTCATGAACCGATAAATATCCTTCTAATAGATTCAACCATATATCTATGGCATCTACATCAATTTGACCCTCAAATATGGGAATGTCAAATTTTAATTGTACCTTAAAGGGATTCATGCCTCCAGAGTGGCTAGTGGATGCAGATGTGCCGTCGGTGGGAAATCGTTGAAGGATATGGGTAAATTTATCCATCATCGTTTTCCTTTGTTTTTCGAGGGCCTCCTCGAGCAATATTTTGATAGGATCTCATGCTCCCTCATATTTCTTTTCGTCCTCCATGGGCATTTGTCGGGGTTTGCAAGGCTGGTCTTGCAAAGGTTCCACCAGATTGAGCCCTAAATCCTTATACCCCGACCTCGTTGGGGACATGCAAAGAAGGATTGAGAAAAATAAAACCGCTCTAATACCACTGATCCAAATTTATGCAGGAATGCAACAGAATACATATATAACCATAAATACAAAGATGTAGCAAAAATAGCACTTCATTTCATTAATATCAAAGAACTGAAATTTTCTTATAGGAAGAATGGAAATAAACTAGCTAGGGCGTTGGTAGCTTATCTCTAAGAAGAGATTTGGCGGCTACAAGCCTCTGAACTGAGTTACAATGAGGCTCGAGGGCCTATTTATTATTTAGAAACACTGGAAAACACTAAACATCCAAAAACCTAACCCTAGGAGATGAAGAGCTAAAACTATAGGCCCCGTTTGGGTAACTTGGTGTTTCAAATTCCCGGGGACATAAATTTGGCATACTATCTTCGTTTGATGCACATGATACATCATTAGAAAGAATTATCTGAGGACTAAAACTATTGCTGCAAATATCAACTCTAAACAAAATCATATTTGTTGAAGGAATGATGCCCAAAAAACGTTGTTTAGGGCCTTAAAAAGGCTTTGGAAGTTCAGGACCCGAAAAACTGCTAAAAATAGTAAGTTGTGCCGAAATTGAAAAACTGAAATAGAAAATGGTGGGGGCCCAAGTGGAATAGGAGAGTGGCCACCAATATCCACCTGGATCAAGGATATTCCTCAAGGTCAAAAAGGGAAAAATGACTTGGTTGAGAGCTAACTTTAAGCATGGAAAGGGGAAATGTAGTAGCTGGAATTTTTATCATTGGATCTACGCAAAGCTTCTATGGGGTAGTGTTTTTTTCATCTGCATCAACCAGAAATTTAGTGATTGAGTGAGGTAAATGCTCACAAATTATTTTTCCAATATTTCTCTCTGTAACTGAAACACCCTAGGGGTATTTAGAGATGTATTTAGGCATTGATACGTCATAATAATAAAATCCTCATATTTTCTACACCGGTTCTCTCGCGTTGGGTTTTTTAGGGGACTTAATCCAAAATAATGGTGTCATATGTGTGAATAATTTCCTTGTTCAATTTCCTTGCTTCAAAATTATAATTATTTTAGTGTGAGGATGCTTCATTGATTGCTTCAGTATTCATGAATGTATTCAGAAATAATTGTGTAGAGTAAATTACATAATAGATGAAGTAATTTGGATGGTTGAAGTAGGATTCCTTAGATTGATTGAGATCTATGAACTTTCACATGGTATTTGAGCATTGATGTGATATAGGTAAAATGGATATGAATTCTGAAGTGAAGGTCATTTTTGTTACAATGCTGCAAAATGAATCCATTGAAGGATTGTGCAGTTATAGCTAGGAGGGCTAAGATTTTCGTGGCATTTTCTCTCTAAGTGAGTCGACAGAGAGAAAGGGATCCCAGATTCAATATCTTGTTGTGACAGAGGGAGAAGCGCAAATTCTCCATGAAAAATACAAAGTGACACAGTTTTTTTAAGCTATTGTTGGGCAGAAAAGCATCAGAAGGAGTCAAGAGCACATATTTGGGGAATTCTTCCTTAGTGATTTACTAGTCGAGGAAGTTAGCATTTGTTAGTTGTTGAGAAATAGAGGAGCAGCAGAACTTACAACTCCACTAGGGAGTGCATAGTACTGCTAGGCGTTGTGCAATAGGGAGAAAGAGGGAGAAACTTCAATAGTTTTTTCAGCTGAGATGGTTTCACATGGATTTCATCATCAGGATTGGTTGGAGGGATCCTTTAACTATAATATCTATAAGGAACAGGTTCAGTTCCTTCTGGATGAACATGGTCTAAAGGCATTCGTGGAGAACGTGGTAGTTGTACCTACATATCTGGATCAAAATAGGAAGTACAAGGTTGATATGACGAAGGTGAAGAGGTTACTCCTTAATGGTGTCAAGGATCACATCGTCTCACATGTGGTTGGCAAGAATACTTCTAGAGAGATGTGGGTAGCTTTGCATGACCTATATGAGGGATCTTCCAAGTAGTGGAAGCTGTACTTGGAGTAGAATCTCCGTATGATCTAGATGCGGAAAGGGAAGTGTGTGGCTTCATACCTCATGCAGTTTAAGGAGGTTCGAGATTAGCTGTCAGCACTAGGTGCTACACCTACAGCTACAACCATGGTACAGATGGCCCTTAATAGTGTCACAAAGGAGTGTTAAGTGTTTTTCCAGAGCATAGTGGGTCGGGTAGCATTACCTAGTTGGGAGGAGTTGTGGTCAGATTTTCAGGAGGAAGAGCTTAGGAGAGACCTCGTCGAGTAAAAAATTGATGGTAGTAGTGGAAGCAGATTGAAATCCATGGAGTAATAGGATAACATAACCCTTGCATAGAAGGGACAATAGGTGTAATGAAAAATGAAGCGTGATGCTTCAAACGTAAAGTGCTTTAGATGTGGCGAGATGGGCAACTATGCATATCATTCTACTCTAAAGAAGAAGGACAAAGATGAGAAGCATGACCCAAAGGTTGCAGTTGCAAGAATCGAGGAGGATGAGGTGGCCATGAGTTCCCATGCTTCTCGAGGAGAAAAGTGGGGTGATATTGAGCTGTAGTTCTTGAACTTCAAGTGGGCAAGATCCTTGAGGAGCCCACCTCATAGATTATACCTTACTATGGGAGCCCATGATTAGTAGTAGCCGGATGGAGGAGTATTCAGATGAAGCCAAGGAGTGATTGAGATGACAATGCAATAGATAGCAACATTCATTTCTAGAGCAGCATGGAGAAAAGGCAACAATAGCGTAGTGTACAATGGTGCAACACAGTGCAAAGCAGTAGTAGAATAAAGCATCAGAGGGACAACACAGTATCTATCAGAAATTAGATTCTTTAGCAACAAAGTGCATCCACTTAAAACTTGTTTAGTTTTGGGTGAGTTTCAGTTATTTCTCTCTACAGCTGAGTTGTAGTGCATATGTATTGTTAGCAGCATAGCAGATGCAATACTTAATAGGGATTTGTAGTACGGATGCAATAGTCGCAATGTCATGGAAAACAATATAGTGTGCTATGAAACCAGCTCCAAGAATAGAAGAAAAGATAGATCAACGCCTTAGAAATCAGCCACTTCGAGGGGGAAACCTCTAATACATTACATAAATGAAATATTCTTGGATGATACAAATGATAAAACCTCATTCTATATATAGGAGTCCATGGGGTCACAATATAATCCTAGTCGACCGTTGGAACAGGGTCCCCTAGCTGCATTTTGATATGTTCCAAGATGCATTTTTTATATATTTTTGTAGTAATTGGTCTTGCGTAGGGGCTTCAGGGCAGGTCAAAGCCCCCAATGTGTTGTAATGGGTAAAAAGGTAGACCTAGAGTCCACAAACCATGATTTGCGGATCACAGGATAACGTTGGCTATGATGATATAAATAGATGGTTAGTTTGAGTCTAAGGGCAAGTAAGCAAGTAAGATTGATGGTACGAACAAAATGTTGAGATCCATTTTGGGTAGTTTTGGGTAAGGACTCCTAGTGTTTGCGTGCGCAGAGATCCTCAGTCCTGCTGTGTGTGGACCCCGCTGGTTGTGTGTGCGGGCTGTGATTTGGGTTTATAACTGGTTTTGGATATTTAATAATGAATGCAAAATCTATTGAAGATCTAAAATGGTTTTTTTTATCACTGGAGTTCCTCTGTGTTATTTAAATAAGCTGTAATTATATCTGTGATATATGAATTAGCTACGATTGTGATGTTCTGTGGTGATAATTGTTGTTGCATGCGTGGATGCAACTATATTGATCAGATCTGTTTTATAATAGTAGCTTTGTTTATGATTACATGCTTATTATACTGTTAAGGGATCGATAATAGGCTATTGCTTGTGAGAATCTGATAAAACTCGATGAGATATACCTTAATTACCTACTCTCTCCCAGGGTTTGGAAACTTGGTTCTAGCATCCACCCATACAACTTCGGGTGATACCTTGGCCTGTGAGAGTAGGTCATTGCCGAAAGGGCCAATAGTATAGGGGTTTGTTGGAAAAACTTAACTCTGAACCTGGGTCAGGACCCCTCAAGCCAACAAAATGTTCCATTGTTGGGACCGAGAGCATTTTGAGAGAGAGATCAGGTAATGCCACGAGGTCATTGGAGACCTGATAAATTGCAGCTCGAAGACTGGTTCGAAAGATAGATTCAAGAATTTTCTGTAAAGGAGAATCACAACATGAAACTGAAAACTGAGAAGTGGAAGAACAAACATATTTTCACCGAAGTATATGAAACCTTCTTTGTGAATTTTGTGCATGAGCTCCAGGAGTGGCTAGCAAGGCTAGTAGAATTCCAGAGATGTTGGAAAGACGATCAGATTACGCAGTGGACTCCAGAAGTGATTCAACAATTGGAGAAGGCTGATAACACAATCACCTGAACTGTAGATCATTGGGTGGATAGTGTACTAGGAGGATTTGTAACAGAGTTTGCAGTCAATTAGTTTTTATCCTACTCTGAGGTGGAACAGAGATTCTTCAAAGGATTCCGAGCTAAGTTCTTGCGAATGTTTCCACTACTAATTAAAATATTACTATATGAAAAGGGCATTTTGTGCAGCCACACCGAATCAATGACCTTTTATCAGAGTGAGAGTACAAAAATAAGTGGTAAGTACTTCCCAGTCAACCAAGAAGCGGATAGATCCATCTACAACCAATTAAGAGAGTTGGTAGCACATAAAGGAAATAGTCCTTCGTCTACACCATTGTCGAGTCAACATAAAGGCAAGAACTTCCCTATGCATCCTACTAGAAGAAGATATGGCCGCACACATGAAGTTTCCTGCCTTCAAGGGTGTAGGAGATGAATATATGGACCAATTTTGGTTCGTAGCAGAATCAGTATGGACTGCGAAGAATGTGGCTAGCAATGCTGTAAAAAAGGCGTCGTTGTCCCTCACCTTTGAAGGAAGGGACCTGGATTGGTACATGGGGTACATAGGCCAGCATGCGGATCCATCTATTCAAGATATTAATAATGCTTTAAAACAACAGTTTCAAAAGCCTAAGTCCTATGCTCGGCTGGTGGTTGACTTGAAAGGCTTTAGACAAGGATCCACTGAGTTAGTATAGGAGGCTGATCAACGACTAAAGAAGGTTATCAGAGATGGGAAATTCCAGTATGATGATATACAAAACAAGGAATGGTTCATCTCCATGCTATTAATTCACCTGCGCGGACCTATGGGTCAGCAAGTGATTGAGACGCAAGACAAAGCCATGGAGATTGCTATGAAACTAGAAGCTGTGCGAAGAGACGATGCCTAGTTTGGGGTACAACAGATCCAAGGAGAGTTGGAGGAAATGCACCTCAAAATCCAAAATTTGCAGAAAGAGTGAGGAAAATAAGTTGGCCCAGACGTATGATGCCTAAGATGCAGGGTGTCAAGCCACACCAAGGATCAGTTCCCTCTACTCGTGGACGACATGCAGGCTAGAGGGCCCAAACCATTGCACCCTAAAGACACTCTGAGACCAAGCAGTCCGATGTTATAGTGTGCTAACAGTCCCGTAACTGGACTACATGATACCAAACATTGCCCCCGTCTTGGTGCCTATGTTCCAGAGTTGAAGCAACAATGGTTTCGATTATGCTCATCTCTAGGAAATGACAAACACAACTTCCAGATGTATGACTTAATGATAGACCTAGGACACCAGTACAGTGTTTAGGCTGACCCTTCTTCACCACTATCTCCCTCAGGATGAGGAGGCTCCCCAGCCAGAGGCCTGGGAGGGGGAAGAGGTGGAAGCGCAAGTTGGGGAAGAGGGAAATTGATCTGTTATAACTATGGAGAAGTAGGGCACTTTGCAAGGGACTATCTGAACCCTGCACGAAAATCTTGTAGGTATTGTAGACAAATGGATCACATGATCAAATATTGTCTAGTACTGATAGCGAAAATGCAGGGAAAACAACAGACACCAACGTAGAATGTACAAAGGGTTAAGGTAGGACTGCGTGATGAGGAACTCCATATTAATGTCATAACGCGCAGCGACATGGCTACTGAAGGAGCCGAGGAAAAAGTTGCAACTGAGCCCCTTATTCAAAAAGCTATTGTCAAGAAGGAAAGCTTGGACCTACAGAAGAAGAAATAAACCTTCATCAAAGATCCCAATGACTCTACCAAGGATGAGGCATCTAATTCCAAGGCTCCAACAAACCTAAGAGCGAACAACAAAGTTAAACCATTCCTACAAGCATGTATGAAATTGCTATGCAACTAGAAAGTAGTAGAAAATCTTCAAGCACTGATAAACAACTACGTAGAAAGAACTAACCCTCCAACAAAAGTTAAATATGTTCAAAAATTGTACAAGAATAAGAAACGCATTGGTCGAGAAATGTGGCTAATAGTGCAGATTGGCGGTTGTGAAATGGATCAGGTCATCTTGGATCTAGGATCTGATATGAACATCCTGCCCAAACAGACGTGGCAGAGGATGGGAGAACCTAAGTTGGAATGGTCTACTATATAGCTATGCATGGTTAACTAATAGAAGATCATATCATTGGAGAGACTGTAAAAAATTATGGTAGATATCACAGGGGTTAAGGTATGTGCAGACTTTGAGGTAATTCAAATTGTAGAAGATGCAAACCCTTATCCAACACTCTTGGGACTATATTGGGCTATAAACATGGGAGGCATTATCAACTTGAAGAAAAGGAGCATGGTTTTTGAGAATGAGGGTACGAGGGTAATAGTCCCTCTAGACCTAGTAGAAGGAGAACATAGAACCTATGTGCGAAGAAGACGACGTGGATCAAATCTATAAATTAACTGCTCGGGATGAGGATTGGATTAATCCTATGGATAATGGCATGCTTTCCTGGTAGAAAGACAGTGAATGTATCTCTAACTCCAACAGGGAGATAAAAAATTGGCAACAACGGTTACATGATGTATCTACGCTATAGTGTCTTAGTATCATGAAGAGCTTCTGTTGTATCTCCTTAGAGGTAAGAGAACTACCTTACTTTGATGGTTCTATTAGTATTAGGGATTTTCTTAGAGAATTCGAGGCAAAAGTCCCAAGGGAACGAAGAATGTGGGCACTTAACCTAGCCATGCATGCGACCCATGCGCGGTGGTGGGAAACTCATAAGGGCATGTTCTAGGATTGGGAGGAATGTCGCAAGATGATGATGCTATTGTTTGAATCTCTGATTCACCTACTCGTAGATATTTTCATTGGCCAAGGGTACTTGCGCAAGCAATTGGCCGCATGGATGGAGGTGCGGTGCAAAAGGACCGAGGACAAATGGGTCCACTTGTTCATTCATGCCTTGGGGCCTATCCCCACCGCATGGGATTTGGACGCAGAGCTACATCAGCGTACCCACCATTAGGTGACCGTGAAGGATGATTTTGTAGAGAAATTCAGGTTTATTGGCGAAACTGAGGCATTAGACGAAGCCCTGCAGGACATAAATGCCCTAGTATTTGATGAATCGCGCCCTCGTGTTGAGTATTGGGCACGAGCTTGGGATACGCAAATGCATGATATTGTGAAATTACACAATCTATCAATGGAGGAATGTGAAAAAGACCCGCAAAATATCACTATCCTGGAATCAGAGGGTGAATCCACAGTTGCTAAACCCCTACTATAGACCGTCGATGTGACCAAGCCTCTTAAGCTAAGGGAAGTCAACATTGGAACAAAAGAACAACCTAAGCTAGCTAATATTAGGGACTAATGGGATGATGATACAATTGGGAAAGTCACGGAGCTTCTCACGGAGTACCAGGACATGCTTCCTACCAAATCCTCAGAACTCAAGGGTATTACAGGGGACCTGGGGGTCATGTGCATCACTTTAAAAATGGATGTGCACCCTGTCAAGCATCGACCTTACTGTTTGAACCCCAAGTATAAGCAGAAAGTCAGGGAAGAAAGTGACAAGATGTTAGTTGTAGGTATCATCGAACCAGTATAATAGTCAGATTGGGTAAGCCCTATGGTGGTTCAAGAGAAAAATACTAAAGGAGAAATACAAATCTGTGTTGACCTACGCAAACTAAATGATGCTTGCATACATGATCCCCTCCCTACAATTTTTTTTGATGAAATACTTGATAGTGTGGGAGGGAAGGAAGCATATTCATTCACTGAAGGGTTTTCGGGCTACCATCAGATCAGGATCACACCAGAAGATCGCAGCAAAACAACATTCACCACCAAATGGGGATCCTTCCAGTACACCATCATGTCGTTTGGCCTAAAAAATGCCCCTACCATATTTTCATGAGTAGTGGTCACTGTATTCAAGGAGTTCATTCACAAGTTATTGGAGGTATATTTTGATGATTGGACAGTATTTGGATTGTTCAAGAAGCATGTCTCGAACTTGCACATGATGTTGGACGCCTGTTGAAAGCACCATATTTCCCTAAATATTAAGAAGTGCATATTATGCGTACCTTTTGGGATCTTTTTGTGACACATAGTCTATCGGCAAGGATTGATGGTTGACCCCACTAAGGTAGCCATTATCATCAACTTAGCAGTCCCTACAACTGAGAAACAACTGCACTCTATCCTCGGGCACACGTGCTACTGCAGGAAGTTCATTCAAGGGTACGCACTGATCACGACACCCATGGAGAAGTTGCTAAAGAAGGAAGTTTCATTTTTTTAGGACACGGAGTGACAGAAGAGTTTTGAGCTACTCAAAGAAAATATGGTCTCTTCACCTATCCTCATAATTCTTGACTGGGCGAAGGTTTTCCATGTCCATGTAGATGCTTCAGGGATCACCCTGGGAGCTTTCCTTACATAACCTAGGGAGGGGGACATTGACCACTCGGTTGCGTTTGCTAGTAGGAAATTCTCTAGTGCGGAGCATAACTACTCCACTACTGAGTGCAAGGGGCTAGCCATGGTATATGCCCTGCAGAAATACCAACATTATCTGCTGGGAGGGCACTTCAAGATGTTCACGGATCACTCCGCTTTGAAGTACCTAGTCAATAAGCTTGTGTTGGGGGGGGAGGATTTTCCGATGGTTATTTCTATTTCAATAATATGACTTTGAGATCATTGTGAAGCTAGGGAAACTAAATGTTGGACCAGACCACTTGTCCCGAATCGAGAGTGGTGAAGAAACGACCAGCCTAGAGGAAGGGTTGCCGATGCGCACCTATTCGCTATTAAGGTCGTTGATGCGTACTTTACCGATATCATTCAATTCTTAACTACGGGGATGGCACCTGTAGAGTATTTTGTACAATAGGAAAAAGAGTTGGTAACTCACGGAACAGACTTTACCATCATAGCGAGCCACTTGTATAAGCTGGGAGCTGATGAGGTACTATGAAGGTATGTTCTGGAGCATGAAAGACAAGCCATTTTAGCAGAAGCCCACAGAGGCGTAGCAAGAGGTCACTACGCAGGGAAAGTGACAACACAGAAGATCTTAAGAGTTGGGCTGTGGTGGTCCACACTACATAGTGACTCTTACGACTATTTCAAAGCCTACCGACACATGCCAAAGGATAGGAAGACCTTCGCATAGGGGTGAAATTCCCTTACAACCACAGGTGGCCCTGAAGGCATTTGATAAATGGGTAATCGACTTCGTTGGGCCCACCAACCCACCTGGTAAGAAGACAGGTGCTCGCTACATCAACACTACAACTGAATATGTAACCAGATGGGAAAAAGTGCAAGCTGTGAAGGATTGTACTATAGATACCACTGCGCACTTCATCATTTATCACATTCTAACCAGGTTTAGCTGTCCGAAGATCTTGATGAGCAATAGAGGCATGCATTTCATTAATGAAACTATACAAGCTTTGACTGAATAATTCCAAATCCACCATGCAAAAAGTACCCCATATCACCTGCAGGCAAATGGAATGGTAGAAGATTTTAATAAAATTTTGGAACAAGCACTAACCAAAATTTTTAATGTCGATTGAAATGATTGGGACATGCACATCATGTCTGTCCTTTGGGCCTATCAGACCACGTGCAAGGAATTGACAGGGAAAACACCGTTTTGGATGGTTTATTGAAACGAGGCCATTATGCCCATGAAGTATATTATTCCTAGCTTGGGAATCATAGCCTTTATGAACATGGCAGAGCCCGACATCATGGAGGAATTCTTAGCGCAACACGTCCCCTTGGAGGAAGATCGATTCATTGCTAACTTTCATCAGCAAATTTAGAAGAAGGTATTTTCAGAGGGAGAATTGGTCCTGCTATATGATATCTAGTTTGCAAAACCCCTGAGGAAGTTTTGTCAGCATTGGCTAGGGCCCTACATAGTAAAGGAAATCACTGACGGAGTAGTTGTCCGGTTAGCTACATTGCACGGTGATATTCTACCAGGCTATGTTAATGGCAACCGTCTCAAACATACCAGATTGAATGACTATATGGCCAGAGTAGATATTTTGGTAGAGATACGTGTATGCAAGAGGCGAAATGCAGGCAGGCCCGTCATACGCACAGGGGTCGATTACAGGTCAGGAAGACCGAGGAGGTGCGCTGGGAGCACAAGGGTCAACCACAAGTTTTGAAGCCCGGGGAGGTGCGCTGGGAGCACAGGGGTAATACACAGCTGTGAAAACTAGCCATTGGAACAATATCACTGGGTAAAAATCCAACTTTACCATTGGGAGGAGTGGGTAGTAGGAAATTAATGGGGTATTTCTAAATATTTTTTACCATTTCCGTGATGCTAAGTTTTAGCTAAGTTTCATCCGACCGTTGTTCATTCTTCAACACCATAAATGGAGGAGGGAAACTCCGAATTGGGTTCTGCATGTGATGAAAATATTATGCCTTGAGAATTTTTGTAACTATTGTGCTCTATTCATGTTTGGGCGTGATACCCCCTCTAATAACCCCGAGTTCGTATTTCGAGGGAGAATGACTCTGACCATTCCCGCTGAATCATCGCATACCGTGGCCTCTGCAGAGCTAGCATCCGATGAAATATTGGAGGTCACCCTCGAAGTCGAAGAATTTGTGTCCACACCAACCAAGGGAAGCAGGTGGAGAAAAAGAAGAGTAAAGGGAAGGGCTAGGAGCAAGGGTAGGGGAGGGCCACAAAATGGGTTGGGGGGAAGCCGTGCACCTTCCCCAGAATGTGCAATCTCCCCGAATGGTGCCTAAGGCACACTCGCCTAACCCATAAAAGAAACCTCTGTCTATGCAGGAAGAAGCTCGGCTCGTTGCTCCAATCACGTGGTTACCACTGTATGTTCGGCCCTAAAGGCCCTCAATACGCACACCTAATAATCTTGAAGGTTTGCACTCTATATGCAAATACTGCTAATTCCGGGAGAAGTCCCCATAATTGGAGCAGCATATGGAAATCTCTCCTCAATTAAGTTTGATGATCACAACCTGGCCAAGCTGGAGGCCTTCCCAGAATCGGCACCTAAACTGTACCTCAAAATAGTACTGGAGGAAAATGTGCTACGAGTCGTACCAATTTCGCGGGCACGCGGGTTAGAAAAATCTAGATTACTGAGCTTGCTACGTATACCTCACTTTGGCCGATACAATGTATCTGACCAAGTTGTGCGACAACTGCTAGCCCTGATCCATGACGATAGCTTGTGGATCCATGACCGCATTCCCCTCGATGCTTCCCTAGTTCACCATATCATTGGTCTTCCCATGGAGGGGCCGAATCCCATGGAGCATGTCAGCAAGAAGCATGAGCAACAGATCGCTGACAAGGTGCACGAATACTACCATGTCAAGCACAATACCAGAGGATTCATAATCAACACCATTGACGACCCTGCAGTGCGCATGGGTACCTTATTGCTGGCTTGCAAGATGATGTGCAAGTGCCAGGCCACAACTATCCCCACCTATGTGATTCAGTTGGCCAGACACTACGAAAAATGGATCTGCTTTAACTAGTCGCAGTTCCTTTGCATTGAGTTCCTGAAAAACATGCGCGAGGCCCAAGATCATGGGAGGTCATTCTGCTACTCTTGGTTGTTTCTCTTAATTACATTGGTTGCATGGGAATCCCCTAAAGTATCAGTCATCCCTGAGCTTGAACCATACATGCGTGAATGGGTGCGATATGCAAACCTATGGGATTCAAAGGATCAATAGCTTATTAAGGAGAACAAAGTCTTTTGGGTGCTATTTCAGAGCGCGCTTGTCGCAGCTATTCACTCACTACCATGCTTCTCGTCAGTGATCTTTGACAAATACAAGAGCATCATAACATTCTAGGTCACAATGCACAATGTGCAGATTCATGTCCATAAGGATCCAGCTTGGATGTCACTGCCTTACATGGTCACCAATGAAGAAATCGACCGTCTCATCACCACTTGGCCAACGCATTTGAGATTGGGATTAAAATCAGGTGTGGCTGGAAATGCCGGTACAAGCAAAACCCTGAAGACCACCTCGCCTGATACCTCCAAGAATGTAGAAAGACGTGGCCCAGAAGACTCCGCTAGGATGAAGGATGAAGCAAATGATGCAGACTAGGAATCACAACAGGACATGGACACAGAGGGTCTGGGTGCGCAAGGTGTTGGTTCCCTGGGTGGCACGAAACGAACAGCCAAACCTCTCAACGGCCAGAAAAAATAGTGGTGGGATACAAGGCCCGGTAGGGAGATCGAAGTTATCTTAACAGAGGAAGATTTGGAGCAAATCGTAGATATGGTCACCCTCACCTCAGAAGATAGATGGCTTGCTTTGGAAGAGTAGCAAAAGGCCACAGTCACCTCATTACATTCGGTGTTCAAAGCTCTGCTGCTCAAGGTCGATATCTTGCAGACAAGTATGGTTCAAGCGAGGCTACCTCCAGCAACCAACACTTAGTTTATCGTCACAATTGAGAGCTGCCTCTTCCCCCTGCCAGGCGCAACAATTACTCTCAGTCTGCCTACCTTATGAATGCAAATCCAAGCTTGTGCAGAAGTACATCTAGACTTGGCTCAACCTCCACATGAACTGCTGCACGTTCTCCATACATCCCTCTTTGATGAAATCTAGAACAAAGACCGTTGAGTGTAGCATCAGCTCAGTACAGCTGAGTAGACAATTGTTGAAAAAACCACTGAGGCATCTCAGGCGCAGGCTGTGTGTATCCTTGATGTCACGTAATAGACTGAGTTGTAACGTTTGATCATTAGAGTCTGTGCAAATGTGAATGAAGACATCCTGGCCTCTGCCACCCCCAGGCCAATATTGAGGGACTTGTCGCAGCCTTGAAGGCTTTTAGGACCGAGATGGAGCAGAAAATTACTACGTTGCAGGCCAAGTTGCAACCAACAACTCTGCCTCAGCTACGAGCCCAGAGAGATGCGTTGGTCAAAGAAGCCAAAAATACCATTACAGCTCATATCTCTCAGGGTACAGAATTGCTTGAGACATCTATGTAGTTGTGTTTTAAGATGCAGCACGGCCCTCTCCTGCATGAATTAACTCAAGAACTGTGCTTGAAGGAAGAAGAGCTCAAGAAACTGGAAACTACAATGACCACTCTGATCCCCGCTCAATTTCTGGCATGTCTGTGAGCCATCCATGCATTCAGAGATGACCTGGAAGAGCTCTACCACAAGAAGAAGGTTCTGAGTGACCACCTCAAGCCATGGGCTGATGAAGCCCTCAAGATATCTCATGATGTCGATGCTGCAGTAAAAAAACTGAATCAGACCCTGGAAAGTTTCATTGCTGCCACTAAAGGCCCAAATTCGCAGAAGTTGGTGGATATTGCACAGAACACTGCCCTACAGGGTGAAGGAGTGTTTCCCCCTCTGGTCAATTCCATCAAGCATCTCCAAGAAAATATGCAAACCCCACGGCCACTGTGACTCGGGATGAGTCACAAGATTGTGTTGGGGACCTATTGGAACAGGGTCCCCAGCTATGTTTTGATATGTTCCAAAGTTGCGTTTTTGATACATTTTTGTAGTAATTGGCCTTTCATAGGGGATTTGGGGCAGGTAAAAGCCCCCAATGTGTATTATTGGGTCAAAGGGTAGACTTAGAGTCCGCAAACCACAGTTTTTGGACCACAGGATAGTGCTAGCATTGATGATATAAATCGATGGGTAGTTTGAGTCTAAGGGTAAGTAAGTAATTAATATTGATGCTACAAATGAACTATTGAGATCTGTTTTGGGTATTTTTGTTTAAGGATTCCTGCTGGTTTTGTCCGCGGGATGTGATTTGGGTTTGTAACTGAGTTTTTCATATTAATGAATGAGGAATCTATTGAAGATCTAAACTGGTTTTTTTTATCACTAGAGTACCTCTGTGTTATTTGAATAAGTTGTGATTATATCTGTGATATATGAATTAGTTGTGATTGTGATGTTCTGTGGTGATAACTTTTGATGCGTGCATGGATGTGATTGTAATGATTAGATCTGTTTAATAATAGTGGATTTGTTTATGTTTACATGCTGATTATAATGTTAAGGGATCAATAATAAGCTAGTTCATGTGCAAATTTGATAGAACTCGACGAGATCTGCCTTAATTAGCTACTCTCTCCCAAGATGAAGAAACCTAGTTCCAGCACCCACCGATAATACTTCGGGTGAGACCTTGGCCTAGGAGAGTAGGTCAATGCCAAAAGGGCCAGTAGTATTGGGGTTTGTTGGCAAACCTTAACTCTGAACCTTAGTTAGGACCCCTCAAGCCAACACCGACCTAACAATAATAATGTAAGGGCACAATAATAACAATATTAGGGTTATAGGGGTACAACAATAACAATAAGGGAGTACACTAGTAATATAGGGACCTAACATGCCCCTCTCCTTCGAAAATTGTTGTCCTCAACGCTTGAGTAGCTCTAGGTGCTTCTGTATAAAATTATCATCCCCCCATGTAGAATCTTTAGTGGGTAAGTTCTTCCACTTGATGAGATACTCTGAAATTGATAGATTTCGTAGCCGTTGAGTTCTTGTTTCCATGAATTCTGCAGGTTCCAATATGATTTTTCCTTCCTCGTCAAGTTCTGGCAATATTGTTTGAACTGGAAAATTTTCATGTATAACCTTCTTTAAACATGAAACATGGAAAACTAGATGTACTCGCAACGAAGGAGGAAGCTCCAATTGTATTCCATAGTACCAAACTTTTGAAAAACCTTGTAAGGACCATAGTAATTTGGCGATAATTTATTATTCTTCTTAACTTGCTTGAGGGACATTTATTTGTATGGTTGTAGCCGTAAAAATATCCAGTCTCCTACATCAAAACTTTTTTCATTGCTGTGTTGATTTTCCTATTGTTTCATTTGAATTTGTGCCAAATTTAGGTTATCATTTAAGAGTTGGAGAACTTCTTGTTGATGCTCAATGTGATCTTCCACTGCTTGTACCTTAGAATTTTCTCTTAAATATGATGGGATCGATGGTGGATGATATCCATAAAGTTCCATAAATGGGGTCATTTTTGCTGCAGTATGAAAGGAAGTGTTATACCACCATTCAGCGAGAGGTAACCACTTGACCCATTGTGTTTGTTTATCATATACAAAACAACAAAGATATCCTTCCAAACGTTTATTCACTATCTAAGTTTGACCATCGGATTGAGGATGATATGATGAGCTATGAGCTAGTTGAGTACCCAAATAAGAAAATAATTTCGTCCAAAAATTTCCAGTAAAAATGGGATCTTTATGAATTACAATAATCTTTGGGTTTCCATGTAGCTTTTGAATTGTTTCCGTAAATGTAGTAGCAACTTTAGTTTCTTTAAATGGATGAGATAATGCACAAAAGTGTTCATACTTGGTAAGTCTATCAACTACCACCATGATGAAACTCTTTCCTTTGGACTTAGGTAAACCTGTGATAAAATCCATTGAAATCTCCTCCTAACATTTACTTGGAATGGATAGAGGTTGTAGAAGACCCGGGGTCTTAATTGTCTCAACTTTGTTTTGTTGAAAACCAAACATTCTGCCACAAAATTTTGAATATCAGATTTAAGGTCATCCCAAAAAATTTATTTCTTCACCCTATGGTAAGTTTTTAAAATCCCCAAGTGTCCTCCTAAAGGAGAATTGTGCAATTCCAAAAGAACCTTTTTTTTTAGTTTGGAATTCTTACAAATATATAAGCAATATTTGTACCATAAGGAATCATTTTTCCAACTAAATGTATCATATGTACTAGGATGTTGTTGCAAATTTGAATGAGTATATACACTTCTTTATCCTTCTTCCATTCATCCCTTTCTTCGGTTATCCAATCTCGTTGGATAATAGAAATGGCACAAAGAAATTCTTCCACATGTTCATTCTTTCTTGAGAGTGCATTCGCAACAACATTTAGCTTCCTTTTTTTGTAGATGATATCAAAGCCATAACCCAACATCTTTTTTACTGATATTTCTTGTTCTTCTAAAGATAGTCGTTGTTCCAAAAAGTGTATAAGACTATCATGGTCATTTTTTACCTTGAACTGTCTTCCCATTAGGTAAGGTCACCATTTCTTTAGTGCATGTACTATTGCTAACATTTCCTTCTTGTAAATAGCTTTCTGTAAATACTTTCCTTTTATTCGACAACTTTCAAAAGAAATGGGTCTTCCTTCTTGCATTAAAACATCACCAATTCCATTTCCCGAGGCACCACTTTCCACAATAAAGGTTTTTGTGAAGTCTGGCATAGCTAAGACCGGTTGTAATATTCCGAATTAGTCCTAAGCTAATTGGAATATTAATTTTTGTTTTTGGTCTTTGTTTAAAGAATAAAAGTGTAAAGGAGGTCTACAAAACTCCTAATAAAGAATAAATCAATGCCAAATGTGAAAAAGGCTAAATCTTGGCTATGTAAACAAGCATCCTTAGGTGTGAAAGGGGCTGGATATTTTGACTGGGTCAACCTTGACAAAATCTACAACGTTGTCTTGAAGGAGTGGCCATCAATGAGGCACAAAATAGTTTTATATGGAGCTACTTTGTGTGAAAGGAGTGTTTTCATTGAAGGTGGTTTAGGGTTTGCAAGCTCTCAACTTATAAAAGGAAGGGTATGGCAGCATGAGAAGGTTGTTGATGATTATGTTATTTCTAAATATATTGTATGTTTATACATATATCATTCTCTTTTTGTTTAGCTGAGAATAGTTTTGTTTAGCACTGGGTGTTCCTGATCGGGAATCCAACCTCTTTCCTTGAGAGGCCTCTTGGAAGAGTTTGCATTTTATAGTTCAGTATATGGCTAAAGGCCAAGATTCTTCTTCCAACTACAACGCAGATCCTATTGAGGGTTTGGTTGTCTTTGAAAGTTGCAGCAAGTGGAGGCTAGATCTACTTAGATCTAGAGCATTTTAGTGCTCCTTTTCAGTGGGGAAGGCTTCTATCCCATTGGCAAGGGAGTATTGGATCATTGGAGCATCATTTTCAAATCTTGGCATGTGGCCAAACTTATTCTAAACCATACAACGCATTTTTGCTTCCAAATCTGTGTTATTCCTATAGGTGTTGTTGCAGGGTGTTTTGGCACATCATTTGGAGAGCTGGTTTTCAAGTGTTAGGGATCTGCACTCCACTTTGAAGATCAATTGAAGGAGATCTATGTATTTTTCATATCAGATCTAATCTGCATATTTCTGAACATTTTTGAATCACTAAATATTTCTGCAGATCTGCAACTTAGATCTTAGATCTACTGCTTGTACATGGTGTAATGTTGAAAACCCCAAGGGGATTTGAAAGAGGAGCCTATATAGTGTATGGATCTGTTATAGATCTAACTTTTCATGCAATTATATTCTCTAGATATGAAGTTTAATCAACAGTTGTTGCAACCTAATAAAATAACATTTTCAAGGCATTTTCAATCTATATGTATGGTTGTAGCACCTCTTTTTGAGGTTTTTCTTCTATAGGAGTCTTGTATTTCTAGTTATGCTTCTTATGGGCCACAGTGTACTTCTATTTTTCTACTATAAATACATTTGAAAGGTCTCCATATTGGCCTCTTCTTTGCTTTATATGAACTACGTTATTTTCCTGCATAACTGTCTTGTATTTTTGCATTTCCCATTTAGGAATATTACAGTAGTATCAGGGCATCGGTTTGGCATATCCCGTGCTTTCTAAGAAGCCAATATGTCTTTTGAAGATGAAGAACCTCTCACTGACAGAGAGAATATGTATCTAAAGAGAAGAAAAAATAAGTTTGATTACATAGAAGACAGAGAAAACAAGGGAAAAACCCCTTTTATCTGGAAGAATGAAAGGGGAAGAGTTCTGAAAAAATATTTTCCAAACTATGCATGAGCTTAAAAGAGAAATCAGGGGAATGAAGGGGGAAATACATGAAGATCCCTCAAGAATATTTTCACATGAATAAATCCCTATTTCTTCATATTATGTGTGTGAACATTCAACCACACCATCAGATCTACAATGTTGTAGCATGCCTACATTCTTGGCAACAGAAGAAGCAGAAGGAAAAACACCAATGTAGGAGACTCTTGGTGACTATCTCCAAGAATATGAATCTTAGTCTAGAAGATTCAAGGAGCATTTAAGATTCCAAGGGTTTTATCAACTTAAAAAAGAAAGAAGATCTAGCAACTACAATAGAAGAAGAGGTTGCATGCAACACACTTTGGGTAGATTCTTTCTACCTACTTTTGATGGATCATCCGAGAGCTCAGCCAAGTCTTGGGTAAGGAAGTTAGACACATATTTATAGTTGCATCAAGTTTCATAAGAAGAAGCCATGAGAGTAGCAGTGCTGCATCTTCAAGGTAAGGCTTATGCCTGGTAATTATTTGAATCTTCTTCATTGAAAAATGCAAATATATCTACTTATGCAAAGTTCACTAGGAGGTTAGTGAAAAGATTTGATTTAAAACATTCTGAAACTTCCTTGGGAGAGAGATAAAACCAATCCCAAGAAATCAAAACCTTTGCATGACTTGTAAGGATCCATGAAACCAACTCTATTTTAGAACATTGTTGAGGGGGTTAAAGATATGATACATGCTTTGCCAAGGGAAAAAGCCCCACTTCAGCAAGAAATTTCTTCTCAAGAAGAAGACATGATGATTCTTTATTCAAAAGGAGATCAAGAAAAATGATCTCTTAATGATGAGTCATTCTCCATTGATGAGGAGAAGGAAGAGGAAGAGCTGGAAAGATCCTCCGGCACTGTGATAGCAGGAGGATATCTACTTCTATTTGGAGATGGAGGTGAATCAATTGCATCCACTATAAGGAATCTTGTATATTTTCAAGAAGCTCCAAGGGATCTTACACATGAAGATCATGAGCAGCATGTGTCTATGTTGATAGGCAATGAGACTAAACAATGGAGGAAGTGTGTTTCAACATTAGATACATTCTTGGGAACACACACTATGTTAGATCATTCCTTTGTGATCAAGACTCTTGACACCAAGGAGTTGTTAGGTGTACATGGGTTAATTACATCTAAAGAAAGCACCTTAGATTGTGAGACCTTACAGAAGGTAGGAGAAGAAGAACAAAGGAGGGATCATAGCACTGACATGGAAGGATATGATCCACTATTACATGGAGGAAAGGATGGGGCAATTGCTCCAATTAGAAGCACTCTTTCATCCTTAAGAGTGATACCCCATTATCATGAAACTTCCACACAAAAAAAAGAGATGAATTTGCATAGTGGAAGTAGGGATATGATGATCCCATATATTATGCACATGGGGATGATCCACGAGACATCATTATCTTGTGGAAAACCACCTGGGAGACCATCTTATTTAGATTTGGTGAAAGATGTCTCACACCTTGATGCTCCATTCATAGATCCAAGAAGGAAGGGAACATTAGAAGACCATCATACATCACTGAGAGTGTTGGGGATGCTCAAGGAGAAGGGAAATATTTTCCCCTTATCACCATTTTCTACTCTCTCATCTCATACTGCGCTGAGAGAATATGCTACAAGAATGGAGGAAGACACCATCATGGGGCAAGGAGGGTAGTCCTTGGCTATGAAGACTCCAAAGATAATCTCACTTGGAGATAAATATTCCATGTGTGATAGAAGATGGTGGCTTCACATGCATAATTTGGCAAGAAAATGGAGGTTTTGGATAGATGATAGCCTTCCATGGGAGACTAACTTCCAAAAACTTCCATCTTCATTTGAGCATGTGCATATGCAAGGAGGGCAGCAAGGAGGGAATAACAACTCTTCCATCATATACTCTTGGCATGGGATATGTCAAGGAGGATAAGAAGGGAAGGAATAACCTTCCAATGTGTACCTTTGGCATGGGATATGTCAAGAGGGAGAGCAGCCACATGGCAGACACTTCAGTTGATAGATCAGTAGCACTGTCATTGTTGAGGAGTCTAGATCTGTATTGGAAATCCCAACTGTTGGTGGACTATTCCGAGGATCTTCACACATGCATTATTATTGATGACAAACTACATGATGAGGGCTATTTATTCCAATATGGAGTCATCTATGATCATGGTAGGATAGTCTTGTCTAGAGTCTCCAATCTCCAGGACAAGTTGCTTCAAATGGCCTATGAAGAGTTCTATGTCAGCCACACACATTCCATGAAGCTCAATAACATCATCATCAGGAGCTACCATTGGGAGGGCTTTGAAGGAGAACCTCATCAGCATTTTCAAGAATGCATGAACCATGCAAAGCTGGGACAACAATATGACTCTATGAAATATTTATTCTGGCCATCTCTTCCCTCTTTTGAGAGAGGAGAAATATCTATGCACCACTCCATCTGTATGAGGAGGATTCTTGGTGAAGAACATACTCATGTAAATCATGTTTTTTTTTTTGATTGTATGTATTCTTTCACTATGTTTATGTAGGCCATGACTTCGAGGAGGATTATTGTATCTTATAAACTTCATAGCCAACTTTGGGCCACACAAATTTATGAACTTGGCCACTCCCTTGGAGGACAAAGGGAGATTTTTCATCATGATGGGTGCTTTCCTAAGGAAAAAAAATATATCTCACACTTTCAGCCATAGTGAGATGACATGGGAAACAAGTAAGTGGTGGGGAAACCACTTACCACATCTAGATCTAATGCAGGCAAGAGATGCACTACGTTGGTTCCACATGTGGGATTATGACCCACCTCCATATGCACAAATTTCTTTTTGCATATATATTTTTTTGATCCCCTGCATTGATGATGTGCTTGTACATTTTATGGGGATGTATGGAGGAAGGAGGGAAGGTATGTATGTGCCCTATGGGATAGATATCCTCCATGTACCTTATGCTATATGCTTTAGGGAGGACATTGGGAAAACCATGTTTTTTTCATGTGAACTATTGTCTCCTTATCGGGTGGACTATTTGCATCTCATGAGAACTTTGGAAGAACCATTCATGGAGGGATGGATTGGTGAACACTTAGCGGATGGAGGAATATTATCATATGTTGGTGTCACCAATGGAGGAGGAGAAGAGCTGCAACACTCACCTTATCAGTTGCTTGAGGACAAGCAACATTTTGGAGGGGAGGACTGTAATATTCCTAATTAGTCCTAAGCTAATTGGAATATTCATTTTTGTTTTATGTCCTTGTTTAAAGAATACAAGTGTAAAGGAGGTCTATAAAAATCCTAATAAATAAAAAATGAATGCCAAATGTGAAAAAGGCTAAATCTTGGCTATGTAAGCAAGCACCCTTAGGTGTGAAAGGGGCTGGATATTTTGACTAGGGCAACCTTGACCAAATCTATAGCATTGTCTTGAAGGAGTGGCCATCAATGAGGCACAGTGCAGTTTTAGATGGAGCTTCTTTGTGTGAAAGGAGTGTTTTCATTGAAGGTGGTTTAGGGTTTGCAAGCTCTCAAATTATAGAAGGAAGGGGATGGTAGCATGAGCAGGTTGTTGATGATTATGTTATTTCTAAATATATTTTCTATTTAGACATATATAATTCTCTTACTGTTTAGCTGCGAATAGTGTTGTTTAGCACTGGGTGTTCCTGATCGGGAATCCCACCTCTTTCCTTGAGAGGCCTCTTGGAAGAGTTTTCATTGTATATTCCACTATCTGGCTGAAGGCCAAGCTTGTTCTTCCAACTACAATGCAGATCCTGTTGAGGGTTTGGTTGTCTTTGAAAGCTGCAACAAGTGGACGCTAGATCTACTCATATCTAGACCATTTTAGTGCTCCTTTTTCAGTGGGGAAGGCTTATATCCCATTGGAAAGAGAGTATTGTATCATTGGAGCATCATTTTCAGATCTTGGCATGTGGCCAAACTTATTCTGAACCCTACAACGCAATTTTGCTTCCAGATGTATTTCTGTAGGTGTTGTTGCAGGGTGTTTTGGAACATCATTTGGAGAGCTGGTTTTCAAGTGTTGGGGATCTGCCCTCCACTTTGAAGATCCATTTAAGGATATCTATGTATTGTTCATATCATATTTGATCTGCATATTTCTGAACATTTCTGAATCATTGAATATTTCTGCAGATCTACAACTTAGATCTTAGATGTACTGCTTGTATATGGTGTAATGTTGAAAACCCCACGGGGATTTGAAAGAGGAGCCTCTATATTTTATGGATCTATTATAGATCTGACTTTTCATGCACTAATATTCTCTAGATGCACTAATATTCTCTAGATATGAAGTGTAATCAATAGCTATTGCAACCTAATAAAATAATGTTTTCAAGGCATTTTCAATCTATATGTATGGTTGCAACACCTCTTTTTGAGGATTTTCTTCTATAGGAGTCTTGTATTTCTAGTTATGCTTCTTATGGGCCACACTGTACATCTATTTTGTTGTTGTAAATACGTTTGAAAGGTCTCCATATTGGCCTCCTACTTTTCTTTAGATGAACTGCGTTATTTTCCTGCATAATTGTCTTATATTGCTGCATTTCCCATTTGGGAATATTACATCGGTGCAAGGCACATTTCCTATTTAATATGTTCAAAGGCCTTATTTGATTTAGGAGTCCATGAAAATTATTCTTTCTTCAATAATTTTGTTAGAGGTGTTTCTATTCCCTTATAATTCTTAACAAACTTGATATAATACCCTGTTAACCCGAAAAATGCTCACAACTGCTTTATTGTTGTTGGGACTTTCCATTCCTTAATAGATTTAATTTTACTAGGGTCTACCTTAACACCTTCGTGAGATACAATATGACCCAGATATTCCACCTCTTTTACTCCAAAGAAACATTTGGATGTTTTTCCATATAATTGTTTCTCCTCCAATAGTTTGAGCACCTTATCAACATGTTGAAGATGATCCTTCCAAGATTTGATGTAGATTAGTATATCATCAAAAAATAATAGCAAAAATTTTCTAACAAAGGGTTTGAAAATGGAATTCATTAACCCTTGAAATGTAGAAGGTTCATTGGTAAGGCCAAAAGGCATGCCCAAAAATTCATAATGACCCTCATGAGTTCGAAATGATGTTTTCAGAATATCTTTAGTCTTCATTCTTATTTGATGACATATTGAACGTGTTAATCAAGGTTGTCATTGATTTCAATAGCTGAGATGGAAAATATTCTTGTGATTTCAATGAACCTCATGAAATCCCTAAGTGCTAAGGATTCCATCAATGAAAAGGTCAACCCATTAAGATGTCAAACCACTAATGAAGATGTCCTAAGAAGTCCTTGAACTAGCTATAATGTTGCATATGCCTTGATGATCTAGAACTGAACCTATGATGTCATATGGATTCATACACTTGATGATGTCATACACTAAATTAATGACCACAATTGATGATGGCACTTGATGAAGGTTGAAAGAATAGATAATAACATGGAAGATATAATTTGAAGGTTGGAAGACTATTTTGAAGTTCTCCTAATGATGCTGCACTATAACATATCACTACACAATTATGTGATGACATGGATGATACGCATTTTTGGACACTATCATGATGACAAGGATTTCTTACATGTTCCTATGATGATGAAGAAGCCAAATAGTGAAGACAAACAATGGAGAAGCCAAACAAAGAAGCCATATTGTCCTGATCACTTTCTACACTAAATAATTTATGGACAATCACAAAGAAAATATTTTTTCCAACCTTAGAGGAAATATTTCAACATGGGACCTACACCATCTTGAAGAGAATAATTTTTCCTTTCCAAAGAGCTATTACTCAGCCCAAAACTCCAAGAAATTTGAAAGATATTGATTTTTTTAAAGTTAAGGAAATTATATTTAGCAGTGAGCCGACCTACGCTTTCTCTCTCAAGTCGGCCTCCCTCCAAAAAGTCACGTCCCCTCATTCCATTCAAAAATATGTATATATAGGTTCGTACTCCCTCCTTTGGGTCAAGTATTTTCGGTGAAAACAAAACACAAAAAATCAGGAAAACGCAGAAGTGTGAAGGGGGCTGAGGAAGATAAAAGACATAGACTGTTTTGGGCAATTATTGTATTCAGACCTGTTGCTACTACACTTTCAAACTTAGAAAATTTGATTTGTAGTATATAAAAATGGTGTTAAGGATTGTTCTAGCAGACAACAGAAATATAGAGGAGTTCTGGGTAGTTTGGAAAAGGTTGACAGGCCTAATCTAAGCCTAAATTCATCCTAGAAGGTAGCCCTAAACACAAGAAGCAAGGGACAGCAAGACCGCAGCCTTGGAGGAGGTCTGGAAGGTAGGAGAAGGGGTTGCATCGGTTAGTTACATGCCCTAACTAGGACCAGACTTATATTGCAGCAAGGGCAGTCTTTTTTTTTAAGCTCTGTTCAGTAAGAAGACACCAAACAGTCACCTATATTTCACCTCGGATTGCAGCCTTGTGGAAGGTTAATTCTGGAGCTCAGATCTATTATTGAAGGTTTATATTCATGCCTTGGATCTATAGTAGAGAGATCATGTGGTTCACCTTGACTAAAGGATCTTGAAGATGTGGTAAATATGTTGGTTTTTTTGGATCAGTGGATTTGTGGAAGGAACAATCACCAATTGTAGACTTGTTGACAGTCTCCTCGGACCTTTGAGCTACAGTCACTTGCTTGGAACATCACTCAAGTCTTGAACTTGGTGCTACTTTGAAGAAAAATCATCTCTTAAGCTCAGACCTGCAAGAAGCCCTTGGAGGCTTAGATTTCAGTCTTGGTCACCTATGGAGGAATAAGGAGTTGTGGGTGAAACCATTTTTTAAGGAACAATTTTGAGGGCAGCACAGTTAAAGCAGAGTTGTAGTGAGCTGTTGAAGTAAACAGTGATATAAAGAAGACAAACTTGGGTACTTGGAAAGAGTTGTTGAAGTCTTTGTTAGAACAACTTTGTTATGTAGACCTTGGGCTGGTTGAATCAAGACATATCTTGGAGACATTGTTAAGTACACTTGAAGAGCACCTTGGACAAATTCTTGGAGGCACCCTTGGAGATCATGATGCATTGAAGCCATCATGAAGTGACCTTGGTGATCTTGCTTAGGTATAATGAATAGCAGTGGTGACACCTTCATGTGAAGAAAAATTTTGTCATTGATGATGTGACATGGAGACTAATATTGACAGGGCTTGTTGAAGAAGACTTTGGGAGCCATGAAGAATAACCAAAGATATTTTGACAAAGTGAAGTTGCGGGTTGGAGCCCTTGATTTTGGTGCCTCGGAATTGACAAGGTTGGTGCCTTGGAAGCTAGGGTTGGAGTCCTAGAGGATAGGAGTCCTCAAGGAACCAGGTTGGAGCCTGTACCAGATATAGGGTTGGAGCCCTTGAGGTTGGTGCCTCAGAATTGACAAGGTTGGAGCCTTGGAAGTCCAAGTCGGTGCTTGGAAAATATAGGTTGGAGCCTGGGAGATTGAAGATTGGTGTCATCATCTAGGGTTGGAGCCCTACATATATTGTACTTGATTTATTGTAAAGAAGAAATTAATAAAATCATTTATTCTTATTGTTCATTTTGTGTTCTAGATATAGGTGATCTAACTGGTAAAATTAACAATTGAAAAGAAATACTAATTCACCCCCTCTCAGTATTTATAACATAATGAAGATCCAACTTGGTAAAATAAATTTCTCCATTTAATTCATCCAATAATTCATAGTGAGCTTATTGAGCTCCCTATAATCCGGACACAAGCGCCATGATCCACCCTTCTTGTGCACCAACACTATTGAAGCAGAGAAAGAACTTTGACTAGGTTGACATAAGGATATCTATAAGGCCTGATGTTTGGAGGAACACTTCCTAGAATTAAATGAATAGCATGATCATGATCACTAATAGGTGGGAGTCCTTTGGGAGTTTCGAACACCTTGGAATGATTATCCAAGACTTTTTGGAGATCTGGAGAAATAGAATATTTTTATGTTGGAACTTCTAGTGAGCATAATTGTGCAATTACACCTCATTTTTCTTTCTTCGGAAGCTTTTTCATGACATTATAGCTTATTATATTTTCTGGGTTCCCTGTGATACCTTGTAATTCGATTTCCTTTCCTTCTTAAAAAGAAAAAATCAAGAAACGTTCTTGAAAATTAAAAGCCATCGTCCTCAAAGATTGTAACCATTGTACTCCTAGTACAACATTCGCACCTCCCATTGGAATGGAAAGCATTAGAATATTCAATACATATTCCCCCATGGTTAGCTTGATATTATTAAATTCTCTAGAGAAATTTATAGTCCTTCCATTTTCAACCATCACATGACATTCTAGTGTTTGGTATAAGATGCAATTCAATTCCTTGGTGACCTTACAATGAATAGAATTATGGGTACTACCCAAATCAATCAACACTATTACCTTTTTCTTCTTGATATGTCCTTCTATATCGAGAGTTTGAGGAGTGGTAATTCCTGCCAATGCATTACACGATATGGTCGGACTCATTTCTTCTTCTTCTAGGGTTGGTTCTTGGTGTATATCCTCTTATTTTGAATTTTCTTGTTCATTTTCTTCCTCTTCACAATCTAAGTAAAATAGTTTCTTCTCAGCACACTTATGACCTTAAGTGTATTTTCTATCACAACTGTAGAAACGCCCTTTTTCTCTTTTTTATTCCAATTTTTGTGGTGCCAACCTTGTAGGTTGTGGAAGTCTAGGAGTAGCAACACTTCCATCATTATAGATGTGAGTGATAGGCTTCCTTGTCACCATAATTTTACATTCAATTTTTCTTGCCAACCTAAAGGTCTTCTCCAATGAATAAGGTTCCCAAACGTGAACCTCATGTTGGATATTATCCTTTAAAGTCCCTATGAAAACATGAATCCTATGTTCCTCTAGAATATCAATTACCCTTATATTCAATTTTTGGAAGTCCTCAATGTGCTCCACCACTGAACCCTTTTGTTTTAGATTTATCAATTGGCTAAAGAAGGTGTTGCTCTTTGTATCCTCATAATGTGCTATAATTTCCTCTGTAAAAATTGACCAAGTGACAATTTTTTTACGGTAGCAAAGCCAGTGATACCATACATTTGTTTTAGATGTAAAGTTGCAATGCATACCTTTTGTGCGTTTTGCACATTATTGAGATCAAAATATTTCTCCATCTGTAGTATCCATGTTATGGGATCCTTGCCATCAAACTTCCTCATATCCATATTTGGAATATGATGGTTCTTCCATCCAACATTAAAGTTTATGAAATCACAATTAACATTTATTTTTTTCTCATCATGAGTGTCCTCTACTATATTTTCGCCATTAGGAAACATTTCTTGTATCAACTTTTCTAAACCTTCGATGTCTACTTTCATATCATTCTTTATGTTTTCCATGTTTTCTTTCATTTTTTCATTGATCTTAACTTTCATGTCATCCATCTTAGCTTCCATGCCAACTTCCATGCCATCCATATTAGCTTCCAAACCATTCATCTGAGCTTCCATGCCTTTCTTCAAACAATCCATCTTAGTTTCCATGCCTTTCTTCAAAACTTCCATTTCATTTTTTGTTGCTCTTTGCGATAGCGAAATTTGATGTACTTGCTCTTGTAATTTTGATATCTCATGTTTCATTTCTTCATCTATGAGTCATAGTAGAGCCTTCTAAAGGCTTAATGGGTGTTGAAATATTTTTAGGGGGAATTATATAACCCAATACTGATATATATTCTTCAATATGCCCTTGGAATAAATTCAAACTAATTTTTTCAAAGAAGACTTATGTAATTTGAAAAAAATACACACCTTTTTCTTGCTTTTGAGGAGCTTGATATTGAAACTGAATTATCTCTGTGATTTTGCATCTTCAATATCTGAAATATGGCCCTATATTAGCCCTTAGAATCTTCTTTCAAATGCTAGAGGTCTGACGTAATTATGGACTGGTTCAGTAGAGCGACCTTGTACGACATGCCACATGTCACTGTTTCCTCTTTTGGCTCTGAAATTGATACACAAGAAAATAAATTCCGTGTATTTGTGGCCACTTTTTATAGAATTCCAATCTAATGCTCAGAGAGAGAATTATGATGATTTTCCCACTTTGAGAGGAAATTCGGGAGCTTGAAAAATCCCTAACTTCCACAGACCCTATCTCTGAAAATATTGCGAATAAATCTCTAAATTTTTCCACAACGTTCCTTAGGATTTCAGCGTCGCTTTGTAAGCATTACAGCTTCTGAACCATCGTAGAAAAAAGGTTATAGTGAAAACTCCATGATGACCTGTTTTGGTTAAATTCAGGAGCTTGCAAAAATCCCTAACTTACATAGATCATATCTCTGACAATATTGCGAATCAAGATATGAAATGTTTCCACGATGGCCCTTAGGATTTTGGCTTCACTCTATAAAAATTTTAGCTTCTGAACCTTCGTAGAAAAAAAGTTATAGCGAAAATTCCACGATGACATGTTTGGAGCTTTAAACACTAGAATACAAATCTCTGATTCCAAATGTTATGAAACCAGCTCCCAAAATAGAAGAAAAGATAGATCAATGCCTTAGAAATTAGTCGCTTCGAGGGGGAAACCTCCAATACATTACATAAATGAACAATTCTTGGCTGATACAAATGATAAAACCTCATTTTATATATAGGAGTCCATGGGGTCACAATATAACCCTAGCTGACCTAACAATAATAATGTAAGGGCACAATAATAACAATATTGGGGTTACAGGGGTACAAAAATAAAAATAAGAGGGCTACATTAACAAAAATAAGGGAGTACACTAGTAATATAGGGACCTAACATAGTGGCAGCAGTAGCGCATTTTATATTGATAGAATCAATAGTGCAGAGGATGCATCAAGGTCAGAGAAATTGTTGGGCAGAGGAAAAGTTATATTTTACTCCTATATTTAGCGTGATTTATTATTAACTTTGATATGTTTTCCTTAATTTTAGAAATAAATCAATGTAGAATAATGTAAAAGTAGGGTAAAATGAATTACTAATAAAAGGTGTGTTTAATAGTATGAAAACTAAATTTTGTTGTCTTTATTAATAGGGAATCGAAACAAACCAACTGCTGACCAAAACGACCAAACAACAGTAGTCAAGAAAAGTAAATGGAATCGTGTCAGTTCCTATGCATCAGCAAAAGATTAAGAGACATGCCTATTCTTGAAGCATTCAGTTGATGTCTACAAAGCTTAAGGATCTGCTGATCCTGAGGATTTGTTATTTTGTTTTATTTCTCCTTTAAGTTATAAAAGGCTGTAAGTGAAAGAAAACAAGGAGTTGTTCATGTGTTATAATTTTCTGTGATAAACTTATTCAGATAGAACCTTTGAACTTGTGATGATGTACTGGTACATTGATTAATGAAGAGTTTGGTTTTTTCATTATAACCAGATTTTGAGTATTGCTTGGAATAGTACTTCTAGAGGCTTCGGGCCCGGTCCTTGGGATTTCTCCCGCTATTTTTTGTTATGTGTTTATTTCCCGATTCTCGTAATTTAGTTATTCTTTTCACTTTATAGAATTACCATTTGATTCATTAATCACAAGTTTGATGTGTTACAATTCCCTTTTCAAGTAGTTTGAATTTACCATTGATGTTCCTTTATTATTAAGTGACACCTTTACATTCATTAGATTGATTTCAGCATGGTTAAGTAGTTGTTGTTCAATTCTGCATATGGTTATTTCTTAAGCTTTTCCGTCATAAGTCTGAATTTATGGTTTTCTATTCAATTTTGAATGTTTTCATTAGTTGAGTTATATAGAATTCCATTGCAAAATGTTAAATAATTTATTGTTGTTTAATTCATTAAGCATGTTGTTTAATTGCAAAATATCCTTTATTTTAGCATTGAGTGTTTACTTCTACATAGGTTCAGATTAAGAATTTATTCCTTTGATCTATTTGAAGTGGTTCATAGTTTAATTTTGATTTAGGTCGATTGAACTTTGCGAATTAGATAATATTTCTAAAAACGATCTAGAGTAGTTAACCTTTGATTTCACTCGTAGATATTTTGATAAAAATACTTGCCCTGGGTTGATGATTAATATGAAGCATTAAGGTTACCTTTAACAGTCACCTTATTGACCCAAAATTTTGGTGTCGTTGCTGAGGAGAGTGTTTAGAGTGATGTATTTTTATTTTTCCTTTTTCTGTGAAAGAATTGGGTATTGAAAATGAGAGGTAAGAACTTGCGTAATAGCAAGCAAAATGATTGCTTTCCAGCTCATTTATCAGCAATTGTGTAGAGCTTAAATAGGATAGGTGTTTTCTTTTATTAATGACTAGGAAGAAAAAGATAGAATAAGATCAAAACCCCCCATCTAAATCCACAAAACCCAAGGGTTCTATGGTCCTTGGCAGAACAACATTGCTAGACGAAATCATATGGAAAGCTAAATCCTAGGCATCCGTAGGATCCAAAACCATTCCTGAAAGGAGTCCTAATACAATCACTTAGGCAACGACCTCACCATATGTATCCCAAATTGAGATTCATAACAAAACAGAAGGGTCTTAATGGAGCTTTTAGAGTATAGAACATTTGAGTCTTGACCCTTCGCGAGAGAGAAATTCTTTCAGTTTGAAAGAAGAAGAGGGAGAAACCAGTAGTGCGGTAAATATAAAACCTCTAGAGCCTGGATCTCTTGAAATATTGGTTGAGATAGAGACACCCAATATTCCTGATCGAGGTAGTGCTGCAAGGCCTCCTCCAACTCCACCCCCTAATTCCACTCAAATTTTTCTCCCAGACTAGGAAATTCCTGAAGGTTATTGGAAGATCTTTGATCAGATGGTGCATAACCAAAACCAGAGACAGTCATAAACATTCGAGTAACCAATTTTTGATATAGCTACAAATGCCCCTATGAAATCTATCCCATTACAAAACATCCCCACCTTCCATGGAATAACTTCAGAAGATCCCGATGCATTTTAATTTGAATTTGATGTTTTGTGTAGGGGATATGACTACACCACTGACCCTCAAAAACTGAAGCTATTCCCCTCTACATTGAAGGGTGTAGCACTATGCTGGTTTATGGGGCTCGGTGGGGGAACCATTAATATTTGGGATCAGATGAAAAACTATTTTCTTAATGAATACCAATATTAGTGTTAGACTCGAGAACTAAAAGATGAAATCTTCAACATCTTTGCAAAAGACAATGAGACATTAGAAGAATAAGTTGAATGATTTCAATATAATTTGCAAAGATCTCCATATACTACATTGTCTAAAGATATCCTAAAAGTAACAATGATTAAAGGAATGAAAGAAGAATGGGCAGAAACACTTAATATAATGGGAAAATGGGACATCAATCAAGAATATTATGATGACATTACTGCATTGTGTATAAGGTGCTCTCAAGGTAGTATGCGGAATAGACTAGCTAGACAAGATTAAGTTACTAGGAATTGCAGATAGTCGGATGGAAATGTAACGAGAGTAGAATTTGGTAATCACCTCGAAGATTTCAAGACTGAGATCTTGGGTACGCTGACAACACATCTAGATGTCTTCCAATCCAAGCAGAAGCAAGCTTTAGCATAACAGAACTTGGTTGTTTTTTGTCCACATTGTCGGAAGAAGCACAACCACTGGGAGTGTCCATTAGACATTGTCCAGATATGTGCTATATGTACCAAGGACTATGCCACTGAATAGTGCCCTTCACTTCCAAGTTTGAAAAATGTTTTCAAAGAAGGAGAAGAAGAAATAGAACTAGTGTATCTAATGAATCAATTTTGACATTGGCAAGCACGACCAGGTATGCCACAAGATCCCTCTGAGTTCTTTCCTTCTTCAAAATTTAATCAACAGAACATTGGAATAGCATGGAAAAGCCAATCACCTTTTTCTGCTTGGCCATCTTAATAATTTTCCATGCCCCCTTGGCTGACTCAATCCTCTCTAGGTAATGGTTGGCCAAGTTTTCCTTTCTCTCCTCCATACTAGCAAAACAATCCATATCAGTCCTAGTGGCCTGCCTCCACCTCACAAAATACAAATTGGTCTCAAAACTAGTAGTGACCCCTGGGAATGACAAATTTACCTATGGGAATAAGGGCTCAAACTCAACCCACATTAGAAGGCCATAACTAGTACAAAAAAATCCTCGGGCTATTATACACCCTCAACTTCCAGCTCAACCAAATCCTAATCCTACTAACAGACTGGTTCAGCTGATCCAGATCGTTGAGAATCCATAATTCGAAATTGAAAAAAAAGGAATGAAATGAACTTAGGTTAAGATCAGGGCACATTAGTTCACCTAAAGAAGATACTGCCTTGCTGCAAATTGAGTCTGAAATTCCAACAGTACTTAAACAATCAACTGTGACGGAAATAGAGACAAAGCTGGGGAGGGACATAGTCGACCAAAAAGATCTCGAAAATATTATTATTTCCTCTCCTCCATTCCCTGAGAGATTAGTAATACCCAAGCCAATTGTCTCTTCATATTTTGATCTCATAGGGGAACTAAAAAATATTTGCATTAAAATTCCTCTCTTGCAAGCTATACAAGACATCCCTATCTATGCTAAAAAAATTAAAGAATTATGTGTAAAAAATCCTGTGAGGAAAGAAAATACTTTATCAACTATTCAAATAGTGGGGACACTGTCAGATTTACTTTTGGGTAAAGAAAAACCAATAAAATATGCGGATATGGGAAACCCCATAGTCACAGTACAGATCTATGGCCACTCCTTTTCAAACACATTTGTTGATTTGGGGGCAATTATTAATATCTTAATTACATAAACCTGTGAAACATTGAGTATAACAGCCTTGGAACCCACCTCTACCTTGTTGGAACTTGCTGACAGATCTGTTGTTAAACTAGAAGGTACATTATAGGATATCCTAGTTTCTGTGGACTCATGGGAATACCCTGCAGATTTTTTAGTTATTAACCCAAAAAGTAGATTAGACGAACATCCATTGATATTGGGATGAACTTGGTTAGCGATGGAAAATGCTTACATAGCCTGTCGAACATGCATCATGACCATTGCTAGACGAGATGCCATAAAAAAATATTTCTATACATCCCCCTACCAAACCAAGTCTTCCCATTGTAAATATTCACAAAAAACCACATAAATACTGGGAAAAAAACGTTTGTTCACCATTTACAATAGTTAAAGCACTCGAATTCAAATATCAAACTAAATGTGATGTGATCAATAACTTTATAAACCAACCATCTACTTCAGGGAATTTAAAGTGCCAAATGTTAAAATCATTTCTTGATAATGGAGCACAAGAATACCCCCTAGCAGATACTGATGACCGGCACATACCCATGACTATTGTTCATAACAACATATCAATTGAAATTGAGCCAAGTAAAATTTTAAATATCAATGGCATTCTAGATAGTTACCAACATCAAAATCTCATTAAAGTCTTGCAAAAATATAAAGAAGCCTTTGCTTGGGAATACCCAGACATGAATGGTATAGATCCTCAACTATGCATGCATCATATTTAAACTAAAAAGGATGCTCACCCTATTTGGTATCCTGAACAAAGGTTAAACCTACATTGTAAAGACATTGTAAAAGAAAAATTACAAAATATCATAGATGTAAACTTCACTTATCCTATTTCAGACAACAAATGGGTCTCTCCATTTGTGGTTGTTCCTAAAAAGAATGGTAAGTGGTGAATCTGTGTGGATTACAGAGAGCTGAACAAAGCCACACAGAAGGACCACTTCCCCCTCCCCTTTACTAATTAGGTCCTTGATACATTGGCATAAAGCAATTCTTTTCCTTTCTTGATGGTTTTAGTGGTTACAATAAAATCTAGATAGCCTCCGAAGACCAAGATAAAACAACCTTCACCTGCCCCTGGGGTATGTTTTCCTATAGAGTATTACCATTCGGTTTATGCAATGCCCCAGCAACATTTCAAAGGGCCATAATTAGTATTTTTTTTTATTTAATAAATGAAGAGCTCGAGGTCTAGATGAATGAATTTACTCCATATAGAGATGACTTTGATCAAGCACTGCAAACACTCGAAAAAGTATTGGAATGATGTATTGCTACCAGATTATGCTTAATCAACGAAAAGTAGCAAATGATGATGACTGAAGGCATGATCCTATGACACTACATCTCTGTAGTTGGAATACGGGTAGATCCAACAAAGATAGATGTAATTCTCTTATTAGCCACACCTTGTACTTAGATAGAGGTACATAGTTTCCTTGGATATGAAGGGTAATATCGTAGTTTTATAAATATTTTTTCACAAATTTTTGCGCCTTTATATGCATTAACTAGAAATGTTGAATTCCATTGGTCTGAGAAATGTGACACTACTTTTTCATATTTGAACAAACCGGTCTCGAATGCACCAGTCTTGCCTCGCCCCAATTGGGAGCTTCCCTTTCATATTTCTTTGGATGCATTAGATAGAGTGATATAAGTAGTTCTCTATCAAGAGGAGGACAAGATACCCTACACTATTTACCTTATCAGAAAGAATCTCACTCCTACTGAACTAAATTATACAATGAACGAAAATGAATTCTTGGCTATCATTTATGCTATAAATAAATTTAGACATTACATAACTGGCTATCAAATATTCTTGTGTACCGATCATTTTGCCATTAGATATTTAGCTAAAAAGCCTATTACAAATGGACGAGTGACTCGTTAGTTATTAATTTTATAGGAGTTCGATATAAATATTAAGGATCATCCAGGGAAGGAGAACGTAGTTGCAGATTTAGTGCCTAGAGTCCCAAAGACAAATGACCCACTGGTAGTAGATGATCAGTTCCCTCATGAGAATTTGTTGGCTGTGGCAGTAAAAGCACCATGGTACACTGATGTAGCGAATTATCTGGCATTAGGGAAGCTACCAAGACACTTGAAAACAAAGGAACAGAAGTTGATTGTTCAACACAGTGCTAGATTCTCATGGATTGATGGATATATTTTCCATACAGGAGCTGATATGCATATACGCAGATGAATTCGAGAAGACAAGATTTATGACATATTGAAGGCCTACCATGATGAACCATGTGGCAGACATTTTGCAGATCGTAGGACAGGACAAAAAGTATTACAAATGGGTTACTATTGGCCCACAATTTTTAAAGATTCAAAGAAATATGTGTAAGCCTGCGATAGTTTCCAAAGAATGGGCTGCCCTAGCCAATTCGACGAGATGTCATTGCAGCCACAGTTGGTAGTAGAACCTTTTTAACAATGGTCGCTGGACTTTTTCGGGCCATGCAACTCGCCATCAAATCAGAAGGCCTACATACTGGTTTCCATAGACTATGTGACGAAGTGGTTAGAAATAGTGGCATTGCCAAGAGCTACAAAAGAGTCTGTGGTTAATTTTCTTTTTGAGCTATTTGTGCTGTATGGCTTACCTAGGGAAGTGATAGCTGATGGAGGGGCACAATTTTTTGGACATAAAATTACGACCACTCTACGGAACCACCATGTCACTCATAGAGTCACCTCTCCCTATCACTCGTAGGCGAACGGGCAGGTCGAAAGCACCAAAAAAGTCATTGAGGGAATTCTCACTAAAAAAGTCTCAACACATCACTGAGATTGGGTTACTAGACTACTAGAGGCCTTGTGGACCTATTGCACAACTTGGAGAAACACCACCGGATATTCTCCGTACCACCTGGTATTTGGAAAGGAACCAATTTTTCTATTGGATTTTAGATAAATACTCTTAGAACAACCCATGAAGTGGGGTTGGATTTGACAGAGGCCAAAGTTAGAAGACTCCAACAGATAAATGAATTAGATGAAGCACGGTTACTTTCTCTACAACGCATTGCAATTATTTAGCAGCAATGGGCTAAGTGGCAAGACAGCCTCATCAAAAATAATACATTCTAGAAAGGATATTGGGAACTCCTCTATGACTCCAAATTCCAAGACTCCCCGGGTAAGTTACAAACAAGGTGGCTCGAGCCATACGAAATTCAAGAAGTGCACATCAACGGTACCATTACCTTGAACACCATAGATGGATCTCAATTTTCCTTTTGATTCAATGGACACCGAGTGTGGCTCCATCATAAACCACTCAAAAAAGAGTCTTTCTGCCAGCAGGTGTGTGATGATCCCACTATCCAAATTTTAGCTGCAGGGAATAATGGCCTGACAGCTTTAAGTTCATAAAAAATTGTTACTTCCTCTTGTAAATAATGTATATATGCTTCTTGAATTTAATTGTAATTTACAGTTCTTTTCATTATTGTATAAAATAATTCCATTTTCTTTATTTTTGATTTTTTTGTTGTTCACAGCCACGTTTTTGTTTTCCTTTGTATTTGATTTCTTTTGCTGTCCAAACAATTGAACAACTGTCGTTCAATTAATTGAACAGTTGTTGTTCAAACCAGATGAATTGCTATTTTCAACATGTTTTTTTATTTTTGATGTTCAATCCATTGAACAATTGTTGTTCAAATGATTGAATAAGCTATCATTCAATCCAATTGAATGATTGTTTTTTAGCATGTTTTTATTTTTTGTTATTCAATCCATTGAAAAATTGTTTTTCAATTGATTGAACAGCTGCGGTTCAATCCAACTGAAGGATTGTTTTTTTTAAGCGTGTTTTTTTATCTTTGTTGTTCAATCCATTGAATAATTTTTGTTCAATTGATTGAACAGCTGTCATTCAATCCAATTGAACAACTATTTTTTTTTAGCGTGTTTTTTATCTTTATTTTTCAATACATTGAATAGTTGTTGTTTAATTGATTAAACAGCTATCGTTCAATCCAATTGAATGGACGTGTTTTTTTAGCATGTATTTTTTTTTTTAAACAAATTTGATGTTCAAAGTAGCAATTTTTTTTCTTTTGTCTTGGTGATTTCCTTTTAATATCCACTCTTCCTTTACACATTCTTTCCATAAAAACCATTTTATAGAAGAGGAATTTGTACCTAAAGAAGAGAAAAGCAGTGATATTACTAATATTCTATTTTTATTTTTATTTTTATGGACACCCTTACTTTGGAAGCTGACATGGTTTAACTATATAATCAATGGTTGGATATCTCCTGTTCAGACATATTATCACACAATTCATTATCATAGTTTTATGCTGGTGTATATTTTTACACTCTCAAGTGGTAATTCTTTTTGGCATGAGGATATAGGAATAAGAGCATCATTTGTATTGCCATTCCTTTTACTTCTTACACAATCCCTAACTCGTAAGGAGTTAATGAGCCTCCCTCCATTTATAATAGAAATAAAATATGTGAAAAAATTTAAAGAAGAGAGGATAGGGGGTCTCATTACAAGCCAGCCTACCATGATCATGAGGATCTAACAGGTGGCATTTCCAAAATGGACACCACACCAGGGTAGTGACCTTCTCGACAGCTAAAATTGCTTGAAGGACAAGAGATCTTATCACAAGCTAGCCTGATCACTCTGTTAAATCCCCATGAAGGGAACTATGAATATCTAGCCACCACACTAGCATAGTTGTATCTCCACAAAATAAGCAAAATGTCTACTTTTAAATAGAGGATTCTGGCTCATTTTTTGGGTTAAAATAGCAACCCTGTCGAGGCTATGTATGTCTGCTGGCAGAAGTGGCTCTGCTTTTGGTATTGGAGTATTTTTTGATAGCATACAATTATTTTTATATGCCCCTACTTCCTATTGATCCATTCCTGAAGAGGAATGCACTATTTGACTAAGTGTTATCGTTATCAAAACCTATACACATAATTAACTATGATTTTATATGAATTATCTTATCATGCTGAATTGAGTGATAAAAACATCAATCATAATCTGTCACATGTCATGCTTCCATTATATTATGCCGTCAAAATAGGAAATCCTTTTCATAATGATTGCTACTCTGCTTTTCTCTCTTTTTGTTCATTTCCACTTGATGTACATTTGCGATGATTTCCAACTTATGACTTCTACTTCGTGTGCATTCACAATTTCTACCACCTTTCCTCTTTTCTTGTGCTTGAAGGCCGTGGATGCCCTTCTGTCATTGGAGGGGGTACGAATATCCATAATAAGCAGTCATGTGAATTAACCATGTGAATCTGTTCAGATATGTTGATTGGACAATATAATAATTGCATTAACGTCACGCAGTCAAATTTATAATACTATATTTTATAAAAATCCGCATGCAGTGTTTGTATTGTTTTTAACTAACAGAGTTGAAAAGAAGTGCATGCAGAAGGGTGAAGAAACCAGATCTGAAAAAAAAGTAGCTACGGGTGGAAATTATCTTCGCAATGAACCCACAATCTTTCAAGCCTCAGAATTATCTCGCACCATTTGCTAGCAAGCTAGTTGGATTCCATATCTAAACAGACTACAAGGGTTTAATACAAAGACATCAATTGAATTCGTACAAAACCTACGGGAAGGGCACACCATAGTTAAAGGAATAATTGCACCAGTCTTTGAATAAGTAATTGCTGAGTTCTCCAGACTTCTAATAGAAGGGTAAAAATGGACTGATAAATGTTTCCTCATACAAGAAGTAGTTTCAGTGTATCAAGATCCAGACGAGCACATGGTACAAAAAGGAAAGGGTAATTGACCTTGCATCCTTGAAGCAGTCTCGGCAAGAATTGGCAGTCTTCATCCAAAAGTATATCACATGTGACAGACTCCAGGATTTGGTAAAGTACCGTAAACTCAAACTGTTATTTGTTCTCAAACAAAATATTTTTGTTATTTTTCCTTTTTTCTTGAATTATATATTGCATGATACTTTTATTCGGATCAAGAAAGATAAAAACCCTTAAGCAGTTGTCAACCACCATGGCTTGATAAATTAATTATTATTCATGAATTAAACAAACATCAATTAGCATGGGATATCTTTGTCAATCCTGCCCTACTTTCCCCTGAAGAAAACCCTGACAGAGAAGAAATTGAACTTCCAAGAATAGTCATGCCTAGGAAAGCTAGAGGGAAGAGAACCCATGTTTCGACCTTAGAACCAATAAAAGAGAGATTTTCTGAAAGATTACAACTACAGCGAAATACCTCAACATTTCTAGATGAGACAGGGCCATCATATACACCACCTCCGAGCCCTCAAAATGCATCTTTACAATAATATGAGGAGGAAATGGCTCAAGTAGTAGAACATATGAGAGCATCTTGTGAAATTAGGAACCCATATTAACAATATTAGGAGCAAAGGGACCATTTGAACCAGTCTTTCTCTGCTGGAAGCTTTGGCCATATTGAAATACTACCTTCTAATGATGAATTGCAGGATTTGAGGGTTTTATCTCCCTCTGATAATAAATGGGTGAATAAGGAAGACCAGATAGAGAGAGCACCTGAGTCTAGAAACCCACAAGGGGATACTATTCTATTAGAATGGGACACAAGTATTGAGACAACTCCTATGACACCTGAAGAAAATATTGGTCCACCTAGTTAGGACATCAATGTTGGAATAACCTCTTTGACGTCTAAAGAAAAAATTATTTCATTAAATGATAACCCCAATACTAGCATATCCCTTCCTGAACCTGAAGCCGTTGTTGTTCCTTCTCCTTCCAAAACCCCTTGAAAGGAAAAATCAACTAGGTTTAAGTTGAGAAAATGCACATGAAATGTAGAGAATAGTTGAAAGAGGCAGACAAGGCCTAGAAGCCTAAGAAGGAATTAGATACCATGGAAACCCAAACAAATTTTGTCACACAAACAGTAGATATTTTTGAAGTCTTTGTGCAGACTGATTTGATACCTACAGAAGAAAAAGAAACTCAAACAGAGGAAACACCTTCTTATACTCCTTTGGTAGAAAGAGCTTCCAATCAAAAGCTTCACAATGAATTAACTCAAGTCCAACATTAATTGGCCTAGTATAAGAAGGAAGTAGTGCCTTTGCAACAACATCAGGCATTAATAAGATGATTTAAAGACCTTAATGTAACTGAAGATGAAACCTTTTCCCAACTTAGGGAAGAAAGAGTAAAAGTGAAAAGGGCACAGGATCAACTGGAATAGGCTAGGAAACAAACCAGTGTTGTTTGTTCTCTTTACGCAGATGTATTGACTTGCAGAGCACCGACCACCAATTATGCTTTATTTTTAGTAGAAAGGTATTTTTTGTTGAATATCAAATTGTTCAGAGCAGGGAAGCCTAATACATTCAAAACCATTGAAGAATTTTTCAAATTTTGTAATGATCAGGATGAACAGGTCCAACAACTTCTGTGTGAATTGTACTTACACAATTTATTTTTAGAAGAGGAAAGAGATAGTAACCCTAGTCCTTTCACTGGGAACATTCAGTTCCAAGATTTTTTGTCTTTTGCTAAAAATCAGATTAGATGGGCTAAAGCCTACAATATCTTTTAGAAAATAGAACATGGGTTAGATCTATGGGTCAGAGGGGTACCTAAAAAACCCCCACATTCATTTACTCAACATAAGAATTTTATGAAATGGGAAGGAGTGATAGCCAAGTTAGGGCCAATTCACAAAGATATTGTACAAAATGGGAAAACATACTTCTAGGATATTCAGGAAGAAGATTTATTATCAGCCAAACAGAGATGGCAAGCCTCTACCAATAATGTTAAGGACAGAGAGCCATTTGGGTATAGGAATTTTAAAGTTGTTGCTTCTAGTTTTCATCTGTATAGTAATCTAATTTTGAACATGGGTCCTACATGGATAGGATGCAAATATAGATGCTCCATCATATGGTACCCTCTTGAAGACTACCATCATGATTATTAATTAGCAGAGGGACATACAAAATTATCATTTTCAAAAGTGAAACAAAAGCATGGTTTTAGACTTTACAAGGAAGAAGAATATCCTGCCTATGCCTTAAGTCAACTACACCTCAATCAGCTATTTGCATGAGGACATGCAAAAAGGTAAGCAGGGGAGTATGTTGGGCTGAGGAAAAGGTACATTTTACCCCTATCTTTAGCATGATTTATTATTAAATTTTATATGTTTTCCTTCATTTTATAAATAAATAAAAGGATAATAATGTAAAAGTAGGATAAAACGAATTATTGATAAAAGGTTTGTTTAATAGTATGAAAACCAAATTTTTCTGTCTTGATCGATAGCGAATCAAAACAAACCAACTTCTGCCCAAAACGACCAAACAATAGCAGTCAAGAAAAGTAAATGGAATCGCGTTGGTTCCTATGAATAAGAAAAATATGAATAGACACACCTATTCTTGAAGCATTCGGTTGATGGCTACGAAGCCTTAGGATCTCCTGATCCTGAGGATTCATTATTCTGTTTTTTTTCTCCTTTAAGTTATAAAAGTTTGTAGGTGAAAGAAAACAAGGAGTTGTTCATGTATTATAATTTTGTGTAATAAAATTATTCAGAAAAAACCTTTGAACTCATGATGATGTACTACTCCATTGATTAATGAAGAAGTTGGTTTTTTCGTTATAAGCAGATTCTGAGTATTTCTTGGCAGAAGACTTCTAGAGGCTTCGAGCCCGATCCCTGGGATTTCTCCTGCTATTTTTTGTTATATGTTTATTTCCTGATTCTCACAATTTAGTTATACTTTGCGCTTTTTAGAATTACCATTCGATTCGTTAATTGTAAGTGTGGTGTGTTACAATTCCCTTTTCAAATAGTTTTACTTTACCATTGATGTGCCTTTATTATTGAGTGTTTCCTTTACATTCATTAGATTGATTTCAGCGTGGTTAAGTGGTTGATGTTCAATTCTGCATATGGTTATTTCTTAAGTTTTTCCATCTTAAGTGTGAATTTATGGTTTGTTTCTCAATTCTAAATGTTGTCATTAGTTGAGTTATAGAGAATCCCATTTCAAAATGTTAAATAATTGACTGTTGTTCAATTCATTAATATTTTTGTTCAATTCATTAAGACTGTTGTTCAATTCATTAAGCGTGTTGTTCAATTGCAAAAGATCTTTTAGTTTAGCATTGAGTGTTTACTTCTGCATAGGTTCAGATTAAGAATTTATTCCTTTAATTGATTTGAAGTGGTTCATAGTTTAATTTTGAGTTAGATCGATTTAACTTAGAGAATTAGATAATATTTCTTACAACGATATAGAGTAGTTAACCTCTGATTTCACTCGCATATATTTTTCTCGTACTCTTGAAATAAAAATAATTTCCCTGAGTTTATGATTAATGTGAATCATTAATGTTACCTTTAATAGTCACCTTCTTGACCCACCAACAATATGCAATAGGCATTATTGCTAGAGCACATTGCTCGCTAAGAGGGAGTGTTGATTTTTGTAGCATCAGAAAGTGCTTTAACACTGAAATTTGGTGTAGACGCTTAGACACTAGTATTGCAAAGAACCCAAAAATATTTTGTGGAAATTCCACTTGGATTTTGTCTTACTTGAAAAATTAAATATTTTAATGGGGACCCTAAGTCTAAACTTAGGGAAATTAAATAATTAAAGTTTATTAAATAAAACAGAGTTTGAATCTTCTAGAGGACATGGATCAAGTCATGTTATAATCTTAACTGTTGATTAGACATATAATCTAGGTCATTGATATGTCAATGAGAAGATTATAAAGGAAGGCTTGAGGGTCATTTGGAAAATACATCGAGACACTGAATTTATCTAAGATTTAAAAATTGTTGGGGCAAGGTTTTATCATAAATTTGAGCTAGACATATGAGCAATGAGGGGTAGAGATAACATCTGGAGAGGAAGGGATTTTCTCATCCTGTGGAGCATCAGTCAGATATAGGTAGAAGAGATCCAACCAAAGCCAATGATGAAGGAAGAGGGTTGATGAATTGACTATGTAGGTTCACGCAGAAGCAACACAATGGTAGAGGAAGGACTTTCAAAATTTTGTTGGTGGATTAGTTTCATAGGCCAGGATCCAGAAAGTGGCATCGAGAGGTTGTTCCTCAGGGTCCAAAGAGGAAAAATACTTGGTTGAGGGCTAACACTAAGCCTGGAAGGGATTGATGCAGTGGCTGGAAGTTCCAACGTAGGATTTGCGCAGAGCTTCTCTGGGGAAATGTTTGCATCATCCGAATCAGGTAGAAATTCAGTGATTGTGTGAGGTAAATCTTGAAAAATTCTTCTACCAATGTTTCTCTCTGTAACTGCATGACCCTAGGGGTATTCAAAGATTATTTAGACATTTTTACTACATAATAATAAAACCCTCAAATTTGTTGCACCGGTTTTCCTGCATTGGGTTTTACCGGGGACTTAGTCCAAAAGAAAGGTGCCATATGTGTGAATGATTTCCTTATTCAGATTCTATATTTAAAAATCATAATTATTGTAGTGTAGGCTAATTTGGTGATTGCTTTATTATTTCATGAATGTATTAAGAAATAATTGTGTAAAGTAAATTACATAATAGATGAAGTAATTCATCTGGTTGCAATAGGATTCCTTAGATTGATTGAGATATAGGAATTTTCACACTACATACCATGGGTGGACTCAAAACTAACAAAATAAACTTCATGCAGTTGATTTATCATTTCTGAACCACGCACTCCACTCCTCCAGTTACAGATTCTTTTGACCAAAATTGAACCAAGTTGGGTCTCTCCCAACACCATTGCCCCTTATGAGAAAGATGAGACTGAAGATGATTTTTCACAACTAGCCTGCAGGCAATGCCGAGATGTTTTATATTTTATGCCGCTAGAGATAGTAGAAATAGATATTTTACATTTTTTCTTCAAATGGCATATACATGTGGAAAAACAGCTTAAGAACAAGTTTTTTCTTTATTTACCGAACTAATTTCAAGACGTGAAATTTCCTAGAAATTAAGACTTTTGAAACGAAATTTTGATTGATGTAATTTCATTTTCACATTGTGATCATTTCAAAGAACTTCAAGTTGTAGCATTCACCTAATCTTGGTGGAGTGAATATGAAAAGATGATTCACAATAGAGTTAAGGATTATTTCAATAGGTATTTAATCTGCATTTGTTTCCCACCTATTTTCCTTGATATTTTTCAGTGAAATATTCTACCCATTTGAAGGCAAATCAAACTTTAATTCTGAATGTGCTTACACGGATGAACATGTCACAATATTCAAGCAAGAGGGTTTTGGGATCAATTGAATTTGTTGCTTCAAATCCTTTAACAATGCCATTAGTCTTTGTGTTATTCATTAAATCTATAATGTCAATGTCATTGTTGTTTTTTATAGCTCCTGAGATGTCACTCACTGCTACAATCTTTCCACCCTTTTCATGGATAAGTTCAGTTTCCCAAGAACCAACATTTCTAAAACCCTAAAAAGGTGACGGAGGTTTTAGTTAATAATAATGTATTTCATCCTTTAATGGTCCCAATCCCCCAAAATTGATGTTATTTCCACATTCATGCATCCAATTTTATTTCATTTAGTGTCCATAAATATCCTTTGAGTAAAGAAGAAAAACATGGTAATGGGTTTCTTTGATGCAATTATTACAATAAATAAATTCAAATAAAGGCAAGCAAGATGTTGTTTGTTTATGTGGCTAAACTTACATTCACAATAAAGGCTGAAGAGAAAAACAATATACCCTAATTAAAAAACGTTGACCTTAGATGCTTTTACCATACTCAGATAACAAAGCTTCTATTGCATACATAATACCGCTACCAGTTGTTGAATCCTTGCCAAGGGATCCACATAGATCCTACCCATCACAAAATAATCTTTCTAACATAAAAAATATATGTAAATTATAACACGCTCAAGAGGTTGGTGAGGTGTTTTGGAATAAAGTTTTATATACTTATAGGTTTTTGAATAACAATTGCAGGTGAGTATCCGTGGAATTTTGAATACTCATCTAATATTCAGGCCATGGTTTGTTCACATCAACTGTATAAGCATAGTGGATATTGAATAAATATGTATTAATTATCAGAGATAATAAATATAACTCTTTGCATGGGAATCATTGAAAAGACTTGTGAATTAGTTCCCATGTTAGGTGCTAGAAAATCTATGTGGACTCCAATCAAATCATGGATCTTCTGAGTAAAGACATGAGTAAGCCTCTCTAACTCAATGAAACTTAAACTCCATGGAGCACAACCAATACCACCATTTTCTCCCACATATGGTATGTTAGCTACGTCATTATTCCATGTCATTAGTTGCGCTAAGGCATTTACCTCATTTGGATCAACCTACATACCCCAACGATAAATAGATTATTCATTGCATTATCTAAAATTATTGTTGCAAACTGCATGAATTGAAAAAAGGGTTATGTTAATAGTTTAAAGTACTACTATCTTAAAAAGGAAGTAAAATTCATAATTTTCCTTATGTTTTATACTTCCCATATTTCTCGATGTTAAACAAGAAGAAAGCCACATTTAGAATCAGAAAAAGTACTGTAAAAATATTAGGTTTACACTATAAAAATTTCAGTGCACAAATAGCCATATGTGTTTCCAACATCAAACTATATATAGATCTAAGGTCAAGTAACTCAACCATAGATGTATTTTCCTCACTAGGAGAGACATAAAAGATCTCACGTGCAGATATTTCCAATCGTTAGTAGTTACTACATTTCAGCGATCATAAGCTCACCTATGGATGGTAGCGTATCCCTCCCTTCATGGGTCCTCCAGCATTTTCATGTTGCACCCTAAATCCTACATATGAGGCTTCAGTTCCATCATCTTTAGGAATGGTGCACTAAACCTGAGGTCTACTTTAAAAATGAGAAAATCAGTCAAAATAATCACTTTAAAAACCCTCAAATTTCCAAAAGTAGTAAAATGAGCTAAGATAAAACAACAAAAAAAATCCTTAATAGCATATGTAAAGTCCATAATTTCAAGCAATAAAAAACAGAGAGATAGAGAATGAAATTCACATAATAAAACATTGTTGAGTTATTGGAAGAAATGGCATATTCTATATGTGTTAACAAAATAAGAGTGTAGCATTTCAGGAAGTATAGCTTATGATTATACTTATCTCAGTGAGGGATTAGAAGTTCAATCAATGAGTTGCAAAAATTACATGGACTAATGTATATAGAACTCATACATAACAAATGTACCCATAATACAAAACTAATATCTAAATTTCTATGGAAGCTTAGATCAGAGTGGCTCCATATTATGATAAAGAAGATATTTTATTAAGATTCACACATTGATAGATAAGAAATTCAACTCCGAAGTTGAAAATTTCGTCCTAAAAGGGATATTTAAAGAAGATCTGAATCAAAGCATCGACATTAAGCTTGAGCTCCTTAGCCAAATCATTTCAATTATTATTTATGCTATGTTGCATCTGCAATTTATACAATAATCGGAGTCCTGTAACTACCAATTAGCACATATAGCCATGAACTACCACATCAAACCCACTCCTTCAAATATAAAGAAGAAATATTTTATGCCCGATAAAGACCATGGATTTAGATGAATTTCAAATTCCCTTGATCTTATGAGAGACAAGTAAACAAAAATTATCAGAAAAAGTCTAGGTCATAGAGTTAACCTGTGGTTTGAGCAACATTGAAATATCATGTATACCCTAAAATGCATCCATATTTCTTCACATGGCATTTTTTAAATACAATACATATGAAAAATTTTCTCAACAAATTTACATGCTATAAAACCCTCTTCTTGCTTTATGTTCACCCCTATAATTGGAAAATAACAAATCTCTATACCCCAATAATGTTGAACTACAGAGAGCAATACTTTTCCTCACCATTCATCCTACCACTACCCCAACATAAATTTGACATGGGGTTTCTTCAAAGTTATTTATGTTAAGCTAACCTAATTTAACTTGCATCAATGTTAAAAAACATTACATTAATCAAAATTGTGTACACCATCTTAGAAATGAAGTTAGTAGAATTTTTTAGAATTATTAGCACCTTATGTCAATCAAGCCGACCAAATGAATCTACCTTGGAATTATTGTCACAAAAATCCTCCTCAAAATGATCAATGGTCACCATGATACTTTATGAAAATACAAGAAATGGGGAATAATGACACCGCAGAGCATATGTGAGATCTAGAAAAAGACTCAACCCATGAGGATTGTCAAAGGAAACCACTTGAGAATATAGTTTTAGGCAGCTTATTCCCCCAAAAAATGGTGAAACCATTGAGGGCACTGCCTGGGATTCTTGATTTTTTTAAAAGTTAAAATATTGAACATACATAATCTAAATCATAATAACCTTCATGACCTTTCTAGTGATCCTGATTGAAATTTAATTTGTTAGTTGTAGTTAAATTAAGGGATACATAGTTAATCCGCTTCGAAACACAAAGACCAATAATTGAAAATTAAAGAACTAGGGACACCCAACAACCTACTTATAGGTGAAAATTCCAAATCTAATCAAAGACCCAAAATCAAATTTTGGTGCCAATAATCTTGATATCTTGAAAACTAATGAGAATTTTTTTTCAAGCTTGGAATCCCATGCGAGAAGCTGAGCTACTTGCTTGAAAATACGACTTGTTGTAGCGAGAAAATTCATGGTGAGAAAATCAATATTGCTAGTAGCCTTCCTTGAGAGTGTACGAGCGAGCAGTCAAATTGGAAATTTTTTTTTGAAGCTTAATTCTCACCTGAGATATCACTTGGTCGATGACGGAGAGGCTTGATAATGCAACAAGCAGACCAAGGCCCTGTCATTTTATAGTTGGAACTTGAGTTGGTGATACCCCGATTCTTGGGCTTACCATAAACAATACCTTGCACACTGGCCTCTTCTTCCCACCATGCCTTACTCAGTAAATAACATAATCATGTTTGGCATTGTATCCAAGCGGCGTGCCTAATCCTATTTGGACTTGTATATAGGTGGCATGCCTTAGTAGGATGAGTTGGGTGAGTAATCCTCACAATGCTGAGAATATTATTGTATTCCCAACACCCGAACCTATGCAAAAATCTCATTATATCCCATTGCTTATTCGTACCTAACAACCCCTCTATCGGTACTTTAGATGGATTGATCAAATCTATTACTACTTCCTCTGCCTGTGTCTCTATCTGTGCCTCCCTCCACCGATGCTTCCACTTATCAATATATTACTACTTCCTCTTCCTAAGTCTCTATCTATGCCTCCCTCCACCGATGTTCCCACTTCTCAAAATAATAAAGAGGAAGTTTTCAAGTTTAATGTTAATAAGTATTTGGAGCATAGAGAAAATGCTAGAGATTTTAGTGGAAAAATAGTAGTGGAAATCTTAATTGATGGTTTCCTTTACCAGTGTGTTATAGGTAAATTTGGGAACCATTCCCAATGACCTAGTTAACTAGACATGATTCCCAAGACCGATGAATAGGGCCTATCATCCCCTATCATTTCAGTTGCTACATGCCCTAATACAAAGAACAAGAAAAAATCATCTATGAATTCCATCTACAAGGTTTCCAAGATTTGAAGTTTATATTATAACACCTATGAGCTCACCAACGTAGTCTCTCAAGGGGCTAAGTGCGTTACATATGCAAATACCTCCATTATTTAAACCCTTCGTCTCGTACAACCTAAAGCCCCTGAGTCGGGCACTAAAGGCCTTAAACCCTCTTCCAAACCCATTTTTCCTTCTATTTCACATTCCCGACATATAAATTTTTAAACAAATTTATACCATTGATCTACTCAGATCAACGGCCATCAGGCCCCATCTTTCTGCCCATTCACCTGCCCGTCCCTTTTCTCCTTTCAAAACTCTCCGCTTTTTCCTTAGATCTTGACCATCCGTCAGAAAAATTTGATGATCGGGACTAAACCCGATAGCCTACTAACCCATCCACTCCACGACAGAAATGCTACGTCATCGTAGACCCCACCCAGTGTTCCGCCCATGCATCTTTCCCTCCATCACACTCAACCTGTGCCGTTGGATCTGGGGCCTCCAATCCGATGGCTCAAACACAATCTTGCATCAATTTTGGCCCCGTTCCGCAGTGCACAACTTCCGCGCGATACTGGCAGTTTCTAAAAAGACACGTGTCACCTATTCTATGGAATCACATTTTTTTGGGCAATACCATCTAACCCCCATTTCGCCGCGAAAACCATTCCTAGTTTTCCACCAAACCGCTGCCTCTTCGCAATGTTGCCTTTCCTATTTTTTCCTAGCCTTCGATCTCTGAGATCTAACAGCCCACATTATATCATGATTTCATTTGTCTACCATTCGTCCATTCTCCCAATGACTCCATGGAAATATCTCAACCATTGATAGTCTTAATCCAACGGCTCCTGCTCGCCATCATGCCCTAACCTCTATTTGCACCTAGTTACTTGCTCTGCCAGGTTTTTCATCCCATTTTTCCACTGCATCCACTTTTTTCCTCAATGCTTCTCCATCCTTCTGAGTCCTCTGAAGCAGTTTTAAGCCTCGCACAAGTTTTATTTAATTGGTTTATGTTGGAAATATTGTCATTGATAGCAAAGGAGAGACGTATTGAAAACAAAGGAGGCGACAAAGAAGCAAATGAAGGTAGAGGAAGGAGCGACGCTCGAACCCAAAGGAGCGTGACTGACAAAGCGTGAAAAGCAAATGAAGAAGCGAGAGGAAAAGGAGCGGCGCTCAACGAAGTGGCGAAGCAAGGCGAGCGAGAGCGACGGGGAAGACGACGGCCCGGAGGAACGAGCCGTTATAAAATTCCGGGAGATAGCACTCTCAGCAAGCCGGCAAAGGTAGAGACGATCGCATGAGAAAAAGGCGGAAGGCGGTATAAATCTTGGGGATGATTGATCTCCAACCGGCATTATACATATAACTTATACAAACATTATTCTGGGAATCGCTTCACTCCAGCGGCAAAATATATAAACATATATATCAGTTATATGCAAGCGGAGCACATATAACATATACAAACATAATTCCGGGAATCGCTTCACTCCAGCGGCAAAATATATATATATAAAAGTTATATACAAGCGGAGCGCTTTATATCTATATAATCAAAGGTACTATCAAAACGAAATGGCTTATAAGGTGGGACCCCTCACCCGATCGCAATCGGAGATCACAAGAGCAGCGTAATATGTAACCCACAGGAAATTGCGATTGCGATGAGAATTCGGACCCGATGGGTCTATAAACCGCAATTGATAAATCTCGGAACTTAAATAAACAGAGAATTTACGAATACAATGAAGCCCAGAGCATATAACCAAAGGTCCAAGGTATATATATGGAGCGCACAAAACGAAGTTTTATATGGTGGGACCCCTTCCCAATCGCATCGGAGGTAAACACAGCAGAGGGGCTTGCAACTCAAAGTTGCGATTGCGATCAATCGCAATCGGAAATCGCAAGGGGATCGGAACGTGCAAACAAAGAGTTGCGATTGCGATTGAAAGGCCGGATCCGATGGGTTTATAAGCCAAGACTGATATATGTTTGAAGTTTCACCATAACGGAGAATAATCGCAATCGGAAGAGGCTGAGGAGTGATTCATCGCATCGGAAAGATCGGTGAGTGAGCCTGAAAGGAGTTCTTATTTGTTTTAAAGAGTTTTTATTATATAATGCCGAGAATTGATTTAAGTCGTTTTAAAAGGAAGGTTGTATGTATGCCGAGTGTTAAAATTACTTATATATATATATATAAAAGGGCGTTGTTATATATATATATATATATATATATAACGCTATTGCGATAAGCCAC